>OX104070.1:15737263-15865876 GCA_944474145.2 Dicrocoelium dendriticum
CGATAGCAGGAAAAACCAGTATGGCCACCGAAAAAACAAAACAAACACTCGCACATGCACCAATACAGGTTATCATTTCTTCGGCATCGTAACTCACATACAATGCTATTTCCAAAGCCATCTTAAACCTAATTTACAAGTTTCACACATTCAGCCTCCTTGGCAATGTCGCTACGCAACCGTTGCTATGTACAATTTGTACCACGGAACGTACGGAAACCACACAAGTTTTTCCGACCTCCGATCACACAGTTCCCGCAGTAGAGGTTGCCTGCAGAATTCGGAATGGTATAAGAAAACTAGTGCCCAGCATGATGGTAAACCGTTCGATAAGGGACGTTAGGTGTGAAAAGATGTGTTCCCTTCTCTCAACCGATATATATATATATATATATATATATCACATAAATGTCTAGTGAGCCTTGAGCGAGGCAACTCAGGACTACTACAGAAGCGACTACCGGTCCTGCAGAGAAGGTAGGCAGAACCGGCGCAGCGTTTGTAGGTACACTGCATTCGATTTACTAACCGAATGCTTGCATGCTAAGTCTCTTTATTTCAGGTAGTGGGCTTTCATGTTTTTCCTAATGCCTTTCTTTCTCAAATAAATGTTTACCTAAACTCGATTCCATTAACTTGCACACCATGCTTAAGCCAAATTTATTCGATTTACATAACATCTTTGTGTTCGTGGCGTTTCCGTAAAGTATACTTCCTGACCTCGTGAACTTATCTAGGATTCGTTTGTACACAACTTATTAAAATGCTCATTAACGTAAGGTTTATGTCACCGCTTCCTTATGCATTACCCGATTTATTTTCTTTGTCTCTCACCCTCTTTCTTAAGTGTTTGGCCGTTGTTTGATATCCCCGGTGTGGCTGCGCTTGATGTGCACGTTGACAAGGTGCCAACCTGTCTATTACCCACTACCTCGCTCATACTTGCTCCACGGAGACAGTTGGTCGTTGCAGGGGAGGAAGGGGAGTACGGTTCTTGTGGACGTGTTAGGATTAAAGAGTGGTTCCCAAAGTAACCTTGGTGAAGCGCGCAAGTAAAAGTGGCTATACTTAAAGCAATTGGAACTACGCATGAAAGGGGTAGCTAATGTGTGCGGAGGTTATAAAGTTTAGGGCGGAATGGGGTTGTTTATCAATTAACAATGTATAAAATATAATGCTTTTGCAAGGGTTACTGAGATACTGTAGTGGACGCCGTGTATTGTAAACGATGGAAGTAAAAGTGCTACTGTAATGGATTAATCAGACCTAGTGCTCCTTGTCTATTGATTTTAAATAAACACCCAGCCACCGTGAGGCCAGTGTTAAGTATGGTACAATGCATTGCAGAAGTAACGTCCCGCAGGAAAAATTGCCAGGACACAATGTTGGCGAAATTCGTCTGGGGAGTAACGGGAGTTTTGTGGAATGGGAACCGATGCGCAGGACCACGTGGTACGCAGGTACGTAGTATACTTCTAAAGGTGTAGTTGTTTTCACCGGTTGGACCGATGGACGCTCAAACCATGTGCACATATTCTCGTCTAAGTAGGGAGCATTGCGTACGCTGAACTCCCACCAAGCAAGAGTACTGAAGAATGGTTCATCATGTAGCTTCACAGGACTCAAAGAATGCGCAAATAAGTAAACATGGAATTGGGAATAAAATGGGGAAATACGGTTTACGAACATTTTAAGGTTTTACTTCCAAGTGCATCGTTGTAATAACGTTGCAACGGATACTTATATTTGAGTAATATACGAGCCTATTTTTCGTATTGCTTGCAGTCCTGCTCCACGCGTCTTAAGGAAGCCTTGGGCCAACATATCGGCCAAAAGTTACAGAATCGCCCGCTGAACCTGTGGCCTTATTGCCGCCGCTAAGAAACTGTAGGCTTTGCAAGTTGCCTTTACGATTTGTGAGGACAAGACACAGTGACAGAGGGTGTATAGAGCAATGACAGTGCGCTATATACACGGTAAGCGACTAGGTAGCCAACCAAAGGCACTGGGTAAAAGACGCCTAAGGTAAGCTAAGGAAAAGGTTTTTGAATGGGAGAAGAGCTAAGCAAAGATGAAAATAAGGCACAAGAAGAGAGCTAGCTGGGGAGGTTGAATATGGGGGTTGAGTAAATTGACGGAGTGTCGTTCGCAGTCTAGTCGCGCGCGCCAAGGGCGGATATGGTGTACGTGTTTTGAACAAACGGGAAGAACGTTCCCACAGGTAAACCGCCTAATCCCTAACACATACCAAAGTCATAATATTATTATGTTTTAATAGAGTTTACACAGACATCCGGGGAATCTATAGGTCTCCATAAGTGGCCATGCAAATGATTGCGTGGCCGTTCAGGAAGGTATGTAAAATGTTCATGAAAAGGGAATGCGGTAAAAGACCTGACGCGGGCATTTGATAGGTGTCGGCTAATGGACATGCGTGACGGAAAGTGGACTACGGGCGGTCCATATGTACTATATCTCTGGACGCGCAGTGACAATCGACGAAAAGTTTTCATCAAGTTCAGTACTATGCTTACCTGTTCACTTGTTTAACGACGAGCTTTGGCATGCAGCCACGGCTTGCTCATTTGCAAATTGTGCGAATGACGCAGATAAGCGTGTCCAATTGCGTAGCATTCTCCCTTCAAAACCACTGAGAACCGCGCACCGCAATTGTAGCGTCCGTAACTGTTAGAAAATTGTCAAGCTGATAAGTAACACTAACCGCTTTCCACGAGCATTCCATCGCTTGCTGTGCACGCACATAAATCGCATATAATGGTACCTGCAGCCTTCGGGAAACACCTACCAGTTTCCCTTTTGTACGCTTAAGTTGGGACCAGGTTCTGACAAACAAACGATGTGGCCACTTCAAACTGAAAGCCTTTTATATCCTCCAGGATTGCGGAAGAGTCCAGATATGGACTTTTGAAGATACGTCGAAAAGTGCTGTAATTTTAATATGCATCCTCTTGAGTGTTCGGAGGGCTTGGGTTTCCGTGTGGGTACTTGGGTCGAATTTGACCGAGGGGCTCTAAGGCAAAGGAGATGCTCCGTAGGCGTCTGGAGAACCATCCAGTAAGTGTTGGAGCTGGATGAACTGTGTGCTGGTGTCACAGCTGTTTGCTAGCTGGACGGGAATGTCACGGCTTCCCGTAGAGGACCAAGCGCGAGGCAACTAGATAGATGACGTGAAAGCGCACGATAGGTGCCTACACCAACAAGAAAGCAGACGCAAAGGAACGGTACTGAGAAGAGGACATAACGCGCAAAATAAAGGCTATGTCCGACGACAACTTACTTGCTGACATGCTGCGGCGACACTGACGCTCTACAAGAGTCGTCCAACATGGATGCTTTCACCAGAAGCGGGAAATGATTAACAACCGTAACACATTAAAACCCACACCTCCAATGTTTTCTAAATAACCTCTTGGCCCATAAACAACAACTTTCGCAATATAATCAACATACTCAGGCATCGAAACGACTTACCGTTGTGCGAGGATTTGTATGAAGCTGGACAAACGGTTGGTCAGATAGTTAGAAAGGAGAAGCTGTTACGGCGTCGTCACCGAACGCTGGAATTCACTTCTAGAACATAGTGTCAAGGAATCTACTGTGTTTTATGCATCCACCCCAGCTGCTGTCGTCAGAGGCGGAGAAATGATTAATCATCGCGACGCATTTAAAAAACCGTCTAATGGTTTATACTTGCACCACTAGGAACATTAACAAGAACATTCACATTATAATAAACATACTCATGCATCGAAACGCCTTATATTTTCCATTACCACGATACTGCGGATAACGACATTCATACTGCGGATGACGACGTGCGTTTGGGTGCTCCTTTTCTCTTTGGATCTTTTTTGCAAAGGAAAGTGTTCGAACTTCATTTACCTGGAGATTCGACTGCTAAATATTTGGAATTTGTCAAGCACAAGGCACGATGGCGTCCAAATGCTTGGATTGTGGTAAAGCCGTTACTGCAAGATCGAAGGCTGTGCAATGCTCTCTCTGTGATGGGTGGCTACACATTGCCTGCTGCGACATCAGTCCAGATCTTTATGATTACCTCCAGAGGACCACCTCCTCAGCTATCAGTTTCCATTGTGACCCTTGTCGAACTGTATTGAGCGATAGACGGGTGCTGAACTTAGTCCACGCACTTAGCCCACGATCCTTTCATACTCAAACTGAGAACTGCACCTCTGCTAAACCGCCGGTATCTTCATCGCTTCGTTCGGCCTCTGACTCAGCCAGTTCCAATGGTAAACGAAGTCGCGTCCCCTCGTCTTACACTTAGTGATGGCAGCCATGAGTCCAGGAGAAAGACATATGCGGCAGTAGTGAGTGAGAATGTAGAACAAGCATCGGCTAGTACATGCGCAACTCTGCGAGCGAAGAAAGCCAAGAGTGATTCTACGACTAAACCCAAGAAATCTTCTGAACTAAAGTTGGTCCTCGATAGAGTAAGCCAGTTGGAAAACGTTCTCAAGAACAGCATGCCTCCCATGTCCCAACCCACTGAATACAATAAACCGCATTCTCGTGACCGTTGTTTGATTATCATGAATGCTCCTGAATCCAACAAGGGTTCCCCTGCTGAAAGGATCCTGGACGACCAAGAGTTTCTGCGGCGAATGGTCTCCCTCCTTTTTGATGAAGGTGAACAAAGGATCAATATTGTCTCTGCTTTTCGTCTCGGAAGAAAGCAAGACGATTCTTCTAAAGTTCGTCCCCTCAAGATTGTCTGTCAGAGTGAGGATGAGTGTCGCCGCATTCTCAGACGGACCCCACGTCTTAGGGGAGAAACCTTTTATGTTTTGCGGGACCTCTGTCCGGAGGATCGGATCCGAATGAAGAAAGCTGTCGAAGAACTACGAGCACGCCGGGAAAATGGTGAGATGAACCTCCACATTGTGGATTTTCGTGTAGTTCAAAAAGCTCCGAGAATTCGCTGGAGGCCAATCTTTGTCGCTCCCGGGCGGTAAGACCGAAGAATAGTTTGAGGGTGATATCTGCTAATGTACGTAGCCTACGAAACAAACTTGATGAAATTCAGAACTTTGCCTATGAAAATCACCCAGATCTTATGGCTTTCACAGAGACTTGGTTGTTTTCGGACATCATCGACTCAGAGGTGCATATTCCGGGGTATAATCTAGCTCGAGCGGATCGCTCTCGAAATAGGTCCGGAGGTGGTGTGATTCTTTACTGGAAAGAAGACCTCAGGGGTCATCTGGTTGAGGCCATACGCGACAATGAAGATGGGTGTGAACTTCTTTGGTGTCGGATACATGATGGATGCAAGTCTCTTATGGTTGGAGTCGTTTACAGAGCCCCCTTGGCTTCCGAAGCTAGCTTGCTGGACTCTATTAGTATGCACGGTAGAGGCAAGGATTGTCTGATATTGGGAGACTTTAATACTGCTAGTATTGACTGGGATTTGCTCCATTGCAATCTTCCCCCGAACTCCTTTGATGCTGTCTTCCTCGAAACCGTGCTTGCATGCCATCTGTTTCAACATGTTACAATGCCCACCAGAATGTGTCCGGGTCAATCGCCACACATCCTCGACCTCGTGCTCACACCGACGCAGTCGGATGTTTCCGACTTGACTATCCTCCAACCATTTGGGAGAAGTGACCACTGCGTAGTTTCCCTTTGTTGGATGCGGCGTCTTACCATTCACGATCAGGGAGTATGCCGTCGGAACTTCTGGCGTGCTGATCCACTCCGTTTGAAAACTGCTGCCGGCGCTATGGACTGGGGTATCCCTCAGCACTTAGATGTTGATGACGCTTGGACCCTCTTGTACTCCAAGTTCACGTCCCTCATAACTCAGGTCGTTCCACTCTGCAAAGGGAAACGTTTTTCCAATGGCCCTCCCTGGATTGATCGAGAGTTAAAATCCCTTATGCGCCGTCGACGCAAATTGTGGGATAAGTTCAAGACTACACAATCGGCTCTGGACTACTTTGATTACAAAGCGGTCAGGAATATCTGCACATTCAAAAAGCGAGAGAAGCGACAACAGTACGAGCGCCGCTTGGCTGAGGAATTTTCCACCGCTCCCAAATTACTGTTCTCCTATTTGCGGAGACGTACGAAAGCTGGTAATGGAATACCTGCGTTGTATTCCAAAGAAAATGATACTACTCTTCATGATGATGATGCAAAAGCCGGACTCTTGGCCCTGCAGTATTCCTCAGTCTTTTCGACTGAGCCACCGTTTACCTATGATTTAGCGTCTACGCCTTCATGTACTTTAGAACGCTTAGAAATCAGCCCCGAATTGGTTGCCAAGCTTCTTTTCGAGCTAAATCCGAACTCATCACCAGGTCCTGATGGGCTACACCCTTTGTTTCTCAGAACCCTAGCTGAGTACATTGCTGTACCTGTTTGCCAAATTTTTCAGCGGTCTCTTGACGCGGGGCGTCTCCCGCTTGCTTGGAAAATAGGCACCGTCAAGCCCATATATAAAGGTGGAAATCGTCAGGACCCCGGAAACTATCGACCAATTTGCTTAACATCTATAGTTTGTAAAGTCATGGAACGAATTCTCAAACGAGCCCTTCAGAGTCACCTTGACGGCTTGAATGTCATTTCCTCTGCGCAGCATCGCTTCAGGCGAGCTCGCTCATGTGTTTCCAACCTGCTCGTTGCCAGAGAGAGGTGGGCCAGGTCATTAGATGCCGGAAATCGCTTAGACGTTGTCTTCGTCGACTTCAAGAAGGCATTTGATACAGTGCCGCACGAACGGCTTCTGTTTAAACTTCGGAGTATTGGTGTTTCTGGAGAGATTCTCTCATGGATCACTGATTTTCTGGATGGCCGTAGCATGCGAGTGAAGGTGAATGAGGTCTACTCCGCTTCCGTTCCCATGACCAGTGGGGTTCCACAAGGCTCTGTCCTTGGCCCCGAGCTGTTTAAAGTCTACATTAATGACCTTCCATCTGTACTCCAGACCGATTGTCTGCTTTATGCCGATGACCTGAAGATATGGATGGAGGTACCAACACCTGAAGCTGCTGACCGACTGCAAGAGAAGCTAGACCTGCTTCATAGCTGGTCTTCGGAATGGCGTTTACCCATCAATCATGAGAAGTGCTCTGTCCTGCCGATCGGCTCTTCTGACCCATTTGGCGCCTATCACATTGGTGGTTTCTTGATCAGGAATGCTGCCTGTGAGAAAGACCTTGGTATACTCGTATCTCCCGATCTGCGTACCTCCGAGGACACCCTGAGGAAGATAGCGGCTGCGAATAGGATGTTCTGTGCCATTAGGAGATCGTTCTCCCGAATGACTCCAGAGGTCTTCAGACTTCTTTTTTCTTCCCATGTGCGCCCTATCCTCGAGTACGGTTTGCCTGCGGCCTACCCTTTTACAAAGACTGAACGTGTTATGATTGAAAGAGTTCAGCGACGAGGCTCGAAATCCATCTCAGCGCTCCGTGACCTGCCTTACACTCAGCGTCTTCGACAGATGAACATGTTTTCCTTGGACTACCGTCGACGTCGGGGTGATCTGATTTACACCAGACGGATATTGCGAGGACAGATGGGGGGTGAACTGCAAGAGTTCTTCCAGCTCTGCGCTGATAGCTCGACACGGGGTCACTCTTGGAAACTGTTTAAGCCGAGGAGGGTCCGGATTCATTCTGATTTCACCCTATCAACTCGAGTGGTAAACTACTAAAACAGCTTGCCTGAACTGGTCGTTAGTGCACAATGTGAGGAAAGTTTTAAGAAACTGTTAGACTCCTATCTGCTGAGTATGCAAGGATCCTGCTGTTTTCGATACGACCGTAATGCTCCCTTGCGGAATACCGCCTCGCAACATGTCGCACAATCCTTGCTCTGAACGGGATGTGATGGAGCTGACACAGGATGCCCTATCTGCTCTCTACCACTCCAATGATACTATAATCACACTGTCAAAACGTCATCGATTGCTCTCTGCGGATTCGACGCTCCGCGCGCCGGGTCGTGCGCTGGAACTTATGTAGCCGGTCTGCGGGCATCACGGTAACACGTTAACGAGTAAGAGGTCGGTCGGTTTTGCTTCCTGTTATCATTACTCTCATATTCCTCTCCGGCACTCTTTCGTGCTTCCTTAGCTGCTTCCTTTACATCGGCCTCTTACTAGGCGGCTCGAGCGTACAGCCGTCTACGAGGTATTTATTTTGCATTGCAGCTTGTCACACTACTTGGACTCGGATGAGCTCAGGACGCCGGACCGGAGGCATATTGCATATTTGGCGACCCTGCCGGTTCACGACAGCAGTCCACCGAGCTAGATTGTGGCCCTGGAGGCAACAGTTAACTTTCTACCCTCGTGCTGCTTGTCGTTGTATCTCCCGAGCCTAATATACCGTGCTCAATGCCTCTGGCAGGCACATAAATTGATGCCGGTATGGGCCATTAGGGGCGCTGAGGACAGCGCCTGTTAAGAGGGGGGATAATGTAGCCGGTCTGCGGGCATCACGGTAACACGTTAACGGGTAAGAGGTCGGTCGGTTTTGCTTCCTGTTATCATTACTCTCATATTCCTCTCCGGCACTCTTCCTTCCCTCTTTCTTGCTTCCTTAGCTGCTTCCTTTACATCGGCCTCTTACTAGGCGGCTCGAGCGTACAGCCGTCTACGAGGTATTTATTTTGCATTGCAGCTTGTCACACTACTTGGACTCGGAAGAGCTCAGGACGCCGGACCGGAGGAATATTGCACTTACTTCCAGAATATGTTGTCAAGGAAGCTACGGTTAAGGGGTTTGAGCGTCAACTAGATACTCTTGGGTGGCAACATGAAGCCTTTCCTTTTCCTGACTAATTGCCATCTTCATACTTCGATTTTCTTTTATGGACTTTCCCTCACCATTGGTATTGTAGCCTCTCCGCGGACGTCACTTTAACAGGTAAGAGGTCGGCCGGTTTCGTTTCCTGTTATCCTTACCTTCCTTTTTCACTCCGGCACTTTCCCTTCCCTATTCCGCGCATCCTTAGCTGCCACCTTCACATCGGCCTCTTACTAGGTGGCTCGAGCGTACATCCGTCTACGAGGTATTTATTTTTCATTGCAGCTTGCCGCACTACTTGGACACGGAAGAGCTTGGAACTCCGGACCGAAAGAATATTACGGTGTTATCCCAGATATTGTACTTGTACTAGAATGTGTAGTGTACTTTGATGCTGACACATGAAAGTGCAGATTGCTCTTGTTCTTGCTTCATACCTTTGCAAAATCAAGAAGAGAATCCAACGTCGATTAATTGGCAGTTGCCCGTAAATAGTGATAAATGCTCTGTCCTCCCTTCTGGCTCGTCTGACTAATTTTAAACTTACCACCTTGGGGCATTGCACTCATTGTGTGCGCAATTTGTACCCCTCAAGACTCGGAAAGTTAAACCAATGAAACCCCATTGGTTTGACAAAGAGTATAACCGACTGTCTCGACAACGGCGTCGACTATGGAATGCGTTCCTCCTGTCTGGCTCTGCCGATGACTATGAGGCATACAAGCAACAACGAAACTTGTGCAACAGCACAAAGACGCGAAAACGCCGTCAGTTTGAGGAGCAGCTTGCTTGCTCAGCTAAAACTGCCCCG
Source organism: Dicrocoelium dendriticum (assembly GCA_944474145.2). Lineage (NCBI taxonomy): Eukaryota > Metazoa > Platyhelminthes > Trematoda > Plagiorchiida > Dicrocoeliidae > Dicrocoelium > Dicrocoelium dendriticum. Next base: position 15,746,876 of record OX104070.1, read on the forward strand.
AAGCGCATATTTGCGTACGTGAAGCGACGCCTGAAGTCTGCAGGTGATGTGCCGGTGCTAGTGGGTTCGGACGGACAACCACTAAGTTCAAGCACCGAGCGTGCGTCCGCATTAGCGGCGCACTTCGCTTCTGTATTCGCAACTAACCAAACCTGCGCGCCAAGCTCTGCCGTCGCCGCACTGACTGAGCTAACCGACTTGATCTGCGACGTCGCGGAGGTACATGGGCTAGTCAGCTGCCTAGACAGCACGAAGCCAGCTGGACCGGATGGTCTCCATCCGCTGATCCTCAAGTCCTTGTCAGCTGTGATCTCACCTGCTGTAACCGATCTGTTCAACCGATCCCTGTCCATAGGCTGCGTGCCTTGTGACTGGAAATGCGCCGTTGTCAAACCGATTCCAAAAGGCGGTGACACACGCAAAGTGGAGAATTACCGCCCTATTTGTTTGACCGCAGTATTGTCGAAAGTTCTGGAGAAGATTGTGAAGAAGAGACTGCTCCAGCTACTGGAGACCAACTCTCTCCTGACGCCTGCACAGCATGGTTTCGTGAGAGGCCGCTCGTGCATCACTAACCTGCTGCTAACATGGCATGAATGGTTGCAAGCAGTAAACCAACGTAAGTCAGTCGACGTGGTATACGTCGATTTCAGTAAGGCCTTCGACAGAGTGAATCACGAGATCCTCCTTCAGAAACTGAGGGAGTGCGGAGTCGGAGGCTCGCTGCACCAATGGATCCGTGACTTCTTAGTTGGACGGAAGTGGAGGGTGCAAGTCGACAGCCACCTGACCGACTGGTACCCGTCGACGAGCGGCGTTCCTCAGGGGACGGTGCTTGGCCCCATTCTCTTCCTGATTCACATCAACGACGTGCCCAATCTCCTTCGGTCGCCGTGTGCCTTGTTCGCGGATGACCTGAAGCTATGGAGGGTGATCCATACGTCGGACGACTTTGATATGCTTCAGCAGGACCTCGACCGCCTCTCCATGTGGTCCGCCGAAGTAAGTTTGCCTATCGCTACTTCTGTGCCTCGGTAAAGGTGGAGCGGGCCGATCGTACACTCTCGATGGCCAAGTTCTACACCCGACGCATTGCGTCAGAGACCTTGGCGTTATACGACGTTACGACATGAAGTCACTGGACAACACGGACAATATGTATCGCACAGCATTGCGTTCGCTGTGGGCGCTGAAACGTAGCTTCTGCACCTGGTCGAAAGAGATTGCCACTCGTCTCTTCACATCCATTGTACGACCGGTGCTAGAATACGGCTCACCCGCCTACTGTCCGTTGACGAAAGGCGAGATACACAAGCTCGAAAGAGCACAACACATAGCCACACGGCTCATTCCCGGTCTTCAGGGTGTGCCGTATGAAGAAAGATGCAGACAATTGGGTCTGTATACTCTAGCCTACCGCAGCGTGCGAGTGGACCTCATCATGACCCATCGGGTATTGCATCTGGGTGCTTATCCGATGCTGAGGCCACTGCTCCATGTCCGTGCGTCAAGCAGCACACGAGGTCACCAGTACAAACTGGTAGTCCCTGACCTCAAGTGGGTAGCTCATTCCTTGTGTCTTGAGTGGCGAGTGGTGAACATGTGGAACCGTTTGCCCTCGCGGATAGTAGAAGCGAACTCGGTGTCGGAATTCAAACGATTCATGGACGCGCATTTCGCGGATGCCAGATTCGACGAAGCCTTCACAGGAAACTGACAAAGGAATCGTTCAATGATTATAACCCATGGAGCCCGTTAATCCACCAACTGCAGCTTCCGAAACGATGCCCATCCGTAATAGGCGGCTGAGCTGGTGAAGGACTCCATGTGGTTCATCCAAGAATATATCGTAAGTACATGGAGATTTTTTCTATGCTTGTAAATATTTTACTATTTTACTTTTTTCTCCTGGGCTAGCTCACTACTACAGGTAACACTGTGTCAGTGGGACATGTCCTACATTGCGATATAGCTACATAGATGTTCAACATCTTTCTCGCTATCATGGCAGTCAAGTCAAGACAGTCAAGGTCCCTTGCTCAGAAGCACAACTCAAGAGAGGGATCTTGGAGTGATAGTGTCATCAGACCTCAAATCTATTCAAGACACCCAGAAGAGGGTTGCCACGGCCTACAGGATGTTCCATTCTATACCTAGCGGGTTTTCTGTCCTGACCCTGGGGCTCTTCCGACTCCTCTTTGGCTCCCATGTAGCCCGATTCTCGAATACGGGGTACCCGCTGTCTACCCTCACCAAATCCGAATGTGATATGATAGAGATTCAACGGCTTGGATCCAGATCCGTCCCTGAGTTGCGAGACCTGTCGTACCCACTCCGACTTAAACGACTGAACTTGTTCTCTCTAGGTTACCGCCGTCCCCGCGGTGATTTGATATTCACTCGACGTATTCTCAGAGGAGAACTGGGTTACGAGTTTCAGGACTTCTTTCAACTCAACACAGAGCTTGACACGAGGCCACCGCATGAAACTGTTCAAACCGAGGAATCGCCGTGTGCGGCTTAATTTGACCTTATCAACTGGCGTAGTGAATGATTGGAACCGGTTGCCGGATCCAATTGTTGATGCTGAGACAGAGGAACGTTTCAAACAACTGGTTCTCACTTGATCGCGCTGGGATTCTGCTGCCTCTAAGGCAGCTACAGTGGTCTTCTGCGGAACCTTGTGCCGTAGTGACCCACGTCATCTCCACAATGATCGGGAAAAGAAGGAGCTGACATAGGATCTTTCTTCTGCTCTCTATCATCCAATGATCCGGGGGCCGCTTCATCTACCTGCGAAAGCCTCTATCGTCCGTTATACCTGACTTGCTCTTCTTTAAACCGATTTCCCTTTCACTTTCCCTTCGATTTTTTCTTCTTTTACTTCACGTAACTGGCATAGCAGGGCCAGCTAATGCAAGGAACGTGAGCATTAAACTGGTGGACCAGGGTGCTTTTTGGGTGTTTTCGTTTAAGATCCATCAAGAAGTCGGAGCACCCCTATCCATTCCTGGATCAACGACCCGCTCAAGAATTAACAGGGGATTCATCCTATCGTTCCAGTCCCATCTGAACTTGAACTTATCATCAAAACACCTTGTGTATCGCAATTACACTGTCAAAATCTCATTGATCGCTCGGGGCGTATTCGACGCTCCGCAACTTTCCTCTGATCCATGATATCTTGGATCGATTTAAGTGGTACTGCCCAAAGCGTCTTTGGCGCGTTCTGGTAATTTTTCGGTTGTCCCCAGTTTTAATCCCGTTTGCACCCTATTTTGCTTTTTTTATTGCTGTCGTTTTACTATTGTATACGTGTGATAATTCTGCTCTGTTTTCATATGAACATGACTGTCTCGCTAAAAACCGAGGCGGATGGACCACTGCGGACAGTATGACTGTTCAGAACCAGTATGGCGGTATACAGTGTGACATCTGCTGCCGCTGGCATCACGAAGCTGTACCGGCCTACAAGCAGACCAGTACAAAATGCTATCATGCGTTCACTTCCTTTTCAGCTGTGCTGAATGCTGCTCTCGGAGATCGACGCGCCCGGCTATACCGGTGCTAAACTTTCATCGCTGGCTTCCACGTTGGCAGGTGTTGGGAAGGTGATAGCCAAGCTCGACTCTGTTGCCTCGCGTGATGCGAAAATGGATTTGATTTTAATCTCCTTGAATACTGCGATTGAGGACGCTGCAAAAGACGGCGACCTTGCGGACGATCCATCCGCTGGGGTCTGTCACTCGGTCAAGAAGTCACATCCTACCGGACACTCCAACTAGCATTGCTGACTTACCTCATGAGCCGGTCAAAGTGAAGAAAAATAGGGTGCGGAAATACCAGAAGCCCTCTGCTAAACCCAGAGAATTAGTTGCCACGACATTGAGAAAGATGCCGTCTTCGGCAATCGTAAAATCATCTGACGGTTGTGCACAGGAGAACATTCCGAACATGCTGACCGTCTCGGCTGCCACTGAACCAGCCCGTTCTGACGAAGTGTTGGTAACTGCTCAATTCGACACAAGGTCAACGGCCCCTGTTTCCACGAGCCAAAAGAAGAAGCGGACCTGATCTGCCCGTTCAACTTCGGATGGGCTTGAAAACCCAGGAACTAGTAAAACGCCGGCAATAGAGCGGAAAACCTACGCTACCGTTACTTCCACGTCGTTTGCGGAGACGGACAGTCGTACCGCCAGTGATAAAAGCAGCTGGTATAAATGTCGAATCCAAGACACGTGAGGTAAACACTCCCCGTCGTGGTGACTCACGGATAGTAACGTTATATTCCTTAACGTTGCTGAATCTGCGGCTGCTCTTTTAAGGGAACGCATCTTGGATGACATCAAGTGGCTCAAACTGTGCATCACAAAGCTGCTTCCACCTGGCTTCCCTGGTGTCACTGTCAGAAAACTAACCAGATTGGGGAACACCCCTATCGGTACGCCTAATCCGCGACCCCGACTACTTCGCGTGGTCCTTTCTACCCCGGAGGAACGCAAATCATTACCGGTTTACATCCAAACTTAAGGGTAGTGGTGTCAGCGTTCAGTCGGACTTTCCACTGGCAGATAGATTGAAGTCAAAGGAGGCTATCAGAGACCTCAAAACTAGACAGGCGGCTGGTGAGCAAGGCCTTCGTCTGGTGGGGTTTCAGGTGATCAGCCGAAATTTATTTTCCGCCCTATCAGAACCCATTCTGATGGCGCACGATCCAGGAATGGTCGTGCCGACTTCCTGGAGGTAGTACTTAGCAACGTGCGTAGCCTAAGAAACAGGCTAAACGAGTTGAGTTTACTTGTAGACAAATCTCGTCCCGACATACTTTCACTGAAACGTAGTTGTCTCCGAATATCACGGACAGTGAAGTATGTTTATCTGGCTACGCGCTGCTTAGAACTGATCGCCCCTAACGGGGTTATTGAATTGACTGCACCCGGCTTATCCTCTCGTTATTGGTTGCACGCATCCGGAGACGCCGATGCGGCACTCACGGGTCAAGCTGGTGTAGGTATCATTCTCAGCTCCAAGACTGAGTCATCGTTGGTTGATTGGATTCCGGTGAACAGCCGTTTATGTGCAGCCCGTTTGACGACATCAGCTAAGGTGAATTCGCGAAGTAAAACAAAACGCTGTTTGTTTCTGATTTCCGCTTATGCTCCCACCGACTGCAGTTCTAATGCAGTCAAGAACACTTTCTATCACGAACTGAACACGCTGCTACGCAGTACTACTAGTTCAGATATTATAGTACTTGCAAGGGATATGAACGCACAAGTAGGGCGTCTGAGCTCTTCAGAAGCTCAGCTGGGTGGCAGTTGTGGACTTAACTCCGAACGGACTGACAACGGCGAGCGTCTGCTGCAACTGTGTGCGGAGCACCAGTTGTTTCTTACTAGCACTGCTTTTAGACACAGTGGGCGCCGAACTGCCACTTGGCGTCCACCTGTAGCTGGCCAGCGATGGACCCAAATTGACCACATAGCCATAAGTTACAGGTGGCGCGGTTCCATTCTGGATTGCCGCTCGTACTAGAGTACTTGTGTCGACTCTGATCATGCCTTGGTGCGCTGTCGTTTCTCCATGAACTTTACTGGAAGGCGCACAAAGCCTCTTCCCCGATTGGCAACGGAGAAATTGTCCCAGCCCTCGGTCAGGCAAGCCTATCAAGAAGCACTGCATAGCGAACGCTCGCTGTCTTGTCCTAATGACACATAACTTCAGTGGAATAGAATCTCGGCCGTTATGCACGACGCAGGAGCATCTGTTTGTGGCACTATCAGTCGTCACCGCACCAGTCACTGGATATCCGAGAGGTCCGTGAACCTGTTGGAAGCTAGAAGACACCTCCCGGCTGGTTCTGAACACAATGTGACCAGACGGGCTATTAGGCGTGAACTAAAGCGGGGCCTACGTGCTGACAAGGAAACCTGGTGGACCAGTCGGGCTCAAGAAATGGAGGAAGCAGGAGCAGTAGGCAATTACCGGAAGCTCTTCCAGCTAATCCGCACCACTGGTCCCAGAAAACCAGGCGTCAGTGAGACAATCAGGGACAGCGCGGGTGCGCTGATACACAATAAGCAACGCCGTATGGCTCGTTGGGCTGAACACTTTGAAGGTCAGTTCAGCTGGCCCCCTGCTCCCGGACCTCTTCCTACTCAGGTGATGCAGGGCGTGCCATGGACGGTAAGCTTAGAGCATCCGTCGAAGGCCAAGGTCCGAAACGCGATCACAGCCCTCAATCCTTTTCGTGCAGCTGGCCCGGATTCCCTACCACCTGCACTATTTAAGGATGGAGGTGAGGTCCTCTGCAGGGCACTGACCTCCCTATTCGAACGTATCTGGAACGAAGTGTGTGCCAGCTAATTGGAGCGAATCGATTATAGTGACAATATACAAGAAGGGCAGTCGCACAGACTGTTCGAACCACAGAGGTATTAGCCTAACGCCAGTTGTGACAAAATTACTGGCCTCGATTATCGTTCGTCGCCTCACTGCAGAACGGGAATCTCGGATTAGGGAAGAGCAGGCCGGTTTTCGCCCAGGACGTGGCTGTATAGACCATATATTTACTTTGCGGCAGGTGCTAGAGCAGCGCCACGCATACCACAGACCGACGATAGCTGTGTTCCTCGATTTCAAGAGTGCGCGAAAAGGTGTTCCCACGAAATATGTGAACATTCTTCGTGCTCTATACCCGAACACCACAGGCCGCGTCAGGGTATATAGTGCCCTATCGGATAGCTTTTCGACTACAAATGGCGTTCGTCAGGGTTGTCCGATTTCCCCATTTTTGTTCAATTTCGTCGTGGATTCTATCATGGTGTGTTCCCTTGCTGAATCTCATGATGTAAGCGTTGAAGTACTGTCTGGTGAAAGGTTAGTTGACCTAGATTATGCGGACGATATCGTCTTGCTTTTCGACAATGTTGAGGCGGCACAGACAACCCTGAATAGCCTATCCAGAGTGGTCCCATTATTTGGTATGCACTTCGCACCTTCAAAGTGCAAGGTGTTGCTGCAGGACCACCAGCCACTCGATGACCCCTTGACACTTGCTAACGAGGAACTCGAGGTGGTTGATCAATTCACTTATCTTGGCAGCTGCATCAGCAATGATGGGCGCATAGAAACTGACGTGAGCTCACGCATTGCAAAGGCCAGAACTGCCTTCTTGAACCTGCGTCATCTTTGGCGACAGAAGGGAGTTTCCCTCCGTCTGAAAGGCCGTGTATACAAGGCCACAGTGAGGGCCGTTCTGCTCTACGGTAGTGAAACTTGGCCCCTTCGGTCTGAAGCTCTGAGGCGCCTTCAAGTCTTTGATCATCGTTGTTTGCGAAGCATTGCTGGTGTCGGATGGCACCAGCGTGTCCGCAATGATGATGTGCGTAGGCGAGTACTAGGTGGTGATAATCATGCTAGCTCCCTAGAACAACAGATAGCGTTGCATAATTTGCGTTGGCTCGGGCACGTGCTACGCATGCGTGGTCACCGCTTACCTAGGAGGGTCTTGTTCAGTCTACCAGGTGTAGGATGGCGCAAGGCTCGAGGTGGACAGAAGTTGACTTGGCAGCGGGAAATGAAGTCACTGACAACTAAACTGGGTGCCGTTGGTCCGTCTCGCCTTCCAGGCTGGAGTCCACATGACTCACCTTGTGCTTGGCTTGAGACTTTACAGGACATGGCTCGCAGTAGACACCAGTGGCGCGTCTGCTGCCGTCTCCTAATCGGATTGTCTGTTTAATGTGTGTTTGGTGCTGAGTTATCTGCGGGGTAATGGCTGATTATGACGCGTGACAGTGAAAACCGCAAGGAAGCTGTCTCGCCGATGCCGCCTTATCTTTGCACGATAGCCAGCTGTTTGTGACGGAATGTTGTCTACACAAGGTGTAGGCGCCTTGACCCTGAATGTTTGCTTAAGGCATTAAGGTTTTCAGGTAAGTCCCCCTTCTTTCCCTCTTCTTATTCTTTATTTCATAGGTCCTCATGGTTGTATGGCAGCGGAGCATCAGTTCGCATGGTTGATGTACTGCTGTTGATGATGATGTTGACTGTATGTGAGCTTAGATGTCTTGAGGACCTGCATATTTCAGTCGTTGGATCAGACTGTTGAAGCCCTATCGGCTGTTTTGTGCACTTCCTTTACCCAATTTAGTTGTAGTGATATACAGGAGTCCTGGAAGTTATTCCAGGAGGATACTTGACTTTATTCGCATTCCGTCCGCGAATAAGTGTATCGTTCTAGGGGATTTCAACCGCCCGGAACTCTGTTGGACCGGTCTTTCTTGCAATTAAGCGTCAGGAACATTCGGTACAGACTTTCTTGAGCTGTCTCCCTAAGTGCCTCTGCACCATTTCGTGGACTTCCCCACTCGGAATATGGGCAACCAAACACCAACTGCTTTAGATCTGGTTTTCGCCAAGTCCGTCGACTTCGTGACTAACCTTTCATACGGTGCATCTCTAGGATCCAGCGATCACGCATGCAAATCCTTTCGGTGTGCTCTTTCAAAGCAGTAACAGACAGCCGTTGAAGTACTTCCGAATACTTGGCGGGCGGACTTTAGTGCAACGTGAGCTAAGACTTCATTTCTGAACTGTGGGTTATCGATAGCCGACTCTGTCCGCTTAGCCTGGGATAAATTTAAGGCATACCTTACGGAGGTTTCCACTCCCTATATTCCACTCATGAGGAAAATAGGGTTACGGGCACAGTCTTCATGGATAGATACCATAGGCAAGTACCTACTCAAGAAACGGTCTAGATGCTGGCGAACCTACCAAACAGCTCCATCAGCCAGTACCTGTGATAGTTATCGAGAGATTAGAAGTAAGTGTAAACAACATCTCAGGACTGTTCGTTTCAAGTACGAGCAGGGTTTAGCGGACTCGGCCGCAGCTGATCCCAAGAAGTTTTGCTTACGTTAAAAGACGCAGCGGGGCAAAACTATCTATACCAGCGTTATTGCGAGCAGACGGGACCCGTGCGCAAACTGACTATGACAAGGCTTGTATATTTAGTGATCAGTATACTGGGGGCTTTTCTCGGGAGACCTCTTTACCACAAGTTGAATGGGTTCCAAAGGATTCTTGCTTAGCTGAGTTTAACATAACGGAGACTCAGGTCTTCGAGCTACTGCAAGGCATTCATCCCTCTAAAACTTCCGGTCATGATTCAATTCATCCGAAGCTGTTGCATGAATTGGTCACTGAGCCGACTGGTCCTCTCACATGCGTGTTTTCAGTGTCGCTTGACAGTTGCGTCCTAGCTTCGGAATAGAAGGAGGCAATCATCTGTCCGATTTTTAAGGACGGTGACAGCGCTTTGCCCACAAACTACCGGCCTGGAAGCTTGACAAGCGTAGTAGTCAAGTTGTTTGAAAAGCTGCTAAGGGATTCAGTGGAGATCCACTGAATTCAACCTTCTCAGTTTTGCGCAACAGGGATTCCGCAAGGGATTTTTATGTCACACTAATCTACTTGTAGCTCGTGGAAACTGGGCCGAAGCAGTAGACAGTGGGCACGCTGTACGCGTGCTATACATGGACTTTTCGAAAGCTTTTGACACTGTTCCTCATCCTCGACCATCACTAAAGTTGAGATCTTACGGTATATCTGGTCGCGTCCTTCATTGGGTGTCTGCTTTCTTTTAGGGGATGGAACAGTGCGTACGGATGGGGCGTAGCCTTTCACTCAGGCAAGCTCTCTTTAGTGGCGTCCCACAGGGCTCGGTATTAGGGCCATTGTTGTTCGCGATCTATATAAATGACTTGCCGGGAGAGTAAGGAGTGTTATCACTAATGTTTCCTGACAATCTTAAGCTCTGGAATATTGTATATATCCCTGGGAGTCCTGAGGCAATTCAGCATGCCTTGGATAGGCTTTGGGAATGGTCTACCTTATGGTTGATGCCCATAAATAGGGCCAAGTGCTCTGTTCTCCGAATCGGAGCTGTTAATCCTCCCACCCGATATGTTGTCGGCGGTGGTGAACTCCCTGTTGTCACTCAGCAGCACTTCATTCTAGCGACAATTGAAAGAAGGCTGCTTGTCAGGGGTTTCGTATGTTGTGGTTTATCCGCCGCTCTTTCAGAATTCTAGCGGCCAATTTGTTTGTGAAACCATTCTCGGCCTTCGTCAGACTCCACCTGGAATATTATATCTAGGCTTGTGCACTATGTCTTAACCGAGTCAAAATGGACTTGGAAACGGTGTTACGACTGGGCACTCAATTAGTGCAGGGTCTGCCTAGACAGACGTATCCTGAACGCTTGCTCAGTTCGGGGATGTACTCAATGCACTACCGAAGGATAAGGGAGGACCTGGTTCTCACCTATCGCATTTTGACGGGTAAGGTCGGCCCGAACTTGTCAGGGCTATTTAGTCCCGCTACGTTACCTAATCTCCGCGCTCACCCACTGAAACTGCATAAACCACGGTCTGATAGGATTAGGACGAAAACTCGTCTGTCGCGTCGCGTTATAGATCGCTGGAATTCGCTTCCAGATCAAGTGGTTAGGGAGCAAGCCGGGTTTCGTCGTGGTCGTGACTGCATCGACCACATCTTCACCTTGCGTCAGTTGTTGGAGCACCGCCACACATATTGGCGGCCCACCCTAGTCGTGTTCCTCGACATCAAAGGTGCCTTCGATTCGGTTGATCGATGTGCCCTTTGGAATTGTTTACTCAGGAAAGGTGTGCCCGAGAAATATGGAAATATTATCCAAGCATTATATGTGCGTAGCACGGGCAGAGTGAGGGCTTACGGCAAACTGTCGCCACTCTTTGACATCTCCAGCGGTGTGAGACAAGGATGCCAGCTGTCACCTTTCCTATTCAACTTCGCTATTGACGAAGTCATGGAGTTTGCATTTATAGGACATGACTTGGAAGGTGTGGAGCTACTCCCAGGAGAACGACTTCTTGACTTGGAGTATGCAGACGACATTGCCCTCATCTGTGACAGCTCCCAGACGTGCCAAGCCGCGCTGGACAGATTAGCACTGGCTGTCAGCCGCTTCGGGCTTTGCTTTGCACCATCGAAGTGCAAAGCGTTCCTCCAAGATTGGCAGGGATCGCCTCCTTTGCTGACCCTTGGTGGGGATCAGCTAGAAGTCGTTCAGAAATTCAATTACCTAGGAAGTTGTATCAGCGCCCTTGGGATCGAAAACGAGATCACGAACCGTATAGCGAAAGCTCGAGGTGCTTTTGCTAACCTTCGCCACCTATGGCGGCGGCGCGACATTACTCTCGCCCTGAAGGGTAGAGAGTACAATGCAGCGGTACGTTCGACCTTACTGTACGGTTGCAAAACCTGGCCCCTAAGATCGGCGGACATGAAGAGTCTAGTTACGTTCGACCATCGGTGCCTTCGCAGTTTGGCTCACATCTGATGGGAGCACCGCGTGAGTAACGAGCGTGTTCGACGCCTTGTTTATGGCTTATGAAAAAGGAATGAACCGCTCAGAACCGTTATTTCCCGCACCAGGCTCCGATGGCTCGGCCACGTGTTGCGCATGCCAGCCCACCGACTCCCTCGACGTGCGTTGTTTGTTCACCGGGGATGTGGGTGGAAGAAGAGGAGAGGTGACCAAGCGATGACTTGGTCCAGAGGAATGAAGTCCCTCACTTCGGATCTAGCCTCGGTTGGAGCTTCACGGCTCCCTGGTTGGGGTCCAAAAGACGGTGAACACGTTTGGCTGGATACACTTGCTGACATGGCAAGGAGTCGACCTCAGTGGCGTTCCTGCTGTGAGTTTCTTTGTCCCTCCCCATCCCTTTTAGCCTCCCCCTCCATCTACCATCTCATTTCCTAGGGTAAAACATAATAAAAAATTTTCTTTTTGCCTAGTAGCTGGCTGGAAGCTTACCGGAACGATGCCTATCCGTTGCTGGTAGCTCAGCTGGCATGCAACTGTTGTATCTATTTTTCCTTTGTGTATTGTATTATATGTATGTATGTATTTCCTTCATGTATTGCGGCACAATAGCGGAAGTGTTTTCCCACCTCTAGCTGATGTGTGTAATGATGATGATGATGGTTAGGGAACCTACGGTTAAAGATTTTGCGCGCTAGCTCGATGCTCTTGGGTAGCAACAGCAAACCCTTCTTTTTTCCTAGCTGACTCATCTTCCCTTTTCAGTTCCTTTTTATGACTCAAATATCTTGGTATTCTACTTGCTTAGGTCTTTCCACTTTCACTTTGTGCCTTCTGAATTTACTTTTTTCTCTTTCTTACTTCACGTAACCGGCCCAGCAGGACTGTTAGGGCAGGATACTTGGGCATTAATTGGTTGGACAGGGTGTGATGCGGTCTTTGTTTTAGGTCCATCAGTATTTCAAAGTCTGCCAGCTCCTGGCTCGACGACCCGCTGAAGAAGGAACACTGACGGGATAATCCTATCGTTCCAGTCCCGCTTGAACTTGAATCTCCAGGTCACTACAATATCTCTGTGTAGCTGCATCTAATGTAGCCGGCCCGCGGGCGTCATGGTAACACGTTAACAGGCAAGCGGTCGATCGCTTTCGCTTTCTGTTATCCTTATCTTCTTATTTCTCTTCGACACTCTTCCTTCCCTCTTCCGTGCTTCCTTTACTTCCCTTATATCGGCCTCTTATTAGGCGGTCGACCGTCCAGCCGTCTATGAGGTATTTATTTTGCCTTGCAGCTTGTCGCACAACTTGTACGCCGAAAAGCTTAGAACACAGACCGGAGGAATATCACCTATTTGGCGACCCTGCCAGTTCACTACAGCAGTCCACAAAGCTAGATTGTAGCTCATGAGGCAATAGTTAACTTTGCTCTCGTGCTGCTTGTTGTTGAATCTCCCCAGCCTAAGATACCGCGCTCAATGCCTCTTGCAGGTACATAAGTTGATGCCGGTATGGGCCATTATAGGCACTGAGGACAGCGCCTGCTAAGAGGGGGGAAAATGTAGCCGGTCCGCGGGCGTCACGGTAACACGTTAACAGGTAAGAGGTCGATCAATTTCGCTTCCTTTTATCTTACCTTCCTATTTCACTCCGGCACTTTCCCTTCTCTCTTCCGTGCATCCTTAGCTGTCTCCTTTACATCGGCTTCTTACTAGGCGGTGGAGCATCCAGCCGTCTACGAGGTATTTATTTTGCATTGCAGCTTGTTGCACAACTTGGACACGGAAGAGCTTAGAACATCAGACCGGAGAGATATTGCACTAATATCACTCAGGTGCAAAACCCGTTATGTTGGAGTGCGCTCGGTATATTTTCTATCGGCAGTGTTTATCCAGGAATTTCTTAAATTCCGACACCGACTTTTCCTCAACTACTTGCTGCGGCAGGTTGTTCCATACATGTACATGTTCCATACGTGCATGGAGATTATAGCTTGTTTTTATTGGAGATTATAGTGTGTTTTGGGCAGCTATATTAGCACCCGTGGGATTGAAGATGAGGTTACGAACCGTATAGCAAAAGCTCGAGGTGCTTTTGCCAATCTCCGCCACCTGTGGCGCAGACACGATATGACTCTCGCCCTGCAGGGCAGAGTTTATAACGCAGCCGTCCGTTCAATTCTCCCATATGGTTGTGAAACCTGGCCCATCAGGTCGATAGACATAGAGACTCGTCATATTCAACCATCGCTGCCTTCGCAGCTTAGCTCTTGTCTGGTGGGAGCACCGCGTGAACAATGAGCGTCTCCGGCGTCGCGTATCTGGTGCAGGAAGAGCGAGTGAACCGCTCAGCACCATTATATCACGCACCAGGCTCCGATGGTTGAGCCACGTGTTGCGCATGCCAGCACACCGGCTTCCGCGACGTGCATTGTTTGCGCGTTGTGGGTGCGGTTGGAAGAGGAGGAGGGGAGGCCAAGCGATGACTTGGTCGAGAGAGATGAAAACCCTCACTTCAAAGTTGGCGTCCGTTGGTGCATCCCGACTGCCTGGCTGAGGTCCTAAGGACGGTGAACACGTTTGGTTGGACACACTTGCTGATATGGCTAGGAGCCGGCCCCAATGGCGTTTGTGTTGTGAGTTCCTTTGTCCATCCCCCTCCTGCTTAGCATCCGCCTCCAATCACGATCTCACTTGTTAGGCATAATATGACCCTCTTTTACGGCAGCCAGCTGTTAGCTCTCCGGAACAATGTCCATCCGTTACTGGGGACTCAGCCGGCGTGCCACTGTTTGTTTTCCTTTTCTTGTCTTCTGTATGGCGGCACAATAGCTGTTTTCCACCTGCTGCTAACGTGTATAATGATGATGATGATAGTATGTGTTTATCGTAGCCCATCCTCCATGCGAGAAAAGGACAAGGATCTTGCCAAGTTACTAAGGCAGACGGCATTGGCCGCACCTAAGTTTCTGATCTTTGGTGATCTAAGCCTTCCCCATGTTGATTGGCAGCTTGCTGAAAACAGAGCGATTACTCTGGAGAAGCAATTGGTGGATTGGATGCACAAGAATGCGTTCGAGCAATACGTAAATGTTTCGACCAGGAGTCGTACTGGCATCACCCTTTCAGCCTTTGATATCGTGATCACCAGACATGATCAATTGATTGACCCACGCGTGGAGCCAACCATAGGTAAGAGTGATCATTGCGTTTTGATCTTTTCTCTGAACACACCGTGGCTTGCAGAGAATCATCGAATGGGCAGGGATTTAAATCGTATTGATTTTACGAAGCTGCGGTATCGAGCCCTTCAAATCATTTGGGTTCCTTAAAAGTACCAGGTCACTTTGGAACAGGAGTGTCCTCCACTAAAAAGTGGGCTCGTGCAGTTACTGAACGAATTTGCTCCCCTACGCCCTAGGAGACATCTTGGGAAACCCCGATGGTGGAGGAGAAAGATTGACAGAGCGATAAAGAGACGCAATGCTGAGTAGAGAAAATACCTAGAAACTCGGGACTTCCGACGCTGGCTGCAATACAAAAGGTGTCGAAACATGGCTATTAAGTTGCAGCGGCTGGCCAAGTACTCAGGTGAGCTTACGTTGGTCAAATTTGCGAAAACTAATCCTGGTATTACCGTTATGTCCAATCAGAGACTTCTCTAAGAGAGGTGGTCGGCTGTCTGATCATGTAGGACAGCAGCCAGGCTGTGGACGGCGTCGATAAACTGGAAGCGCTGCTACGTGTCTACCAAAATCTGCATCGGAAGGATAGTGGGTCAGCCTTGCCATCACAACCGCACTGTTCAAGTAGCTATACAATGCGAGAAATTATTCTCAATGTGCCAGAGGTCTTCACAGTGTTGGCCAGTTTGAACCCTTATAAATCAGCTGATTCTGACAGTGTACATCCCGCCCTAGTTAAGCCGCTGGGTGATATCCTTCAGTATCCTTTCGCGGAGTTATTCAGCCAATCTCTTCAAGAAGGTAAGTTGCCACTTGATTGTAAGGAGGCGACCATTGTTGCCATCCGCAAGGGTTTTAAGTCGGGGCCACTTAACTATAGACCTATTAGTTTGACCAGCATCATACTGAAGTGTCTGGAAAAGCTTATAAGAAATAGGATCTGTGAGCACTTGACTGAGCACAATCTAATTAGAGCGAAACAGCATGGCTTTCTTAAAAATAAGTGTCTTACCAATTGATTGTACTTTTTAGATGAAATTACCGGATTTCTTTATAGTGGCATGTCGGTAGAAGTGTATTATTTGGACTTCACTAAAGCCTTTGACTCAGTGAATCGTCGATTTTTAATTGAGAAACTGACATGGTTTGGATTGCATCCTCAACTATTGCTGTGGCTCTGCATTCTTACCTGGAAGGACATTCAGAGTCAGGGTTGGGGAACCGAGTTCTAGTGTAGGCCATCATGCAAACAGCAGTGTTCCCCAAATTTCGGTACTGGGTCCACTGTTGTTTCTTATGTTTATAAATGACTTGGCTCCTCCTCTTATTTATCCCCGTTATATCTTCGCAGATAAAACTAGTCAGTAGGGGAAACCGAGCGACATTGGCTAAGGACATCATCACTGTGGTGAATTGGTCGAGCCAATGGGATCTATCTCTGAATGCCAATAAATGTCAACTATTGACCACTTGTGGTAGCGGAGTTGCAGTGAAGTCACGTGCGGGATCTCTATCATTGAAGTATACCGATGAAGCCCGCGATCTAGGTGTCATCATAGTGCACAGTTTTAAACCTTCGGCACAGTGTCGCCAAGCTGCCAATAAAGCGCGACAAAAATTGTTTCGTCTTAGGATGGCGCTGAATAACACTAAAGCAGAAATATTCTTGCCATTATATAAAGCAGTGGTTAGGCCACATCCGGAGTATTGGGTTCAGGCCTGTCACCGTACCTCCATAGTGACGCCATGTGTATAGAAAACATTCATAAACTTGCGACAAAGATGCTCGAAATTCAATGAGGGAAGTCATGGGAAGATCGTCTAAGTAGCCTGAGATTATTTTCCTTGAAATGGCGTAGGTTGAGAGGGGATTTGATAGAGACGTTTAAGATTATTAAGGAACTTAGTGCTATTAGTCCCACGCATCTGTTTGAGTTAGCTATGTCGGACCATCTGCGCGGACATCGCCTGAAGCTCAAACAACATAGAGCTCGTTTAAACATCAGGGCAAATATTTTCCGAACCGAGTAGTTAACATCTCGAATAAACTTCCTTCTGTTTTAGTGGAATATGAGTCTGAAGAAGTTTTCAAAAGGGGCTTAGTTGAGTGTTGGTCTGTCCTTTTCCCAAAGATATTGTAATGGTACTGGAATATATAGTGTATTTTGATGCTGACACATGAAAGTGCAAAGATTGCTCTTGTTCTTGCTTCATTCCTTTGCAGAAGCAAGAAGAGTCAATCCAACGTGGAACTGTCGGGGGCTGCTTCACTTAACGGCACTAGAAACAGGACGCCCGTTAGGCGAAAGCCTCTATCTTCCGTTTTTCTTGACCTGACCTGACCACCACTCTCCGTTCGAAACAGAGTTGGTGGGCTACCCGCTTCAAATCCGATACTACAGGCTTGTACCGATGTCCTCGTGTGTTGCTTGGTGTGCGCATAGGCAGCAGCGACCTCAACATTTGGTATTCACCGAGATGTAATATCCGGTGCATCATGACGAGGTAAACCCGCAGTCTGTAGGACGATAAACGAGGGTGTGAAGCCCTAGTTTCTTACACCTATTTTTCGTACGGCACGCCTCGTAACTGGGAAATCAGCCTGGCGACCACATGCATTCGCTCAATCTTTTCTACCTCGCCCTGGGTGATAGGACAACACTCGGGAGAGCCATGCACTAACATTGATCGTATTAAGGAGGCAAAGAGATGAGCGGCCATCTCTTCAGTCCAAGTATTGAAGTTGCGCTTGAGCGCCTAAAGCATACGAATGCCGTTTTGGTAAAGTCTATTCGTGTTATCCATGAACTTTAAGTGATAGCGTGAGAGTACACCGAGGTCTCACACGGAAGACATGGATACAACGGTTGACCATCCACAGTGTACGTTCAACTGTGATAACACTTACCCAGTCTCATGAATTTAGACTTGACCGAGCTGATCGGAAGGTTGACTTCTGCAGACCACATATAGAGGCGGACGAGGTCCTCCCACCGCGTATCTTCTTTTGCTTCCGAAAATCTTGGGGTTTTCTCAGTTCCTCTCTTCGACGCTTCCAACACGCAGGTTTGGTTGTTACAGTTAGAAGCACTCTTTCAATGTCGCCGTATCACATCCCAGTTTACCATGTTTTCTCACGTTGCTTCGAACTTCCCTACGCATATTGCTGCCGATGTCGCTGATTTACTTGCTTATCTCCCACCCGATGCGCCTTACAATAAATTGAAACCCGCCATATTGAAGCACACTGCAGCTTCCGACGAAGCTAGACTTCAGCAACTACTGTCTGGTGTCGAACTTGGCGATCGCACGCCATCGCAACTTTTGCGATACATGCGTTCTCCTGCCGGATCCTCGAAAGTGGTTGGCGCCATCTTGCGTCAGCTATGGACCAAATGTCTCTCATCAACAACTGCTATTCTCGCTGTTTCCCCTGATGATTCCTCTTTACACAAGCTGGCAGAGACTGCCGACAAAGTCCACGAGCGTTTCTTCTAACAACCCGCTGTACATGCAGTGGACTCTATTTCAACCAGCGCTCTTAGAAACGACCCTTTTGAGTCACTGTGTCACCCGCTTGTCGAAACTCGAGCTCGCAATCTCGAGTATACAGCGCACGCGAAGTAGAAGTCGGAGATCGTCCTCAAGAAGCAGACGCTGTTTGTCCAGAAATCCATCACGACATTTCTGTTATTACCGTCAACAATTTGACGATAATTTGTGGATGTGTCTACCCGAATGCACACCCTGCAACCCTCCACAGGGAAACGCCCGAGCCAGCCAGTAACGGCGACGGCTGTGTCTGGCCAAACTCATAGTCACCCCCACGTCCGCGACTCATCAACCAACCTCACCTTTTTGGTTGACACCTGTGCTGAGTTCAGCTTTCTACCTCGCCGATTAGAAACACGCTACCTTCTTCCTGCTTACATTACTCTGCAGCGGCTAACAACACAAAGATCCCTAAGTGTGGCCAAAAACTCCTCACACTTGATCTAGGATTCAGGCGCACTTTCCCCTATTCCTAGTCGCAGACGTTCAGCGTCCTATAATTGGTGCTGATTTTCTCACAAACTTCGGTCTGATAGTCGACTTAAGCTGCAGGAAGCTTCGCAACAGTTCCACGTCTCTTACTATTCAAGTTAGAGTCACATCGATCATCTCGATCGGTTTTCGACTGGCACTACCTACTGACAACATGTTCACAGATTTGCTCCGCCAGTTTCCTGTGCTACACTAGTCGCCCAGCGAATTTCCAGACCCTCAGCAAAAGATTACGCACCATATCGTCACGAAAGAACCTCCGGTCATTTCCCGACCTCGACGGCTACCACCCGACAAACTCGCCACCGCCAAGGTGGAGTTTGAACACATGCTACTATTAGAAATCGTCCGACCTTCCAACAGCCCCTTGTCATCTCTTCCACACATGGCGACAATTCGGTGACTACCGTGTTGAACAACACTACAGTACCAGACAGGTACCCGCTCCCGCGTATTCACGATTTCTCCATTGATTTACATGGCGAAGACATTTTTTTCAAAATTGTTCACGTCCGAGTCTGCTACCAAATTCTTGTCGCCCCGGATGACATACCTAAAACGGCCATAACTACACCGTTTTGTCTCTACGAATTCGTTCGTATGCCTTTGTCTGTAAAACGCCGCGCGGACATTTCTGTGATTTATCGACCAAGTCCTCAGAGGTCTTAATTTCGTCTTCGCATATATTGACAACATAGTTGTAGCCAGCTCGAGTTGTGAAGAACATTTGTCTCATCTTCGCATAACTTTCGAGCGTCTTGCCCAATTGGGCATCACGATCAACGCCGATAAGTGTATCTTTGGCCAGCCTTCTGTTAACTTTCTTGGCCACCGAATTGATCACGACGGTAATGGCTCACTTCCTGAAAAGGCACAAGCCATGGCAGATTATTCGATGCCTCAATCATTTTTCTTATGGTTAACTATTACAGTCGCTTTATTCCAGAATCCTTTAGGCTCATTCAGCCATGTACAGATCTGCTCAAAGGTAAGTCTCGCAAGTTTAAAGCAACTGTGGCAGCCATAGCAACATTCACCGTGATCAAACACGTGCTTTCCAACACTACTGCCCTTAGTCATTTGAGAACCGATGTCGATGTTAATTTTCATAACCGATACATCTCAAACTGCTGTTGGTGCTGTTCTTCAGCATGTCGTAGACGGTCATCCTGAGCCTCTCTCTGTCTTCTCTCGGAAGCTAAAACCTCCTCAGATGCGATACAGTACCTTGGGCCGAGAACTCTTTACCATTTATCCCCTCCTTACGCACTTCTCCATTTGCTTGAAGGACGCGTTTTAACCATCCTCACGAATCATATGCCACTTATTTTTGTTTTTCGGGATTCCTCTGATCGCTTCTCTCTTCGAGAAACCCGACCACCGCCATTCGACACCTTGGTGCAGCCCACAATGTTGTGGCCGACGCTATGTCTCGCATTGGTCTTCATGACATTTCGCGCCAAGCAGTTAACTTAGAAGACATCGCTGCCCATCAAGAAACAGATCCTGAGTTTTGGCAGTTGAAATCAAGTTCCTCTATTAAACTTTCTCAGCTGCCTATTCTCAACTTGCCCTCTCGAATTTACTATGATATATCCACTGTAAAACCTCGACCATTGGTTCCGCAACCGTCTCCTCGAGTTGTGTTTGATCACTTACCTGGAATCTCCCATCCGAGCACCCGCGCCACTATCAAGCTGGTCACCGATCGCTATATCTGGCAGCAGTGGGCGAAACACCGTATTACTTGCCAGAATAGCAAGATACATCGCCACACGATTACTGTTCCTGGAGTCTTCTCGCTGCCCGACGCTCGATTTATTCATGTCCATATAGACATCCTTGCATCTCTACTGCCATCCAACAGTTTTACTTACGTGTTGACGTCGATCGTTTCACCCGTTGGCCACACGCCGTGCCGCTGCGAAAAGTCTCAGCCGAAACCGTGGCACGAACTTCATCGAAACTTAGATATCCATATTTGGCACCCCCGCCACTATCACGACGGATGGAGGACCTCAACTTAATTCTGCCCTGTTTCGCGACCTTAACCGCATGCTCGGCTGTTCTCACCTACGTATGACAACATATCACCCAGCTGCTAACGGTTTAGTTGAGCGTTTTCACCGCCAACTGATGGTAGCACTCATTACGACGCAATCGAATATCCAATGGTCAGAGCGTTTACCGATCCTTCTTCTCGGCTATCCACACCAGTGTAAAGGAAGATCTTGGTTGTTGTCTCGCAGAATATCTTTGGTACGACGCACTGACTTCCTGGAGAATTACTACTGGATTCCAGGGTCACCGGCGAAGTTGATCCTAAGTCATATGTTACACGACTGAAACAGCGCCATTCGTCCAACTCCACCACTAACACGTTCACCATGCCTTGCACACGTGCCCCTTCCTTCTCGTGCGCGTCGATGCAGTTCGCAAACCTGACACTGCTTTATGAAGGCCCTTTCAAAGTCATCGCTCGCAAAGGGTGGTATTTCGTATCGGACAACAATGATTCTAAAGATTTTGTCAGTATTGGTCGCCTTGAACCAGCCTACATCGAATCTCAGTCGCCGCAACAGACTTCGAACATATTTGACGTTGTACCGACTCCGCTGCCGAACACACCATCTACCCAACCGATGTGGAACTCCAGTGCTCCCTCTCCTCCCCAACCCCCATCTGTTGCAAATTCACACACAAAAGCTAGCCACACGTCAGGTAGTACGTATCGAACGTTCATCCTCGTGACTCGCCCTAGGGGGGAGTTCTGTGGCGCTTGTGAACTTCATTTTTTAATTGTGCTTTATTGTTCCATCTTCTATTTATTATACACTTGTTTTAATTATTTGAATCGATACAATAATTCTTCGAATTTCTTTCGGCGTTCTCGCTTCGGTTCGATGCGCGTGCATTCGTCGTTCAGCTTGGTTGCTCGGTGTCTGGTGAACGAAATCGTTACTGACTCGGATTTCGTTCTTGCGAGGCACACGGCCAGTTTCGGACACAGTATTAACCGAACTTTGGATTAGCTGTTCACATAGGTGACTGACCTTTTCGTTAGCCAATGTGTGTAGTCCTTTTCCACTATTGTGCCGTCACAAGCAGCTGGCTTCCTAGATAACTACGAAAATCTTTGGATACAAATTTATTGATTAGATCATTTGCTGCTTTCCCTTTCGTCTCTTTTGGCCTTCTGGGACCAATGTGCGAAGAGCAATCTTTTCCTTTTTAGCCGTGGTCTTCATCTTCAGTAGTTCGTCCCATGAGTGTTGCCGTATGTACCATTATCTCTCTGAGGTGAGTCTGTAGAACGAGAAGTACCACTGGACTGATGCCATCGAGAAGAAACTGGACTTTAACCTGATGCCATGGTTTGTGTGCCTCAGTGATCCATTGAGCTATGCTGGATGATGCTTTTTGCACATTCATACCAAATTGGTCCATAGTTAGAGGCCGGAGAAACTCAGTCTTCTGGCGCTCCAGGTTGGGGGTTGATGTGATGGTGACTCTTTACTCCATCATACGGACTCTCTGTAGCCCAGTGCCCAAACCCCGCTGCCCTGCGACCAGGTTTTTGAATCAAAGGCTTTGGTTGAGAGCTCTAATCGTTCTCCGTCGGCGGTGGCCGAGTGGTGTGCACGTTTGACTTGCGATCATAAGGTCACCGGTTCGAATCCGCTTAGCGTCGGGTCTCCTCGCGGTATACTCGGCTGGCCTATCGAACAACCTCGTGGTGCCAGCTGGACAGTTCTGGTATTCCCCGTTCCGGCGAATGGTTCGGCGGCAGTTTTCCATGGCGTGGTGGGTTTACGCCTGGCAACCGTTCTCCCTATAAAAATCCACACGTCCGTTTAACAACACTTAGACGAGGCGGATGTGACTCGCTACTAAATAAACTCACTACCCCTTGTCTTCTCAGGAACATTGTACATCGGCAATCAATCTGAGCATTGGATACTGCCTTTGACTTCAGCTTTTCATCATCCGTATGAACTAAATGTTCAGTCACCGGTTCCCAACGGGTGCGAAACCCTTATTTCGCCCTGCTGCCTTGTGAGTTAGTCCTTTCGGCCAAAGGCTCTTGGCCGTGGTCCTCCAAGACAACCTACCTACTTCGGCCTAGGCAACCGGGTAGTATCTCGCCTACTGATGAATCATGGCTAGACATAACTACGCTCCCTCGCTCTCATGATCCACTGTCCTGCGACTACGCCAACTTTACAAACACCCGCCACCAATCTACTTACTTTTTCTTTGTATATCACTCATCCCCATTGTTACCTGATTCTTCAAATGTGGACAACCCTACCTCTTCCGACGGAGTTGTTCTCTCACCACCCGTCAACTCGACCACACAGTCTTTGACAGGGAGCTGCTGGCCCCGAAGTCTACCATCTTTGCTACTGCGACCCGTAATGCAGTTCAAACTAGCAACCTTCGACGTGCGCACAGTACTGCAAAGCGGACATCAAGCTGGACTTGCACACGCAGGAGACCCTTGAAATTGATGTCTGCTGCCTGAGTGAAACACGACTGCAGGATTCTAACCCAGTCTACCAGCTGTCATCACCAGTCCAACCACACATCCGCTTTTATCTTCGCCTTTTTGGTGACGCTTAGTCTTCCGCATCTGGGCAAACTGATGTTGGAATCGCCCTGTGCTAGAGCCGAGGCCGCCTTCCTTGACTGGATTCCAGTCAATAGTCGTCTATGCGCTGTGTGGCTCCCTGGTTCCTGTAAGCTTAGCAGGCATCGCGCAGACAAGCGTGCTCTTTTCGGGCTCTCTGCCCACTGACTGCAGCTCGGATGCAGTCATGGACCAGTTCTGTCAGCACCTTCATGAGCTGCTCCTAAGGGCGCCTAAACATCGTTGTTATGGCTGTAGACAAACGCACGTATTGGTCGGTTCATCATCAACAACAGCAGTACATCAGCCATTTGAACTGATGCTTCGCTGCCATACAACCATGATGACCTATGAAATGAATAGTAAGCGAGAGAGAAGGGGGACTTACCAGAAAACCTTAATGCCCTAAGCAAACATTCAGGGCCAAGGCGCCTACACCTTAGTCGGCTGCGACCATGTGAACGCCACCTCGGTGGACCACACGGGCATGATGGTATTAGCTCTGACAACGGAGAGAGACTGCTCAGTCTTTTGTGCTGACCATCAAATTTATCTCTCAAGTACGAGCTTTCGTCACCCTGGACACCACGATGCCACCTGGCGTCCTCTATCGTCAACCCAGCGCTGGTCACAAATTGATCACATAGCCATAAGTCGCAGGTGGCGCGGCAGCGTACGCGATTGCCGATCATTTTGCTCAACTTGTGTTGACACCGACCGTGCATTGGTGTGTGCGATAATTTGCATGCACTTCGGCTTTTCACGCAGGGTCAAGCAAACCTGACTCAATGCTCACAAGTTGGAGGACCCAACGGTGAAAACGCAGTATCAACTGAGGCTTCGCGAAATCTCGCTCTACCCCAGGTTCTGGATGTTGATCAACACTGCTCGAATGTGCAAAAAGCAATGTTGTTCGCCGGCTTATCCAGCCGCGGACTCACCAGCTGCACAACTAGAAGCCATCGGAACTTCTGGATCGTCGACAGGCTGTGCCTGCCGGTGCGGAGCACAATAAACTTCGTCGATCTATCAACGGCTGAAATCAAGCCTCCGTTCTGACCGTCAATCCTGGTAGTCAAAATGAGCTGTTCTGATGGAAGCCGCTGCATCGGTCGGAAACTTTCGCAGTTTATTTTGCCTCATCAAGACCACTGGTTGCGATTCACAGACTGTCAGTCAGACGATTTGTGAGTCAGGCGGCACGAAAATCACCCACCTGCCCAGGTGCATGGGTCACTGGACGGAGCACTTTGTTTCCAATTTAACTGCTCTGCACCGCCCAATATGACACCTCCGTTTCCCTCGGATAGTGCTTGGCCTATCGCCACAGTTGCTCCTACCGTAACAGAGATCCGAAACGCAATCCAGTCTTTGAAGCTTCATAAAGTTACCGGTCCTGACAGCTTACCCCCGGCTCTATTCAAGGATAGCGGGAATGTATTTGTCAATGGGATGCTATCATTGTTCACGAGAATTTGGATTGACGAGAAAGTCCCAATTGCATGGGGAGAGTCGGTCATTGTCCTGATTCTCAAGGAAGGCTCCCGCAAAAATTGCCCCAATTACTGCCGCATTTCGTTAATCTCTGTTGCCTCCAAGATTTTTGTGTCTGTTCTACTCCGCAGGCTCTCAGCGACTAGAGAATGCGCTTACTGAGAGGAACAAACTTGTTTCCGTCTAATTCTAGGTTATATTGACCACATCATCACACTCCGCCAACTTATTGAACTCCGTTACTTTCACTGACGGTCAACAATCGTAGTGTTCTTGGACATCCGTGCGGTTTTCGACTCAGTAGATAGATCTGCATTGTGGAACTGTTTACTAAGGAAAGGTGTGCCCGACAAGTTTGTAACCATCTTGAAGGATCTCTACAGTCACACGTCAGGCAAAGTCTGGGCTTACGGCAAGCTTTCCACTTCGTTTACTATCACCAGCGGCGTGCGCCAAGGTTGCCCCATCTCTTCAACTTTGCCATTGATAATGTCCAACAAGCATTGGAATTCCCTCAAAACTGCGATGTTGAGCTTCTCCCAGGTGACAGACTCGCGGACTTGGAGTACGCCGAAGATATCGCTCGGGGAGAATCCACTAGCTGTCCAAAGCGCTCTGAACCGCTTAACAATGAAGGTATTTAACTTTGGCCTGTGTTTCACACCATGCTAATGTAAAATACTACTCCAGGATTGGCAGATGCCTGTGCCTACCCTCATCATTGCTGGCGACGTCTTGGAACAAGTCCACTACTTCCCTTGTCTAGGGAGTTGCATCACAGCTTACGACTGTATTTAAGATGACGTCTTACAACAGATCGCAAAGGCCGCCTTACATTCATCAGACTGAGACACTTATGGCGCCATTGCGACGTCAATCTCAAACCCAAGTGCAGGGTATACATTGCCTCTGTCCGTGCGGTCGTCTTGTAGAGTTGTGAGACCTGGCTGACTCGTTCGGAATACATAAAACGATTGCCAGTTTTCCACCATCGTTGTCTGCGTAAAATTGCTCGCGTGTGTTGGCAGCATCACATAACTAACGCAGAAGTCCGAGATCGAGTTTTTGGAGCAAATAGCCCATGTCTGCAAACGGTTATTCTCCGACACCGCATGCGTTGGCTCGGCCACGTATTTCACATGCCAGCCTATCGCATTCCCTGTCGAACGTTATTTGCGCTCCCCGAAAGCGATTGGAAAAATGTGGCACGGTGGACAACCGATGACATGGAGAAGGAGCATGAAGAATGCCTTCCAGGATAACGACCACCCAATCCGGACTGCCAATGGTTGAAAACGTTGGAGGCTATGGCGAGCATTAAGCATCAATGGAGACAGGGCTGTTCATCCGTGTTATCTATTAGTTAACGTCTCGTTGAACATAAAACTACAAAACAAAAATCTCAAAACGGCGTGTGTAAAACCGAAGAATTCGTTTTCTTCACATGATGCTCGTTTCCCCCTTTATTTCGCCATGATTCTGACGGCAAACTATATGTAATCAGATTGCGACATATATATATATATATATATATATATATATATATATATATATATATATATATATACGATTGGCGTCATCCGATTTCCGATTTGCTGTCGCTATGGTCAGCCACAGGATGCCTGCGCCTACAGAGGAAACATGGGTGGCTTGCGCTGCACCTCCCACAGCTCCAACCACACACCCCATATCCAGTGTGAACCCGAAGGAATAAGACCGGGAGGCATGTGGATGGGAGACACGTTTCATCAGCGGAGCCGGCCCACACTCCTTCACAGGCAAACACAAGCACGCTGTATTTGGGGAATCAAGTGCACACAAGGCGGTGGCTGAACCGTGGTCCGCTGCACACTGAGTTCGTTGAACCATTCTTTGATCCTGGCACGGCCACGAGGACCGTACACCCCGTCCCCTCCAGCAACGACCAACTGTCTCCTGGAGCAAGTATGAACGAGTTAGTGGGTAATAGACAGGTAGGCACCTTGTCAATATGCACGTTAAGTACAACCACACTGGGGAAGTCAGACAACAACCAATCACTTTAAATGACTATCAACTAAATTATATCGGTTAAAACATACTACTATGCCGACCTAGCTCCGCCAACTTAGCATATAATGTAAATTGGTTAGCAATTACTATGCGATAAGTACAAAATATCCAATAGTTAATAAATGCTACAATCGCAATAAAGCTAACGAATATAACCATAAATAGCGTAAGCAACGTGTGCAAATTATTAGAAATTATCTAGGTAGGCAAAACAAACTAAATAAAGTGGAATGAAATTTATCCAGCTTAAAATGACCTAGTTTAAGTGTAAGAATCCGCGTAGGGGCTGGCATCCTCGCGGTATACTCAGCCTGTGCGCAACTGGTGGTGGTCGCGTGGCAGCAAAGCGCCGTTACGGCTTGCAGCTGGCGATTTATTCTTATTAGTTTAAGTGTAAGTCGGTTTAGCCTAACTGCGGCGGGGAAGCATCATGAATGCAACATCAGCCTCAGCATGAGGCACAACATATGGGCATAGTAAATAAAATGGTTGGCAAAAAATCCGCTATATGTTCAAGACGTTAGCAAATATATTTTAAGCAAATGCCACAAACACGAAAATGTTATCGAAGTTAACTACCATTAACTTGAGCAACATGTGCAAGTTAGTAGAAAATAGTTCAGGTAGACATTAAGGAGACATATAGCAAACCTACCACCTGAAATAAAGAGATTCAGCATGCAGATACACCCTTAGTACATCGAATGCAGCCTCCCTCCAAAGGCTGCGCCGGTTCTGCCTACGTTCTCTGCAGGACCCATCGTTGCTTCGGTGGTGGCTCCGAGTGGCCTCGCTCATGGCTCACTAGGCCTGCCTGACTCAGGCACTCGCGACCGCATGTGCTACAGCACCACGCGCTCGCTGTCGATGGAGTACACATCGGCGCCTGTCGCTTGCGCAATTGCCGCTTCTTCTATGCATGCACTAGAGCTTCCTCTTGCACTTCGGCAAAGGTCTTCGTGATTAGATCGCGCCATGCACGCCGATCAACCGCCTTCGATTTCCATGACCTGCAATCAAGATAAGAGCGTGAGAAGCTTACTTTGATCATGTCCTGGTAACGTGACTTTGGTTTCCCCACATGTCGGTTCCCAGTACTCAGCTAACCATATAATAGTTGTTTCGGTATCCCCGTCTAATCTATACGGTTCACATGACCGAGCCACCTCAGATGTCTCAGCAAAAGTATGCAGTCCAATGCATACATTCCATTTCGACGTAACACTTCCGTGTCCGCAACTCTGTCGCCCCAACCGATGCGCAGAATCCGTCGTAAACACTGTTGTTGGAACTGCTCGAGATATCGCACATCCTGCCTGTAGATCGTTCGCGTTTCACTGCTGTATAGAAGAACGGACAGCACTATGGATTTGTACATCATCAGCTTCGTGCCAACGGTAAGCTGATGGCTGTTCCACACTCGGTACCCAAGCTTCCCGAATGCCGCCGCTGCCTTCGAAACGCGGCTACGCAGCTCACAGTGTAGCTGCAGATCAGTCGACATCACACTCCCAAGGTAGCAGAAGCGGGAGATGGTTTCCAATACTTCAGCACCAATGCTGATTCGCAGCAATATTGTAGTTCGAACGCCTGCGTTAGGCTGAAAAATACAGACAGTATTGCTTGTGATGATGGTGAGCCCGAATTTGGCCGCTGTCGAAGCCAGAGCACTAGTCATATGCTGCAACTCATCCGCGCTGTGTGCAAACAACGCACAGTCGTCAGCAAACAGCAACATACGGATAGTTGTCTCACAGACTAGATTTCTCGCACCGAAACGACGGATGTTCAGCAACCCACTATCAATACGGTGCTCCACACGAACAACATAAGCACAAGCGGGATCCAAAGCACAGGACATCATTACATGAAGATATATATTAAACAGGGCAGGAGCTAGGCCACAGCCTTGCTTCACACCAGAGACAATTGCAAAGTCAATCGAGGTCTCTCTACTCAGCTGCACCCTCGCGCGCATACCATCGTGCAGACATCCAAATGAACTTACAAACTTATTTG
Source organism: Dicrocoelium dendriticum (assembly GCA_944474145.2). NCBI lineage: Eukaryota > Metazoa > Platyhelminthes > Trematoda > Plagiorchiida > Dicrocoeliidae > Dicrocoelium > Dicrocoelium dendriticum. The sequence continues at coordinate 15,775,672 of OX104070.1, forward strand.
GGCAACCAAACTTGCCTAACACTAGCCACAATGCCTCGTGGTTCACCGTATCAAATGCCTTGGTGAAATCAACAAAAAGCGAGTACAATGGCTGGTATCGTTCTCTGCACTTCTCCTGCAACTGAGGAGCCGCAAACCCTATATCTATAGTGCTGCGACCCGAACGGAATCCACACTGCTCTTCCGCCACGTTCGGTTCTACGACCTGACTGACGAGGCGGTTGAGCAGGATTCGGGAAATCACCTTGCTCACGCAACTCAGCAAGTTCTTGCGACGATAATTCGTGCAACGTTACTTGCTTTCTTTGCCCTTGTACAATGGTAGCACAAGGGCATCCTTCAGTTCAGGAGGCACCTCCTCCTCAATCCACACGCCTTGCGCCAAGTGGTGCAGCGCAGTCACCAACGTTGATTCGCCGTGCTTCAATACTTCAGGCGGGAACCCGTCGGCACCGGCACAGTTGCCATTTCGCAACTGAGCAAGTGATCTCTGCGTCTCATCCAGTGGCGACATATCTGCCGGACTCTCCTTCACTTCATGCTGCTTCAGGTCGTTCAAAGTAAGCCAGTCGATCTCTGAACGGTTGTTCAAGAGACAGTCAGCGTGTTATTGCCAGATCTACATTTTGGGTGCAGGTAACGCCTGACCTACCATCGATCAGCCTCCTCAGCGTCTCCAACCTCGGTCCATACACCGCCTTCAAAGCGTGAAAGAATTCCTTGTGTTGGCGGCTTTTGGCGTAGCATTCCATCTACTTCACTTTCTCCGTCCACCATGCATTTTAATGCGACGGAGCTCTCGAGTCAGTCGCCGTCGAATTAGCCCACACTTTCTTTTCTTCCCCAAGTCACTGGGGTCTGCCACACGTGCAGCAAATGCTGCATTCTTCCCCGACACCAATGTGACAATCGTCGCATTGTTCTCTTCAAACCAGTGACGCCGGTTACAATTTACGAGCCCGATAGTTTTTCGGCAGCAGCTGTCACCTGTTCACGAATGTGGTACCACAGTTCGCCCACTGTGGCTATGCAGTCCACATCACACAGGCGTACAACCATCGCCTTCTCCAACTCAATACGTTTCTCCACAGTACCTAGGGAAAGTTAAATTCACGCCGATTCACGGCGGGAGTACAATACACAGATTTACGAAAATATATGCACAGTTTGGTCCACACCAATTTGTGATCAGTGCCACACTCTGCTACACGCAGTACACGTGTCATGCGCACTTCACGCATATCACGCTGACGTACGATGACATAGTCGAGCAGGTGAGCGTGACCACTCCGTGGGTGCGTCCAAGTTGCTATATCACTCTCACTCAGTGCAAACCGAGTGTTCGTGATCGTCAAGCCGTGTGGCACACAGTGAGAGCAGCCTGTCACCGTTCGCATTCGCTGAATCCCAATGCCAAGTGGATCGATGACATCTGTCCACACCGATACATCACGCCCAACGCGCTCGTTGACATCACCCAGCAGAACTAGTCGGTCGCTCCTCGGCACAGACCGTATCATATAGGATAGCTGAGTGTAGCATTGATCACGCGTGTCATCAGGATAACACATGGTCTGACCGTACGCGCGTATAAAGATGGAGAACTTACCTCTTCGGAGTCGTAGGCAAACAGTCACCAGTCGCACGCTGATGCCTGTTGGTTCACCCACCAGCTGGCCTTGAAGGCGATCGGATATTGCAAATCCGACCCCATGTTCACGTGGTGCTGAGGTGGCGTTGCCTACCCAGTAGAACGTGTAGCCAGCACCTGCTTCATGCAACTTACCTAGCTCAGCGATCCGGGTCTCACTGAGCGCCGCAATATCGATGTTGTAGCGCGCCAGTTTCATCACAACCAGTGCAATGCGTCGCTCGAGGCGCTCACTCGACTTCCGGTCCAGTAATGTGCGCACATTCCAGCACCCGATGCTGAGTGCTTTGCGCATAGGCATACGATTGCATTGGTGGGCAATTGCACACGAGGTGGCGATTGTGCTCCGGAGGTTGGCTTTAGGGACTCCACCCGGAACCTTTGGCTCAATGGCCTGACCCACAAGGCAGTGGGCGGTTCGGAGTTTTGCTTGAGGGACTCCGCCCGAAGCCTTTGGCTCAACAGCCTGAGCCACTAGGCAGTGGGGAGCAGATCCAGCTCGGGTATGTGATTGCAGAGACAGATTGGGATCTGTTTGCAGTCCGTCACACGCCGTCTCTTAGGGATTGGAACACTTCATATCTTTTGCGACGGTATTTAGATACGCACCTGCGACCACGGCCGACGCAGGAGGGTTTTGGCGGGTTTGTACCAATTTGACCAGTGGCTGCCTGGCTTGAGGCGGGCAGTAGCAAACCATTGAACACCCGGAGGTGCCCTCCCACCGTCAGAAACAATGCTTGGCGCTCGTGCTCTACGCCAATCGAACTGTGAGCTTATAACCCGTGTACCTGTTGTCTTCCATGGCTAGGTTTTACGGGACGAGGGGCATGGTCCACTTCCTAACCTCCGTAGATGATGGGCTAGGATACTGGCAGGGCGCCCACCCGTGACAGGAGAACGACTCGGGTCCTCAGCCAAAGCCTTCGATTAAAGGTACACCAGAAAGGCAACGAGTCTAGCACATGGTCAGTTCACTAACATACGGATTGGTGTCCTGGATCTTAGCGGGGAGAAGGGCGCAACTTCAACTCCTACCCAGCGGTCTCCACGAGGAGGCGTCCAGGACATGAGCCCATGGCACGATAGTAGCAGCAGTGGGTAGACCATCTGTTAGGGTCTAGCGACCACCAGCCTCAGCGTATCATAGGCTCTTCCGCCCATATATATATATATATATATATATATATATATATATATATATATATGCTGTGCCCCATGCTGTGGTTGATGTTGCACACACGGTGCTTCTTCACCACAGTTGGGCTAAACCGACTTGCACTTAAACCAGGCCCTTTTAATCTGGATGAAGGTCATTTCACTTTGTTTTGTTCAATTCTGTTATTCGGCTGTATATTCTGCGTCAGTTTTGCGTTTTTTCCTCAAATTCTCTGTTGTTTGATCTCAATGTTGCGGCTGCGCTTGTTGTGCATGTTGACAAGGTACCTACCTGTCTGACACCCTCCAACACAATTACTGACTCCAGAAGACTGGATCATTGCTGGGTGCACGGTCTTCGTGGTCGTGCTAGGCTCAGAGTGGTTCCATCTGCTGTGGAGCGGAATACGGCCCAGCCACCGTTTTGTGTACGTCTGGTACGTATGATTCCCTACATAGATAGACATGAATGCTGCTGCTGTGCATGTCGTAGGAGTGTGTGCCAGCTCCGTTGATGTAATGTGGCCCCAACCCACATACCTTCCGGTCTTGTTTCTTCGGGTTTACACTGGATATGGGGTGTGTGGGTGGTGCAGCACTAGCCACACATGGTCCCTCTGTAGGCGCAGGCTTCCTGTGGCTGTCTCCCTGGAGGCCGCAGTGACAAGCAAATCCGGAACCGAATGCCACCATCCATACATAAATGCTCAGCCCACGCTTGACTGGTGGTGGTCGCGCGGCAGCGAAGCGCCGTTACGACGTACAGCTGACACATATTTTCTAATCGTTCTTCTGTCTAGGCCTGGACAATCTGATATCCTCCTGCCCATGCAATACAACTTAATAACTTTCCCTTTAAACAATCCCTTGATGCTCTGGCCGTCGCAGCGGATATTAAACCGTGCCCTGTTTGCTGCAACGAGCAGTCTGGATAGGGTTTGGATGCTACTGCTCGAGGCTTCCCGTCTTCTTATTCCCCTTCTCGCGCTTTTTCATCTTTATCGTTCCGTTCCAACTCCACTTTTTCCTTTGTTTTCAATCTTCCAATTCTTGGCCCTCCCGACTTGATTCAATTGTCACTTGTCTTCTAGTTTCAAATCCCACGTAATCGCTGGTTACTGCTCTACTTCAGTCTGAAAATCCATGTCTAACCAAGCGGAAAACGTCAGTTCGTCCATGTCTCTGGATTCCTCGATCTGTAGGGACCTGGAGAGCCCCCTGTCCATCTGGATACGATGCGTAAAATATTAGAAATATGTAGTATGCTTACCTGTTCAAACGATGACTTCATGTGTTTCAGTTAACTTCGACGGATCGCACTTCACGCGCTTCCGACTTCCCGCCTTGAAGAGTGCTAGCGAGGTCTGTGTTGGCTACCATACCTCCCCATAGCTAGAACGTTTTACGGTGCCTTTAGCTAGTGCGATTGTGCGTTTTGACAATAAATGTCTATTTCGCCTGTTTATTCGTTTTCTTCCGACTTTTCCTTAATGCGGAACGAATCTGAGCTTACAGCGACCGAGTGATTCCGCTATAGATCCTGGCTAAGATTGGCATGTCTCCATGTGGGCTGAGTAAGTGCCCCTCTGAACACCGTCGATGACCACTGCTTTCATATTTGTCAGACATTACCATCAACAGACATGTCTTCATTTGGAAAATCGCATTGCTGACCTGGACGTTGGGTCTCCACAGTCTCTGGAACATCTGTATGCTCGCCCTCGTATTCCGTCTGGTGGCGAACATAATGAAACTTGCAAAAATCTCAGGGCAAAACTGCTTGCTAGCCTAAAGAGAGACCGTGTAGTCTGCTGGTCTCCTCCTGCATCGAAAATGGAAACAGCCGCTTACGTCTGTAAGCATTGTAAGTCATTTCGTCTGATACGGAGACCTGGTATTAGCATGACCATACGCAACGAAAGTGGTCAACGGATCCACAGCTTGTCAAAACGCTTGGAGCGTTGGGTCCAGCACTTTGAGAAGCAGTTCAATCAGTTAGATTTGTCGGCTCCTCCATCAGCTATTGTTTGCCTTACTCCCTGCGACTTTCCCGTGGATCCGCCCTCATGCATTGAAATCGAACGTGAGCTCAGACTGTTGAAATTGAATAAGGCCGCAGTGCCAGATAGAATTCCTCCACCCCTCTTCAAATTTGGCCTACGTGCTCTTGTAGGTGATTTGCACGTTACTACTGAAATTATGGAAGCAGGAAACTGTCCCAACAGACTGAAGCCGCTCCGATCTCGTCCCGATTTTCAATGAAGGCTCCCGTTCGGAATGCGGCAATCATAGAGGGATCAGTCTGGCCTCAGTTGCGTATAAATTGTTTGCGTCTGTCGTTCTCCACAGACTGATTGCCACTCGTGAAAGTCAGATTCGTGAGGAGCAAGCCGGGTTTAGTCGAATTCGAGACTACACCGACCACATCTTTACTTTAAGTCAATTGTTGGAGCATCGCCATGTTTATTTGTGACCCACCGTTTTCAAGTCTCGATATCAATGATACCTTCAACTCCGTTGATCGATTGGGACTGTCTGCTTAGGAAAGGTGCGCCCGCAAAATACGTGAACATTATCAGAGCGCTGTGCGCACAGTCTTCGGACAGAGTAAGGACTTACGGCAAGCTGTCGCCACCCTTCAATATCTCCAGCGGTATGAGACAAGGTCGCCCGCTGTCACCTTTCTTTTTCAACTTCGATATTGACGAAGTCCTGAAGACAACGTTCGCTGGACACGATTGAGTAGATGCGGAGCTGCTTCCTGTTGCGCGACTCCTTGACTTAGAATATGCTCACTACAGTGCCCTCATATGTGACAGCACAAAAACCTGTTAAGCTGCGATGGACAGATTAACACAGACTGTCAATTGTTTTGGGCTATGCTTTGCTCTCTCGAAATGCAAAACTCCCCCAAGTTTGGCAGGGACCTACCCCTACGCTGATCCTCGGTGGTGATCAGCTAGAAGTCGTTCATGGATTCAAGTGCCTGTGGGATTGTAGATGAGGTTACGAACCTTATAGCAGAAGCTTGAGGTGATTTTGCAAATCTCTGCCATCTGTGGTACCGACGCGACATCACTCTCGCTCTGAAGAGCAGAGTTAACAATGCAGCCATCCGTTCAACCCTTCTTTACGATTGTCAGACCTGGCTCATTAGGTCGATAGACATAAAGGGGCTAGTTACGTTCGACCATCGCTGCCTTCGCAGCTTAGCTCATGGCTGATGGTAACACCGCGTGAACATTGAATGTGTTCGGCGTCGCGTAGTTTGTGTAAGAAGAGCGAGTGAACCGCTCAGCACCATTATATCACGAACCTGGCTTCGATGGCTGGGTCACGTGTTGTGCATGCCAGCCCACCGACTCCCGCGACTTGATTTGTTTGCGCACCCAGAGTCTGAAGAGGAGGGGAGGCTAAGTACTGACTATTCAAGTGGAATGAAAACCCACACTTCGGAATTGGCGTTGGTTCATGCATCCGGACTGCCTGGCCGGGATCCGGAAGACCATAAACACCTTTGGTTGGACACACTTGCTGAAATGGCTAGGAGCCAGCCCCAACGGCATTTGTGCTATGGGTTTCTTTGTCCATCCCCCTCACCTTCAGATTTCCCATGCAGTCACCATCCCATAGCAAGTTAATAGTACAATATTTAGCATTATATTACCTGATTTTTGTATTTCTTGTAGTGTTGTTTTTAGTATCTTTTCCTTTCTGAGGCGTGTTTCTCATTCTCATCTGATGTGTTTTGATGATGAAATCATCCTGGTGATAACAAGTCGCGCAGTGATACGGGAATCAAATTTTTAGCATGCTTGTGCTTAAGATCCACTAGCCTAGCTCTCACATTTCCACGCAGCAAGGCCGGTCTTGACACTCTCAACTGATTCGGCAACGACCTATGTTGATTTACGGTTGTACGATAGTTCACACGAGGGGTGTTGTGGCGGTGTATACTAGGAAACAAACTTACTCTACAGTTTTAGCATTGTCGTTTCTCACTAGCTTATTATGATGGTTTTGCATCTAAACAAAAGAGGAATTAATTTGCGGATGACAACTATTCCGCTCCATCTGTCCAATGCCGTGATGGTTTCTCGGCATCGTCTTGTTTACAGCGGCGTCATCAAATGGACTTAAGCACCTACCGAATACAGCGACTAGTTGGCTCGACCAATTAACCACCATTGTTGTTTTCATGTCGTTACATGCAAAAACAAACAGGAATTGAGAGTATACATAAAAATGGCGAACACGGATTTTCTTTCTCTAAGGATAAAGAGCGCTTTAAGTTTGTAATTAATCTTTCCAAAGAATGTACCACTCTAATAAGTGTTCCAGTGATTCGCAAGAATGACTCTCATCTCGGTGCATACAATGCAGCAACAGCCAGATCAACTGAGCAAATCCGCTGGAACAGTCTAGTGACTACTGAGTGACAGGATGACCTACGGTTCCTGGAGTGTTTGAGCGTGAGACTGCTATGAACAACATGTGGCTGATAAGGCATCGGCACCCACGTTCACTTTTCCGCCTTGAGGGGGCATCTCATAAGTTAAGCACAACTTCTGCATTTTGACCATCAGTGATCGAATTTTTGCCGGTAGCTATTTACTTCTCTCTATCTCTGTCACCTCATAACACCCTTTTCGACTTTTTCAGTTGGTCGTATCACTCTGTTTCTACTTTCCCTTGAGGCGTGGGCACACTGTGCCTTTGTCATTTTAAGGAACAGCATGGCACTTGTAAATTATGAGAGTTCCGGAGGTGAATCGACTGGTACGTTTTACTGTTCTCCCACTCATTTGTCCTTAGATTCTGAACCCGAATTGCGCTCTACCAATACCGTTTCGGACTCTAGATTCGTTTCCACAGCAACGGATAAAGTTGAACCAGAGTATAAAATGCGTATGCCTATGAGTGCAAAACAGCCCAGCTTGCTTCCCAGCTTCACTTCTTTGAAGTTGAAGACTGGGAAAGTGTTGGTTTCCGTTCCCGTTTTGGAGGGCGTAGGTTTGTTATTTATTTCCATTGGGACTACTTTCGTTTATTTTCTATTCCAGCTTGATTCATCTTCCAGCGAAAGTGATGCTGACTCCTCGAAGGCGAGCGGTCCTACACGTACACAGGTGTGTAAAACTATTTCCGCCTACTTCTCACAAGGAACTTAATGTGGATGTTTGCTTATATCGTGAAAACCTGATCTTCATATATAGGCTGGTGGCATTAAAAATTAGCCTACCGTTACTACCTGTACGGCGCCATCCACGTGACACACGTAGCTGTAAGCTATGTTGACGATTTTATTCCGGTGCTTGTAATTTGTTATCCCTGTCTTTCAGTATATCCGAAGGTGTTATATGAACATGGTAAATACATTTGTCTTGTTATCCTTGCCTCCATCCTTCGTTGATTATCACTGAAAAGGATGACAGCGGCAACCTCTGGTTTGCATTCCGTAAACTGTTGTCCACCGGACTGTAGGTGTACGGAAAACTCTGTTGACCTCGTATTTATGATATCATTATTACTTGGTGAGCTTAATTTTTGCTTTTTCACATGCGACGCAGTTTCTGCCCACTGACAACACTGAAAGATGCCAGAAAAATTGCTTTCTCCGGATGGGATTTATCTTCCTTGAGTGCGCTACTACATAAGATTGACGCAGTGTGTGACGCCTCAGTGTGACACCTCACTTTATTCCCAGATGCTAATTTTGAAGGACCGGGTTGCCTGGCCAAAAGTCTTCCTAGTTAGCTATGCACCGTTGCGTGTTCCCATTGCGCATCAATGCAAGATTGTCGATCTGTCTAGAGCACCAACTTTCGTTCCTATTCTGCATTAGCCACCTTTGCATCCTGGTCACTCTTCTAGCCCCGGTGAGGTGCCGGAATTCTGAGGCTATTTATTAATCAACTTAACTCAAAATTTGCATTATCGATCCCAGCTGTGTCATCAATAGTTAGTTGAGTATATTGCCTTCAATGATTCATGATAGACAAACTCAACACTGCTTTTCTTGTTGCAATTGTTCACCTAAGTCATCGCCTGAGCCGATTCGAGCGCTATAAGATGGAGGTACAGCCAGCGGAAACCATGAAACGGAAGTGAGAAATACAGAGACCACAAAGAAAGGAATGCAAGTTACAAAGGCTTTTTTCTTTTTGAATCTTTTGTTTTCTTTTTTTGCTTTTTTTCACATGCCTTTTTGTATGTTTACTGTTTGCGATGTAGATCAAGCAAATCAAGACAAATATTCGTACCCATTTTCCATTGGGCCCGGTTCTGCGCCATGTCCGAGAGAGTTTCCAGCCTGCGGTTTACTTCATCTTTGATCCCTGAACTGAAAGTCAGCGCTTTAATCGTTTATCGCCACATGATACACTGACCATCGCGTGCTTTCTTCTACCATGGTCCTGTGCGAGCGAAGAGAGCGCGTCGGGGCGGCCGTCCGCATGGCACGCATAAAACATAGCCCAGCCATCTCAGTTCGCACAGCGGTACCAGTCTGTCAACTGGAAGTCCCGTGTTACCCTGCCCTTTACCAATAGTGATAGGTCACGTTGTCGCCACAGATGCCTCAAGCTGGCGAACGCCGAACAAGCTTTCGTAATGCGGAGGAAAATTTCTCTTCCAATGCTACCATCAGCAGAGACAGCTTCTTAGGTAAACAAAATTGTCCACCTGTTCAAGCTGCATGCCTTGAAGAGTGAACATTGGGGCAGGTGGATGCCAATTCAGGACGAGGACAATTCATTTCATAGGGGCAAAGGTCATACCGTCTATTGATACTTCAATCGCCAAGCGATTTAAAACAGTCTGTGTGCTCTGTGCGTCATCACTAAGCAAGGCAATATCATCAACATAATCTAAGTCGGTCACGCGGTTGCCAGGAAGGAGCTCTACACCAGAACCCTGAAAGCCCTCGATAAAGTTTAATGGAACATCCTCGATCGCAAAAGTGGAGGAAAACGGGGACATGTGACACCCCTGTCGTACACCACTAGTGACGGGAAAAAGTGAAGACAGCTTACTGTGATCCTTCACTTTACCTGCGACATTGCAATATGATGCTCGAAGTACGGCAATATACTTTTCGGATACTTCATTCCTTTGTAAGCACCGCCATAAAGCTGGCCGATCGATGGAGTCGAAAGTGGCTCGGATGTCTAGCAAAACGACGATAGTGGGTTGGCGGTACAGATGACGCGTTTCAAGGAGTTATTGGAGCGCAAACAAGTGGCCTTTACATCCTCGGTTGTGACGGAAACCAGGCTGTTCTTCACGGGAGCGCAATTCTCGAATCGTGGTTAGTCTGCGGTGTAGAATGGGTGTTAACAGCTTGGAGTCAACGGACCTTAGACTGATTCCTTAGTGGTTAGCGCATAGGGTACGGGCACCTTTCTTAAAGATCGGGACGATTATTGACTTGCCCCAAACGGATGGAACTGTTTCTTCGCACCAGATCCTAGAGAACAGAGCTGTTAGTTGGTTGACAATTGCTTCGCAACGGAACTTGTACAGCTCCGGAGGAAATCTGTCTGGGTCAGCAGACTTAAATCGCTTCAAGTGTCGGAGCTCAAGGCAGACCTCAGCTTCAGTGGGTATTCCCAATGAGACGTTCTAAGGCGCATGATTAGGGATACTCCTTAGACTCGCCGGCGGAGGATGCCAGCTGAATTAAATGCGAAAGTGTCCAGCCCAGCAGTCCATGTGCCTGTGTAAGTTAGTGATCGGCGTACCGTCAACCTCGCAAATAACCTCACTGACACCAGATCTTTTGTGACCAGTGGCACGAATAACCTGCAAGAGCTTGCGAAAGTCACCAGAGAGGGCTGTCGTTTCCACCTCTGAGACGCGCTTGGACCACCAAGTTTCGCGATCAACTCGTAGACTTTGCTGAAGTTGGCTGAGGTTGCGACGCATTGCACTGCTATTTGAGTCGGTCGGGATTGCTCTACGGCGATCAAACTGTTTCGGTGAGTGTGCGGAAATACAGCTTCTCAGAGGGCGCCTTGTGATTCCGCAGATTGAATGACTGGAAGGTAGCATCGCTTCACACAGGAAACTCCAGTGATTTTCGATGCCTCGAGGTGGAGTACTAATGAATGCATGCAACAAGGAAACTTGATAAGCTGATCGAATAGAGAAATCAGCTAACTTGTTAGTGTCGAGCGTATGGTGCTTTCGTTTTGAGAAACCGCCGAAGCGCATGCAGATGTCCGCGCAGACCAAAGCATAATCGATCTTCAATCCCGGACGCTGCCTCACCATCTAAAGCTGATTGCAATGTGATTTATTTGTGACTACGCTTGCATTGCCAGATTGCTACACATCTTTTGGTATGCCTTAAGTCCGTACTTAAGAGAAGGAGACAGTGAAAGAGACGACGCTAAGGTGACTGCTAGCGATCGATGTTTCTGCTATTCGGGCCCCTTTTGCTCCAATTGATGGGTCCCACCAATGTGGATCTGACTCATGCGAACATTACATCATCTTTCTTTGTCGGCTTTATCCTGCTTATTGCGCTTAGATTTTGTTGCATAGGCGAATTTTTCTTTGTTTTAGGTTCTCTGTTACACCAACATTTTACCTTCCCTTTTATTTTCCCATTTATCACCGTTATGAAATAGTATATGACGCTGGTGTATTAGTGAAACGAATGATGATTGTTTTTATGCAGTATTTTATTCCTACCTGTGCCATCCATCATTCACAGCTACAAGTACCGCGTTTGCCTCATTTCTACTCACTGCGCATTGGGCTGACTACTTTATGACCTTACTTGTGCTATATTCTACTCACATGCACTTCTCGCTTTTCCCCTTCCTCTACTGATTAGCGACCGAAGAAGGGATCAAACCACCCATCGGTTCAGCAAGGTGGAGGCCTTTTGACTATATTACCACCCGTTCGATCAGCGACCATTCGGGATGGGGTAAAACCTTCTCTAATGGTTCCTCATCAACTAGCGGTGAAACGAGCTCCTCCGGGACATCTCATAAAGCCCTGCTACTCAGTCCAATGTGAACGCAGATGAGGACTGGGATCTCGTACACACAAATAACGATAATGACACAGACTCGGAAGATGGCGCTGAAGCTTCCACCTTCTTTTCTTTTGATCAGCCGCCACAAGAGGATCCACAAGCGGTTGCTGGTGTAAGAGCAGCGGCAGCAACCCGTGTTCTACGATCTCTAGTGCCTTCCCCTCCACTAAGCGAGGTACCGAGTGAACCCACCTTAACTGATACAGCTGTGGATGGATTCCAACGGTCAGTGCCGCCTCGCGTCGAAGCGCCGCTCTGTACCATTGACCCGAAGGTGTTGAGTATGATAGATGTGCCGCAGAAAGCGTCCGTGATGGCTGGTGATGATTCTGACGACGTTCCCGTTGAACCACAATACTGGACGGAGGACACATTCGTTCCAGGTCCTGAAGTGAGTTTCAGTTGTTTTCCGAAATTATACCAAGTGATGGCTTGTCCATTTTACACTTAGCGCCCCACGCTGGTAGTACATGTTGTGCCCGTTGTTTGCTACTACCTACGTTCTGTTTACTTACATTGTTGATCCACTTCGTTTGATGTGCCTGCGTGAGTAATGGTGATTCCTGTCAAGCCAAGTCAGGAACCTCTTTATTGTTGTGGCTTCCGCCGACTTCCCAATCCAAAAGACAAAGGCTTTGGCAATACTTTCTATATGCAAGATATATATATATATATATATATATATATATATATATATATATATATATATATATATATCTGATTGGCGGCATCCGGTTTCGGATTTGCCTGTCACTGTAGCCAGCCACAGGACGCCTGCACCTACAGAGGGACCATGGGTGGTTTGCGCTGCACCACCCACAGCTCCAACCACACACCCCATATCCAGTGTGAATCCGAAGGAATAAGACCGGGAGGCATGTGGATGGGAGCCACGTTTCATCAACGGATCCGGCCCACACTCCTTCACAGGCAAACACAAGCACGCTGTATTTGGGAATCAAGTGCACACAAGGCGGTGGCTGGACCGTTGTCCGCTCCACATTGAGTGCATGGAACCGCTCTTCGAGTCTAAGACAGCCACAAAGACCGTGCACCCCGTCCCCAACTGTCTCCTGGAGCCAGTATGGACGAGGTAGTGGGTAATAGACAGGTAGGCACCTTGTCAACATGCACATCAAGCGCAGCCACACCAGGGATATCAGGCAACAGCCAATCACTTGAGACAACAATATGAAATAAAATAAATCGGATACTGCATACAGATACGGTGACATAACTCTTCACGAAATAGGCGTATAAAACAAATTGGTTGCAAAATATTTGCGAAAGGTTCAATACACCAGAAAATATTTCTTAAGGAAATGCCACAACCGTGAAAATATTATCGAAGTTAACTGTAATTAGCTTAAGCGGTGTGCATGTTTATAGAAGATAGTTCAGGTGGACATTACTATGAGATGAAAAACCATTAGGATAATATAGCAAACCCACCACCTGAAAGCAAGTGCCTCAGCATGCAAGCACGCGGTTAGTAAATCGAATGCAGCCTCCCTCCAAAGGCTGAGCCGGTTCTGCCTACGTTCTCTGCAGCACCCATCGTTGCTTCAGTGGTGGCTCCCAGTGGCCTCGCTCACGGCTCACTAGGCCTGCCTGGCTCAGGCACTCGCGACCGCATGTGCTACAGCACCACACGTTTGCTGCGATGGAGTACAACACATCGGCGCCTGTCGCTTGCGCAATTGCCTCTTCTTCTCTGCATGCACTAGGGCTTTCTCTTGCACCTCAGCGACTGCCTTCGTGATCAGATCGCTCCATGCACGCCGATCAACCGCCTTTGATTCCTATGACGTGCAATCAAGCTTAGAACGTGAGAGGCTCACTTTGATCATGTCCTGGTAACGTAAGTTTGGTTTCCCCACATGCGGCTTCCCAATACTCAACTGACCATATAATAGTTGTTTCGGTATCCGCGTGTAATCTATACGGTTCACATGACTGAGCCACCTCAGGTGTCTCAGCAAAAGTATGCAGTCCACTGCATACATTCCACTTCGACGTAACACTTCCGTGTCCGCAACTCTGTCGCCCAAACCGATACGCAGAATTCTTCACAGACACTGTTGATGGAAGTGTTCGAGATATCGCACATCCTGCCTGTAGATCGTTCGCGTTTCACTGCTATATAGAAGAACGGACAGCACTATGGATTTGTACATCATCAGCTTCGTGCCAACGGTAAGCTGATGGCTGTTCCACACTCGGTACTCAAGCTTCCCGAATGCCGCCGCTGCCTTCGAAACGCGGATACGAAGCTCACAGTGTAGCTGCAGATCAGTCGACATCACACTCCCAAGGTAGCAGAAGCGGGAGATGGTTTCCAATACTTCAGCAGCAATGCTTATTTGTGTTAACAATAGTCGATTGCACCTCCGGTGAAGGCTGAAGAAGACAGACAGTTTTGCTTGTGATGATGGTGAGCCCGAATTTGGCCCCTGTCGACGCCAGAGCACTAGTCATGTGGTGTAGCTCATCCGCGCTGTGTGCAAACAACGCACAGTCGTCGGCAAACAGCAACATACGGATAGTTGTCTCACAGACTAGATTTCTCGCACCGAAACGACGGATGTTCAGCAACCCACCATCAATACGGTGCTCCACACGAACAACATAAGCACAAGCGGGGTCAAAAACACAAAACATAATTGAATGAAGATAGATATTAAACAGGGCAGGAGCTGGGCCACAGCCTTGCTTCACACCAGAGACAACTCCAAAGTCAATCGAGGTCTCTCCACTCAGCTGCACCCTCGCGCGCATGCCACTCTGCAGACGTCCAATTAAACTTAAACCTATTTGGACAACCAAAGTTTTCCAATACCAACCACAATGCCTCGCGGTTCACCGTATCAAATGCCTTGGTGACACCGACCAAAAGCGTGTACAACCGATGGTCTCGTTCTTTGCTCTTCTGCAACTGACGAGCCGCTGCGACCCGAACGGAATCCACACTGCTCTTCCGCCACATTCGGTTCTACGACGTGACTGACGAGGCGGTTGGGCAGGATTCGGGACATCACTTTACCCACACAACGCAGCAACTCGATGCCACGATAATCCTTGCAACGTTACTTGCTTTCTTTGCCCTTGTGCAGTGGTAGCACAAAGGTATCCTTCAGTTTAGGAGGCACCTACTCCTCATACCACAGATGTTACACCAAGTGGCGCAGCGCCTTCATCAGAGTTTGTCTGCCTTGTTTCAGTACTTCAGGCGGGAACCCGTCGGCACCGGCACAGTAGCCATTTCGCAGCTGAGCAAGTGCTCTCTGCGTCTCATCCAATGTCGACGTGGCTGCCAGACTCGCCTTCGTGCTGCTTCAGGTCGTTCAAAGTAAGCCAGTCGATCTCTGAATGGTTTTTAAAGAGACATTCAAAGTGTTTTTGCCGGATCTACACTCTGCGTGCAGATAGTGCATGAGCTATCATCGATTAGCTTTCCAAACAGCTGCAACCACAGTCCACACAGCGCCTTCAAGGAGTCAGAGAATTCCTTGTGTTGGCGGTGTTCAGCGTAGCATTTCATCTACATCGCCTTCTCCGTCCACCGTGCATTTTACTGCGTCGGAGCTCTCGAGTCAGTCGCCGTCGAAGTTTGCGAAACTGACTCTTTTTCCCCAAGTCACTGGGGTCTGCCATATTTGCAAAAATTGCTGCATTCTTCTCCGACATCAATGCGCCCATCGTCGCATTATTCTCATCAAACCAATCAGACCGCCTGCAGTCTGCGCGCCTGATTGTCTCCTCGATAGCAGCTGTCACCTGGTCGCGAATGTGGTGCCACAGGTCACCCACTGTGGCTATGCAGTCCACATCACACAGACGTACAGCCATCGCCTTCTCCAACTCCATACGTTTCTCCACAGTACCGAGGGAGGGAATGTTAAAAATCCGTGGGAATATTTGTAGCTCTGGATCCGAATGAGGGTATCCGGTTGTTCTCCGAGCTGGCTGATTTGGCTGCAAACGTTTCATCTTCACACTGGACGACATCATCAGTGCGATTTATGCGTGCCACTAACAGATCCATATGATTATTAATCACTTGATTCGAACGTCAGGAGTCGATTAGCCCACGTGCGTTGACCGTGTAGTCAGCTCTTGCGTACTGTTGGCTAGAGTCCGCCTCATTGACGTTCCTTTGTCCTGTTGATCTGGGGCGGGAGTGCGGTTTCCTCCACTTCTTGCATCACCGCTTCGGCCATTAGTTGTTGGATTTATACCTCAAGACACACTTCAGTTTCAACGGCCAAACATACGAACACGTAACAGGCACCGATATCTGGACTGATGGCCGAAGCGATGATGCAAGCATTAGAAGAAACCACGAAACCTAAACTCTGGCTACGCTAAATGGATGATACCTTTGTCGCCCTAAAACGCTCGAAACTGTAAGAAACACTTCAGCTATTAAACAACACGTTTGCTGGTATCAGTTTCACTAGGAAAGAGGAGAGCAAATATCAGCTACAATTCTTGGATATTTCAGTAAAGAGACATACTGCTGGACAACTGGAGACAACAGTTTATCGGAAAGCGACGCATACAGACCAAATCTTGAATTATTGCAGCAATCATCCAACAGTCTACAAGCGCAGCTGCGCAACAACTCTATTTAAAAGAGCCCAGACATATTGTGGCACGCCGCAGCTGAGGAAAGCGGAGGAAGATCATCTGCTCGAGATGTTTACACGGAATGGGTATCCCAAGAATTTCATTCTACGTTGTTTAACATCAATAAAACGACCGACGCATGAACAAACATAAGAAACGGATAAAAGGACAATCATTCTACCATACATCAGCGGCGTCTCTGAGATGCCGGCTAGACTACTTCTACCTTTCGGAATCAGAGTTGCTCACAAGCCGACAGAAACTATCGGAGACAAGCTCTTCAACGGTAAGGACCGGCTTGACAAAGAAGAAACAAGTGGTGTGATTTACAAAATCCACTGCAAAAGTTGTAATAAATACTATGTGGGCCAGATAGGAAGAAAGCTCGGCACTAGGCCAATCCATCCGCCGACATGACCAACTCCCTGATGTCGGTACATATGGACCCGAGAGTCATCAGTTTGATTTGGAGAATGTCAGGATCATAGGCAGGTCAAAAAGTTGAAAAGCACGCGAGTTCATCGGGGCTTATTACTCGGGGAAGAACTCAATCAACAGGCACTTAGATTTAGTTACTGCCTATGAAGCACTGAGAGTAAAACCAATACTCCGCCCCAGATCAACAGGACAAAGGAACGTCATTGAGGCGGACTCTAGCCAACAGCTGGCTTGCCGAACAACCTCTTCGTGGTGTTAGCTGGGTGGTTCGGGTTTTTCCCGTTCCAGCAAATGGTTCGGCAGCAGTGTTCCAGGACGTGGTGGGTTTTCTCCCGACAAGCGTTCTTCCTATAAAAAGCCACCAATATCTGTTTAACAACACTGCGACGTGGCGGATGGGACTCGCCACTAAGTAAAGTCACTGCCCCTTACCCCTCCCTGAGAGGCATTGTACTTCAATGGTGTGTTGGGCCCTGATCCTTCACGGACTGAAAGGCTTATGAACCATCTATTTGGTCACTGGCTCCCAACGGGTTGCGACGCCCTCACATCGCCCTGCTGCCTTGTAGGTTAGATCTTTGATCAAAGGCTCGGGGTAGGGCCCCCTTAGACAACCCTCTACTTTGGCTTGGGCAACCGGGTGGTATCACGCCCACTGATGAATCATGGACCACACTGCTTACTACTGCTTCTGCTATGCCTAGCTTCTATGCTAACTCAACCGCTCAACCTCCACTCACAGATCACCCCACCTCCCCTCCTTCACCTGTGTGTTCTCTTATGTGTTCTACGGTCACCATCACAAACGACCTGCGTCTCGCAACTGATGGATGCAACAGCCAAACTCCCAGTTTTCAATCTCCTGCGATCGCAACTGCCTCTCACCCCACCGAAGCTCCAGCTCTTCTTCGACCTGGTTCTCCATTCATCCTCGCAGCGTTTAATGTTCGAACTTTGATGCAGATCGGACGACAAGCATGTCTGGCCCGTACTCTTGAAACGATTTCGGTAGACATCTGTTGCCTTTCAGAGACCAAATTACCAGACTCTAGCGCCGTCATCAGAATGGCTTCACCGGTAAACCCTGACGCCAAATACCACTTGCGGCTTTTCGGAGACCCAGGAGCTGCTGTCACTGGCCAAGCTGGTGTTGGGTTGCACTGAGTGCCAGGGCTGAATCAGCTCTGCTTGACTGGATCCCAGTCAACAGTCGGCTATATGCAGTCAGACTACGAGGTTCATGTAACGTAAGCAGGCGTCGAGACGTTAAGCGTGCTTTGTTTATCGTCTCCGCCTACGCCCCTACAGACTGCAGCCCGGATACAATTAAAGATAACTTTTACCAGCAACTACATGAACTTCTGCGTTCCTCCAAAAGGACTCATATAGTCATTTTTGCCGGGGACTTCAACGCACGGGTTGGCCGCCTTCCACCAAGCGAGCACCACATTGGGGGTAGTTTTGGTCTCGGTGGCAGTCGATCAGACAATGGAAACAGACTGCTTGCTCTTTGCTCTGATCATCGCTTGTATCTTTCGAGCACTAGTTTTCGGTACTCGAGGAAACACACTGCTACCTGGCGACCGCCCTCACATACGCAAGAGTGCTCCCAGCTTGACCACATAGCAACCAGCTACAGATGGCGCGGAAGCGTAACGGACTGCCGATCGTACTGGTCAACTTATCTAGACTCCGATCACGCATTGGTTCGTGCTAAAATTTGCATGCGTTTCGGAGGATCACCTAAGCGCGCTCTCTACCGACCGGACGTCGCAAATCTACAAAACCCTGCGATTTTAACCAAGTACCAAGCCTTACTGTCAATCTTGCTATTGACGGTGATCTCGATTCGCAGTGGGCGCATATCAAAGATGCCGTAGTTTCTGCTAGTATCGACACTTTTGGAATTACCCGTCACCCACCGAAGCATTGGATTTCCGCCAACTCCTTGTCGCTGATGGACAAACGCCGCTTGATCCCATCAGATTCCAGACACAGTGACGAACGTCAATCCCTGGGTCGAGAGTTCCGCAAGAGTCTACAAATGGACCGCGAAGCTTGGTGGTGTGAACGTGCTAGGGAGATGGAGCGTGCTAGTCTCTCTGGTAATACCAGCAAACTTTTTCATCTCATTCGAGTCACCGAAGGTGTTCGATCTGGTATAAGTGAAACAATATGCGAAGAGGATGGCACCTTAATCACCAATCTTCAACGACGGTTGGAGCGATGGGCCGAACATTTTGGCTCGCAGTTTTGTTGGCCCCCAGCTCCATCTGCTACCTCTGGCGCTCGCGCTGGGGCCGAGTGGTCTACCCCCACAGATCCTCCCTCTTACCATGAGTTCGATCACGAGCTCCGGCACATGAAGCGTTATAAAGCTACCGGCCCCGATGGTCTTCCTCCAGCTCTGTTTAAAGATGGTGGCGCTTCGCTGGTTCGAGAACACCACTTTGTTATCGAAAATTTGGTCGAACGAGAAACTTTCATCATGGAGTGAATCGATAGTCATCCCCATCTTCAAAAAGGGCTTGCGCACAATCTGCTCCAGCTACAGAGGCATAAGCTTAGTCCCCGTCGTTTGCAAGCTGCTGGTGTCCATCATACTTCGCAGGCTATCCCCAACGCGCGAATCGTTGCAACGAGAAGAACAAGCTGGGTTTCGTCCTTGTCGCGGCTGTATCGATTAAATCTTCACACTCCGCCAGATCCTCGAGCTCCGCCATGTGTATCAGAGGCCAACGATTGCTGTGTTCCTGGATATCCGTGCAGTCTATCGATCTGACGGTACTGTGGCACTGCCTACTGAGAAATGGTGTCCCCGAGAAGTTCGTCTCCATACTGCGCGCCCTCTATAGTCTGACCTCGGGCAGGGTTAGGGCTTATGACAAGCTTCCGCCTACCTTTGTGGTCTCTAGTGGAGTTCGACAAGGATGCCCTATCTCTCTGTTCCTATTCAACTTTGCCATTGAGGATGTCCTGAAGAACGCTCTGGACCATTTGTTGAACGCTGGTGTTGAGCTCCTCCCAGGTAGTCGAGTTGTTGCCTTGGATTATGCTGATATCGTCTTGCTGAGTGACGATCCACATGTCGTCCAACTTGCACTAAACCGCCTGGCGATTGAAGCATCAAAGTATGATATGTACTTTTCACCATCCAAATGCAAGGCTCTCTTCCAAGACTGGCAGGTGCCTCTGCCTTCACTCACTTTTGTTGGTGAGACACTAGAGGTTGTGGAGAGCTTTCTCTACTTGGGAAGTTGCATCACTGCTGGCGGGGCTGTTGGAGATGAGATTTCGATGCCCATCTCGAGAGCACGCCTCGCTTTTTCTAGGCTGAGGCACTTGTGGCGTCGCCACGACATTCGTCTCTCCATCAGAGGGTGGGTCTACTGTGCAACTGTTCGTGCTGTACTGTTGTACGGATGCGAGACCTGGCCCATTCGTAAAGATGACTTGCACAGGCTATCCATCTTCGAGCACCGCTGTCTGCGGTCCATTGCCCGTGTGTGTTGGCAGCACCACGTAATTATGTGGAAGTTAGACAGCGCGTCTTGGGACTTGAAAGCCACTCGCTCGAGGAGCTCACTGCATCAACTGCAGTGGTTGGGACACGTATTGCGCATGCTAGTCCAGCGTTACCCGCGTCATGCGTTGTTTGCGGTTGCTGGACAGAGCTGGAGAAGACGGTCTGGTGGACAGCCTACAACATGGAGAAGCCGTATGAAAAAGCTGACGAAACAGTTGGCCTCGGCCGGTTGTTGTCGACTACTTGGTTTGGGTCCGAGAGATGCGGATACTTGCTGGCTGAAGAACTTGGAAGCCATGGCTCAAGATCGATGTCAATGGCGGACCTGTGGATTGGTGTGTTGCGGTGTCCCTCCTTCCTCCCCTTAAAAAAACAAACTGAAAAATTTCAAAAACTGTGAGTGGTAAACTAGACAAAAAAGCTTTTGTTGTTGTTGCTCTTATTATTCATACTGTCTTCCTATTCAGCCATGATTCCGATGGCACAATATCTGTACCACAGATTGTGTATTTGATATATATATATATATATATATATATATATATATATATATATATATATCACAGTACGCAAGAGCTGACTACACGGTCAGCTCACGTGAACCAGTGGACTCCTGACGTTCGACTCTAATGATTAATAAGTATTTGGATCTGTCAGTGGCACGCATAAATCGCACTGATTATGTCGTCCAGTGTGACGATGAAACGTTTGCAGGCAAATCAGCCAGCTCGGAGAACAACCGCATACCCTCAGATAAGGTCATATTTACGCCGATTCACAGTAGGAGTACAAAACATAGATTTACGAAAATATACGTACAGTTTGGTCCGCACCAATTTGTGATCAGTGCCACACTCGCTTCCACGCAGTACACGTGTCATGCGCACTTCACGCAAATCACGCTGACATACGATGACATAGTCGTTATTTGCATTTTGGAACATTGCTGTGTATCACCACAACTGACACGTACGTCATCTGCTAAACTTCATACTGATATCTGCTTGTCAGTCCCATTTGTCTTCCTACTCCATACTGCTCATGGTTTTGCTCCAACCCTAGCTGTCATATCTGCTCGCTTCCCGTTGTGCAATTTGCCCTATGGATCGTACCTGTCCATGACACATTAGTCCCCTTTTCAAGCCACCATTGCACCTAATGCATTGTATCTATTTAGACTCTGTGCATATGGTCTGGTTTCATCCTGGATTGTCGCTCGTTCTAAAATTCTTGCTTCGACTCTGATCATCCCTTGATACGCTGTCGTTTTTTCACCTGGAGGTGTATCAAGCACCCCTCTTCGACTGGCGACTAAGAAGTTATCTCAATCCCCAGTCAGGCAGGCCAACCAGTATTCACTTTGTAGCGAACTTTCGCTCTCTTGTCTTGGATGTCAGTAGAACAGGATCTCGGCCGCCATGCACGACATGGAAGCCTCTGCTTGTGGCTCTATCAATCGTCACCTCACCAGTTACTATATTTCCAAGAGGTCGGTGAACCTGATTGAATTCGGACAACAGTCTGGCTGGCTGTGATCACTGTGTGACCAGACGGACTATCGGCCATGAACTAAAGCGCAGCCTATGTGCCGACAAGGTAGCCTGGTCGGCCCCAAGAAATGAGGGAGGTACGAGTAGTAAGCAATCATCGAAACCTCTTCCAGCTGATCCGCACCACTGTTTCCAGGAAGTCAAGCGTTAGCGCGACAATCAGAGATAGCGCGCGTGCCATGATTCACAATAAGAAGCGCCGTATGGCTCGTTGGGCAGAGCACGTTCTATTACATTTCAGTTGGCCCCCTGCTTTCAGATCCCTTCTTACTCATGTGGTGCAGATTGATCCATGGCTGGTTAGTTTAGTGACTCCATCGGAGGCTAATGCCCGAAACGCGATCCTACCCCTCAATCGTTTTCGTGCTGCTGGCCTCGATCCCCTCGCACCCACCCCATTTATGGATGGTGACGAGGTGCTCTACAAGGCACCGACCTCACTATTCGTATACGTCTGAAAGAAAGATGTCATCACAGCCAATTAGAGTGCACCGGTTATAATGGCAATATACAAGAAGGGCAGTTGCATTGATTGTGCTAACCACGGGAGTATTAGTCTAACCCCAGTTGTAAAAAAAATTACTGCCCTCGTTTGTCGCCTCACTGCGGAATGGGAATCCCGATTAAGGAACAGCAAGCATGCTTCCGCTCAGGATGTCGCTGCATAGACCATATATTCACTCTGTCGCAGGTACTAGAGCACCACCACGCATACCGCCGACCGACAATACCTGTGATCCTCGACTTCCACAGTAGCTCGGTGTATACTGTCAGAAAAATTTGCGCGGAAAGATGTTCCCATGAAATATATGAACATTTTACGTGCCCTGCGCTCGATCACCGCAGGTCGCGTTGGGGTCTACAGTGACCTGTCGGTTATCTTCCCGACAACAATTGGCGTTCCTCAAAAGTGGCCAGTTTCCCCATTTTTGTTAAATTTCGCCGTGGACTCCGTTGCGTAATCTCATGTTGCAGGCGTTGAGGTGCTGCCTGTTGAAAGGCTAGTTGCTCTTGATTATACGGACGGTATTGTCATGCTGATTAACGACGTTAGATCGGCGCAATCAGCCCTGAATAATCTCTAGAGTGCTCCCATTATTTGGTGTGCGCTTCTCACCTTCTAACTGCAATGTGTTGTCCCCTTGACCCTTGATGGTTTGGGACTTAGTGTCGTTGGTCAATTCACTTATCTTGGCAGATTCACCAGCAACCATAAATGCGTAACAGCTGCAATCAGTTTACGTATTGCGAAAACTAGAACTGCCTATTTGAATGTACGACATTTTTGGCGACAGAAAGGAGTTTTCCTCCGTTTGAAAGGCCGTGTTTACAAGGCTGCAGTGAGGGCCGTCCTGCTCTATGGGACTGAGACTTGGCCCCTTCGGTCTGAAGAGCATAGGCGTCTCCAAGTCTTTGATCATAGTTGTCTGCGAAGCATTACTGGTGTCGGTTAGCACCAGCGTCTCCGCAACGATGATATGCGTAAGCGGGTGCTAGGCAGTGATAATCAAGCTAATTCCTTAGAACAACTGATAGCACTGAATACGTTACGTTGGCTTGGGCACGTACTGCGTATGCCCGTTCACCGGTTACTGAGTCCAGCTTTACTTTGTCAGACGTAGAGTGTTGCAAAGCTCTAGGTGAACAAAAGTTGACTTGTCGGCGGGAAATGAAATCACTGACTACAGAACTTGGTGCTGTCTGTTCTCGCTTACCAAGCTGGAGTCCACATGATCCGCCTTGTGTTTTGTTCAATACGTTACAGAACATGTCTCACAGTCGGTACCAGTGGCGTGTCTGCTGTCATCTTGTCGGACTGCCTGTTTTAAGTGTGTTTAGTGTTGAGTTATCTGTGGGTAATGGCTGATTATGACGCGTGGTAGTGAAAGCCACAAATAAGCTGTCCCGCCAGTACTGCCTTTGCGCGATCACCAACCTTAGGTGGATTAAAGACAGACACGACTACACCAGCTATCAGTGGAACAGAAGTGACAGGAACCCGAACAGCAATGAGCTAACAGTAGGCCATAATAACCCTGAAAGCAAATAAACTCTTCGGAACGGCAAGTTTATGCGTGCGAGGAATGGACACATATGCAATGCACGCTACACAACCACTAAACACAAGCAATGCGTGCCATGCAACCTCCAACAAGGAGTCCGTTGATGAGTGAAAGTTTCGTTGGTCAGAATCGATGCATCTGCTTCTTGTTGTTCGACACAGTAGATAACTCCCTCCGCATCTTGGGTTCTTACAAGCCGTTTATGACGCAAGAGCATCTGCTTGTGGCACTATCCATCGTCACCGCACCAGTCACTGGATATCCGAGAGGTCGGTGAACCTGTTGAAATCTACAAGACATCTCCCGGTTGGCTCTGAACACAATGTGACCATACGGGGTATTAGGCGTGAACTAAAGCAGAGCCTACGTGCTGACAAGGAAGTCTGTTGGACCAGTCGGGCTCAAGAAATGGAGGAGTCAAAAGCAGGAGGCAATTACCGCAGGCTCTTCCAGCTGATCCGCACCACTGGTCCCAGAAAACCAGGTGTCCATGAGACAATCAGAGACAGCGCAGGCGCCCTCATACACAATACGGAGCGCCGTATGGCTCGTTTGCGGAACACTTTCACGATCAGTTCAGCTGGCTCCCTGCTCCCGGACCTTTTCCTACCCAGGTGATGCAGGACGAGTCATGGGCGGTTAGCTTAGAGCCTTCGTCGGCAGCGGACGTCCGAAACACGATCACTGCCGTCAATCGTTTTCATGCCACTGGCCCGGATTTCTTCCCATCTGCACTATTTAAGGATGAAGGTAAGGTCCTCTGGAAAGCGCTGACTTCCCTATTCGAACGTATTTGAAAGGAAGAGCGTGTCCCGGCTAATAGGAGCGAATCGATTATAGTAGCAATATACAAGAATGGCGGTCGTACAGACTGTTCTAACCACGGTTGTGACGCCAGTTGTGACAAAATTACTGGCCTCGATTATCGTTCGTCGCCTCACTGCGGAACGGGAATCTCGGATTAGGGAAGAGCAGGCCGGTTTTCGCCCAGGACGTGGCTGTGTAGACCATATCTTCACTTTGCGGCTGGTGTTAAAGCAGTGCCACGCATACCTCAGACCGACAATAGTTGGGTCCCTTGCTTTCAAGAGTGCGTTCGATTCAGTCGGTTGATCGTTTCAGTTCGAAATACTTGCGCGGAAAGGTGTTACCACGAAATATGTGAACATCCTTCGTGTTCTATACTCGAACAATATAGGCCGCGTCAGAGTCCACTGTGACCTATCAGATAGCTTTTCGACCAGAAGTGTCGTTCGTCAGGGTTGTCCGATTTCCCTATTTTTGTTCAATTTCGTGGTGGATTCTATCATGGAGTGTTCCCTTGGGGAATCTCACGATGTTGGCTTTGAAGTGCTGCCTGGTGAAAGATTAGTTGGGTCTGGAGAACAAACCTAAACCTGAACAGACATCCCGGACTACAGGTATTTCGCTTTATTGCTACTAGTTGGTCTTGGTTATGCGGACGATATCGTCTTGCTTTTCGACCATGTTGCGACGACACAATCAACCCTGAATAGCCTGTCCAGAGTGGTCCCATTATTTGGTATGCACTTCGCACCTTGATAATGCGAACTGTTGCTGCAGGACCACCAGCCACTTTATGACCCCTTGACACTTGCTAACGAGGAACTCGAGGTGGTTGATCAACTCACTTATCTTGGCAGCTTCATCAGCAACGATGGGCGCATAGAAACTGACGTCAGCTCACGCATTGTAAAGTACAGAGCTGCCTCCTCGAAACTGCAACATCTTTGGCGACAGAAGGGAATTTCCCTCCGACTGAAAGGCTATGTATACAAGGCCACAGTGAGGGCCGTTCTGCTCTATGGTGGTGAGACTTGGCCGCTTCGGTCTGAAGCTCTGAGGCGCCTTCGAGTCTTTGATCATTGTCGTCTGCGAAGCATTGCTGTTGTCGGATGGCACCATCGTGTCCGCAACGATGATGTGCATAGGCGAGTACTAGGTATTGATAATCATGCTAGCACCCTAGAACAACAGATCACACTGAATAAGTTGCGTTGGCTTGGGCACGTTCTACGTATGCCTAATCACCGCTTACCTAAGAGGGCCTTGTTTAGTCTACCAGGTGTAGGGTGGCGCAAAGCTGGAGGTGGACGGAAATTGACTTGGCAGCGGGAAATGAAGTTACTGATGACCAAACTGGGGGCCGTTGGTCCGTCTCGCCTTCCGGGTTGGAGTCCACGTGACTCATCTTGTGCTTGGCTCGAGACTTTACAGGACATGGCTCGCAGTAGACACCAGTGGCGCCTCTGCTACCGTCTGCTAGTCGGATTGCCTTTTTAAAGTGTGTTTGGTGCTGAGTTATCTGCGGGATAATGGCTGATTATGACGCGTGGCAGTGAAAGCCGCAAGGAAGCTGTGTCGCCGATGCCGCCTTATCTTTGCACGATACCCAGCTGTTTGTGACGGTATGTTGTCTACACAAGGTGTAGGCGACTTAACCCTGAATGTTTGTTTAGGGCATTAAATTTTTTCGGTAAGTCCCCCTTCTCTCCCTCTTCTTATTCTTTATTTCATAGGTGCTCATG
This sequence comes from Dicrocoelium dendriticum, assembly GCA_944474145.2. Taxonomy (NCBI): domain Eukaryota; kingdom Metazoa; phylum Platyhelminthes; class Trematoda; order Plagiorchiida; family Dicrocoeliidae; genus Dicrocoelium; species Dicrocoelium dendriticum. The sequence continues at coordinate 15,802,285 of OX104070.1, forward strand.
GTTGTATGGCAGCGAAGCATCAGTTCAAATGGCTGATGTATCGCTGTTGATGATGATGATGGCTACATGGTTTTTAGGGCACTCAGTTTTTATGCCAAGTCTTTGTTGTCTCCCTGTTATTATTCTTCGTTCCCCAGATTACCGTGATCGCATACGATGACTACCTATGTAAGGTGATTCAGTAGCCTTTTCCTTTTTAGTCTGGAACACTTGATGCATGTACTTTTGGGTGTTCAACAACTCATCTCGCCTGCGCTCAAGGTACTTTTTCTGTCTTTCCAGTCTGCTTTGTTTTTTCAAAGTGCCACTGCATTTTTACAGGCATCATGGAACTGTTCTGAAGAGCTTCGTTACATATGACTCACTGCGGGCACTGGTTGAACTCCATAAATTCAAAAAATGATAAATGTCATTGTACTTCGCCTCTTAACTACTAGTGCAGTGACTTTGGTTGGTACAGATTTACGTTTCATCACATCAGACAGTACAGATATATCGAGCGTCTCAATTTCTACATTCTCAGAAGGCACATTACTTGGCCCAGCGATTACTGCATCTGAATTCGACGATGAACATATCCGTGACACATTTAGCCATGATTCAGTCTTCAGCTAACGGTCTATATTGATGTTATGTGTCCGTATACTGAAATGGAAATAAATTATTGAACACAAAATCCAGAACACACCTCTGATTTAGTTAGTATGATAAGTTGAAATTTGAATGATGTAAAAATGATGTAAACAATACTGCCACCTTGCAACTTCGCATAGATAGTTTCCCTCTAATTCACGAAATCAAGCGCGCATACTCGTAAAACACCTAAATGTCTACCTTTCCCTTGTGTGTTTCCGTGGGTGGGATTGCACCGATTAACCTCTATGTCCGGTTTGACATTTTCGGAGGATAGCAAATTGCGGAATGAACGCAAAAAGGTTCCAAATCTTATGCCTTACATTTCGCCTTGCGCCTAGTCACAAGCATACATTATGTGAGCTTGCGCGGAGGTAGAATGACCCACCCAGCCGCTACCCATCGCATCAGGATGAGGTTACCACAATACTTCTGACATTTGACAGCTGCGTTCGCTCACATTTTAAGTCGGCCGGTGGCCGAGTGGTCTGCGCGTTTGGTTTGCAACCATAAGGTCACCGGTTCGAATCCGCGTAGGGGTGGGCGTCCTCGCGGTATACTCAGCCCGCGCGCGAATGGTGGTGGTCGCGCGGCAGGGAAGCGCCGCTACGACGTACAGCTGACACATTATTATTATTATTATTATTATTATTATTAAGTCCTTGCCAAAACTAGGTTCCTTCTTTGAACGAGTGTCATGCATGAACCGTCAGATGTGACTTAACAAATTTCCACAGTAATTTGGTCATCAGTACATTAAATAAATGATTACGCTCAGAAAAATGGTTAACTAAATTATAACAAATCCGGAAATTCCGCGGACCCCCTGAAAGTTTCCCACTTTTTGAAACACTGCCTTATAGGTATGAAACATAAACGTTTCATCTTTGCTCACCGGTGTGTGCGAAGCATTGCACGCATTTGGGTGAGAGCTCTCAGATGACGCGTTGAAACAAACATTTTAATGTCTCATTGAACTGGTTAGCTTTCATCCTTGCATGTCCTTTAATTGCATACCTCACTGGGCCTTATCTTTTGGGGGAGATGAATAGTCACTGGCTTGTCAGAAAAGCATGAACTAACTGACTGCTAGGCTTGATCTGAACTATCTTGCTCTCGGATGGGAGCGTTGTTGGGGATTCCGACGCAACTGGACCTTATCCTGCATCAATGAAGCTTCCATTACCAGTGCTTTATATTTAGGTGCTAGCTAGGTGGGTTGCTAGCTAGCATCCACATTTAATCCAGCCTACATGCACAGTAAATCATTTATCTTTTCACTATTACTGTCCGTCATGCTGACTACGCGAGTCGTGACACTTGGGTCTACCAAACATTTTTGTTTGACTAAACTGCTCAGAACTCACTTGAAACGCTACTTACTTGCATCAGCTTTCGTCGTAGCACAGATTGTTTCGTCACAGTCCTTTTTGGAAACGCAGTCTATTCAACATAGGCAAGAAAGCGAAAATGCCCTCATATTTTGTTCGCAAATCGCTTCTCTGTAAACCGTGATTCGTATTTTCGTATCCGGCTTAACATCTACAGCTGACGCAGAAATCAGAACAAGTCTGTTATCCAAACTGGACTCAGCTCCAGAGTTCACCATTCAGCTTCTGGATACCCTAAAGTGTGACTCTTGAATCTTACAGTCGAGACAACTAATGTCAGAGATCGGGATGCTTGGTACAATTTCTACCCGAACACCGACAGATGTATATAAAACTGCACGACATGTTTGTTGGAATTGTGGCAAGTGGCCTTTTTCCAGAAACTGTCTGTTCATTGATCGCCAGTGCACCGTCTGCCACAAGAAAAATCATAAACAAACGCATTGCCGTTCAACCACATCGTTGGAATCAATCAAAACCGTCTCAACAACGCGGAATCATATGGGAGCCTAATGGGGTTTATGCAACTGCACAGTAAGGTTTTCTTTCACTTCGTAAGTTTACCACTGTCATTATTAGTGATCACTCAGTACGCATACCGCTGGATACCCCATCTGACATTGCGATCATCTCCAGCCCGACATGGTCGGCTATCGGTAGACTGATACTGCGCAGTGCGAAAGATATCGTAAGGAGTGCATTGAACCGTATCCTACTGCTATATTGTACATTTTCCTGTGGATATGTTTGCAGAAACGACAAGTGAACCGGCGTCTGTCACGTGTCCGACATCCCTGATTACTTGCTTGTTATTGATCGAATCACCGCATATAACTTGTGGAGTGTTCTTCTTGACTCTGTGTGCGATTAACCCGCGGAAAGTCTATCCGGTCCAAACACGTCATCACAGTGCTACACAGCGCACAATTCTGCAATCGCCGCCAACGATATGGAGAAACAATTCCCAGAAGTGTTCAACCCCACACTTGGCTGTTGCAACAATTTCATAGCACTTCTATATCTAAAAGATGACGCAAATCCTTTTTTCGACCCGAACAACCGGTGCTGTATGCTTCTCTTACGTTAGTTGGCGATGAATTGGATAGTTTGAAGCAATTAGGGTCGACTTTTAGAGTGGAATACTCAGATTGGGCAGCGCCAATAATGATAGTGACAAAGACAAACAGAACTATTCGCCTATGTGGAGGTTTTTCAACCTGCCTGAACGCAGCACTGGATCTCCGTCAATACCAACTGCCTCTACCGGAGGATCTTTTCGCTAGACACAACCGCAGTCAAATTTTCTCAAAGATTGATCTCTCGGATTCCTATCTTCAGGTGGTAGTCGTTGATGACACACGACACTTTCTCGCAATTAGCACTTACCGTGGTCTGTATCAGTACAATCAGCTACCGTTCGGAGTGAACGCTGCTCCGAGACTGTTTCAACAACTGATTGTTACCATGCTTGTTGGAATACCATCGACTTGTGCATACTTGGTTATTATTGTCGTCGCATCATCAGACCAAACGCTGCACGGCTGCCATCTCTTGCATGTATTCGAATGCTTACGGGAATATGGTTTGACTCTGAGAGCTGATAAATGTTATTTGTTTATGCCTCAACTGAAATACCTTAGTTTTATAGTCGATAATGACAGGCGAAGACCTAATATTGAAAATATGTGCATCATAGAGGAATTACCTGCATCCCACGACATACCTACTCTACAATCGTTCTTGTGCCTAATAACCTAATATTGCATTTATTCATGATATGCATTGACTTCGCGAACAATGAGTGAGTTAAAAGGCAAACATCGTCCCTGATTTTGCTCATCCCAATGTGAGGAAACGTGTGGACTCATTGCGAAAGTTCTTGCATCTGACTTAATGCTGACACATTATGACCCAAAAAACCTGATATCATTGTCTCCGCAGATGTCTCTAGCTATGGTGTTAGAGCGGTTCGACTCTACTAAGTACCATGAGATCCGTTTCCTTAACGAAGTCGGAAGTCGAGAAAGAGGCACTCGCTTTAACTTTTGCTACCAAAACGTTTCGTCGGATGTTGCAGGGTAGAGAATTCCTATTGGAGACTTTTTCGGTTCAAAGAAGGGTATACCTGTGTACACAACGAATCGCCTCCAGCGTTGGACGACACTATTACTTGGATATAATTTTACAATAATTCATGTGCCTACGGCAGATTTCATTTACGCCGATGCGCTGTCTCGACTTATCACAAAAGAGCCAAGCATAGAAGAAGACCAGGTGATCGCATAAGTTGCGCTTGAATCGGACGTAAACCAGCTTCTACGGAACTCGACCAGAGCTCTTCCGATTACTTCTGTGGCCATTCAGCAGCACGCCAAACTCCACCCTCTCTTGCAAATGTTATTCTTTTTTCTAACACAAAGTGGCCAAACCAGATTACTGACACATACCTTCACCAATTTCATTGTCGATGTGACTTAGCACTGGTTGTGTTATGTTCGGTGAATGCGTGATTGTTCCGAAGTCCCTGTAGGCAAGGGTATTAAGCTATTTGCAATTACACCACCTCGGAATATCACGGATGAAAGCTATAGCCATAAGTTACGTATACTGGCCTTTTATTGAAAATCCTATCCATGTTTGTGTCGCCGTATGTGGCAGTTGTGCCTCAGCATCGAAATTTCCAAGCAAAATTATCCAACCCTGGATGCCAGTCTCCAAGCCTTGGGAGGGAATTCACGTTGATTTCACTACTCCAGCGCAAGGCCAGTACTCTTAGTAGTGATTGATGCATATACCAAGTGGTCGGACGTACACCGGTTAAACACAACCACGACAGCGACCATAGCAAGGAAACTACAAGTTATTTGCACACTTCGGTTCACCAAGCACCTTGATTTCCGATAACGGTTCACAGTTGATCTCCGATGAGTTTGGTATTTTCTGTCTACGTAATGACATCAATCGCTAGTGGTCCACACCGGGGCATCCCCAGTCCAACGAGCAAGCAGGAGGATTCATTTATACCTTCAAACGTTCACTTATGAAGCTGCGTGGGTAAGAACCGCCAGAGCAGATCATGCAGCTGCTCCTGTTAAGTTATTGGGCTACGCGTAATCTGGCTGCACTAGGCAGCAGATCCCCAGCGGAAATCATGTTCGGGCGGGAGATACCTCTTCCAGTTGATGCGATAAGCCCTAAGGTTTCGCAACGGCCACTCGCATCAGGCGTGAATAGAACTATTTTACTAGGAGAGCCGGTGGATGCAGTGGATACGCGGCCGAACCACCAAACCTGACAACCTGCAGTGATACGAAATAGCAAGGGCACTATGCTTTACGAGGTGTCTGTCGGACCGTTGTCTTTCGTTCGGCACGTTATCAGTTATGCAAACGTTGGATGGAGCACCCAATCCCTTCTACTTCCGAATTGCCGTTCGATGTACTGCTGGACACGTTTGAACTGCCAAAAACTTTAGTGCTCAGTGAGCCGATGGAAACGTGTACAAAACCGTGCCGCGGAGTCACTCGGAGACCTATGCGGACAACAACGGATCCGGCGTTTACGGCTGAACCCGGCACTTCATTCGTGCGAGTCTGGAGAACGTGTTTTCATGTGAGGAATTGTTACGCCAGGCGATCCGGTACCTTAAAAGTATGACGTCGTCCCCTACCCATGACTGTGAACTTCTCTCTAACCCAACGCTCTACTGTGATTCATACGCCTGAGGCCGCTGATTATGCGAGGCGACCTCCCTCTCACCTTACCCTATATCGCCGGCTGTTTTTCCTGCTTCATGTGACTTGACATCTAGTCAATACACTGTTCCTTGCGGTGAAAATCTTTGTTCTGGGGACTCTGTGCTTCATTGGCCGCGGTGATAACTATTCTTATTCCTTTTCTTCCTTCTGACACATCGCTTCCTCTTGTTGTAGAAACTCGCTCCATTCCTTGACCAAATGTGTTGTTGCCTGTCGCCCAATTTTGCTAACTTCTAGTTTATATGTGCCGAGTTCTTCTGTGGGGCGAGTTGACAATGCCTGCAATCTGACGTGGCTTTGTGGTTGAAAAGCCGGAATTTTTGAGCGTTAAAACTTCTCCGGTGGGACTGCTTATCACTCCACAAAAGAATTCGCTTATGTGCTTCATGTCCATTAGGCGGAGATTCTAGTTGTCGAACTGAAACCGCAGTAACTTTTGTTCGTCTACACCCACCCTGTGCCAACTGGCACAGGAAGTAAGCGAAATTCGTCTTCCTCACAGATCAGCCTGCTTTCAATTTCACATCCGTAATTTACGAGTTCCTCACGTTTTTCTGTTTCCTTCGATCAATCAGCACTTACTATTGCCATCGCTACGTAGTTTCTCTCTTCCTAGCTTGCGCGTTCGCGTTCACGTTCACATGAACTCATGCTCTTTCAGAACGTTGCATTTAATCTACTGTGTTCGGCTTTGTTGCCGGTGCGACACTGCAATTTATCGCGTTGGTACTATGAACGCCCATTTTTGAACCATCAGACTGGACATTTGCTTGTAAAAACCTAAGAATTCATTGCGAATGGGTCTCTGTTTAATCATTCTCGTCAGGAATTTGCAGCTGTAAAAGCTTTTCAAACACTACATTAGGCCCGTTAAAGTTGATTATACCAAAGCAGTGTGACCAGGTCTGGTAGAAACGTCTCGATAGATACACAAGTCTACTTTATCTGATGATTAACGGCGCGGCGCTGCCAGTCACACATGCATGCGGACGCACCCTCATCAGTGTTGAAGCACGCATGCGTGGTCTCAAAGGTAGACTATCAGTCCAGTCTGAACCCTATATTTTCCGCCAAATTACTCGCGACCCTGTTGGCAGGTACGCCGGACACACTGCTACATATCCATCTGGACGGATACAAAACTCCAAATGTCACTGCCTAGGGACGTAACCCGAAGTATCAACAACTCTATCCTGGAAAATTTGGTTCCAATTGGACACCATAGTGTAGCCAACGGCACGTTCGTGCCTGCGTTGTGTCAAAGTGGTATCCCCAAATGCTTGTTAGACGCCTCTTACTGATGATCGAAGTCGTTTCGGTAAACCGTGCAGGCATGCGGCGCTCAGCCGTCGCTTGTCCAAAGACACCGCTAATATCGAATACAAATGGTGAACGGATACTTCTTCATCACCTCATGAACGGACGTAGGCCTGCTCCACCGTTGTGGATTGGTTTTGTTCTACCGATCTGCCGGGAGAAGATCCATTAAGCAAAAACTTTGTGTAAAGTCTGGCGTGTAGGTGGTCTTAGTGATGTGAGCAGTAATTACTTGCACTAGTTCTGCCTCTAGGTAATGAGGTCCTCATATTTTTGTTGTGGTGAGCGCTTTCTTGGGTTTCATTTATAAAGGCTTGTTTTCTGTCTCTTAGCCGTAATTTCCAAATGCTGGTGCTTGGAACGCAGAATGTTTGTTAACTTACGAGCAACCATATGCCCACATATCTCTCATGTTGACCACCGTTCAGTCGTTAGCACCTCCTCTTATTATTTGCGTCAAATGCGAAGGAACACTATCTTTCCTTCACACCTTAACTCCTGTTGTCCTAATTATACACAAATGGAATGTTGTCTCAGACAGCGATTCCTTTAGCCTACTTAAAATTATTTGTATAACCACGTACTGGATGGTATATATATAGGGTTCTATCTTATTTTCACCCGGTAGTTGTGTTCTCACCCGGTACATTGATGGAACGCCGCTCTGGGAATGGTGTAGGTTTGTGCGCATGATCGTATTGGTGCCTCGCTTGTCGGCTGATCAAGTCACTAAGAATCATTTTTGATGTTAGGACTTACTAACTCCGATCAGTCTAGATCTGAAGCTAAGCTGCTATTTTTCATGATCCCGCCACGTTACTCTATTCGTTTTCTACACAAATGCCCGACAATAATAGTCGCACTATCTGTGCAATTTGAATTCTTCAACCCAAATTATTTTTCTCACTTGCCTATTCAGTTGATCAAGTTTGATCAATAAAACTTTTATATTAGCTTGGGACAAAGCAGTTCCACTTTATATTCCGCTTGTCTTTTCGCGAAATGTGCGTCTCACAACCGAACTGAGAACCGCATATATCCGAATAACTCGCTATTATCATACTTTGAGTAGCTGGATACGTTTCGGCCTTGATTACAATTGTCATCGCACTCTACGAATAGTCATCTGTTCCTTATCTTGCTCGAACCGTTTCCACTTGAAGTGCCCATGACATGTAATATCAAGGAGCCAGCGACGATGAAACCTTCTGCAGCCGCATCTCTCATTGCCTGCCCATGGCCTTAAAAACCACAAGCCCGCCTTGTAATGGAAGGTGTGGGTTCGAGCCTGCTTAGTGGACCGGATGACCATTGCAGTATTCTTAGCATACGTGAAAGTTGTGGTAGTTGCGCGATAGCGAGGCTTCGACACTGCGTACTGCTGACGCTTTTTACTTCTCATTATGCTACCGATTACGATTTTACTCATCAACTTCATTCCATTGTTTTCAGCGTAAACGGGCCAGACTAAATCTACCGGGTACCCGAGCTCTACCCGTGGCTGATCTGTTGAGCACTTCCAATCAAGTCATTCGCGAAGTGAAGCAAGCTGATTTGACTGCTGGCGCTGACGTAGCGTTGATCAAATCAGTCACCTCTGATGAGTCACAGTACGTCTCACGCAGTTCCACCGATGATCCTGGCAAATTGGCCCACCGGAAGCATCAGATTACTTGGTTAGCACATCAGGTACGTTGTTTTATTTGACTTCACTGCTTTTTCGATGTCCGAAAGCGTTTTTGTAACTGTGTTCCTAGTTTTTGGGTCCACAACCAGGGATAAGGAGCGCCCTACGACGTCCAACTTTGGTCACAGTTTTATCACACCTTGTGCTCGAGTCGTTCTCTGGTCACTTCGATGTCACCTTTATGCAACATCTGTGCGCGTCTAGAAGGTCCTTTTAAGCCACCATTGAGCAGGCATGTGAAGCATGTGCTCGATTCACAGCAGTCTACACAACAACATTATGCCTCTCAGCGAGCGGTAGAAGTTGTGATTTGAGAATCTGTCGGCAAACGTCTTCACTACTACTTTACTATTGCCATTGTACATCAGCAGTGATCTGAAGTCAGCATTGACCAAAACGGTCCGGGCACTTTTCTCGAACGGGCCAACTCGCAGCCACACAACGAGACTGCTCATGTACTTTTATTGTAGTATCGGTTTTTGTTCGACCAACTTGACGCCACTTTAGCTTTGGGGACAGCGGCGATTCATAAAAGCAAACTAGATCCCTAGAAATGTGCAGCGACCTGATCCGTTTTACCACCAGTAGTAATACGGCTCCCAAAGCAAATGAACACGCCATCCACTTCCAGCGAGTAACCCACGTAAGTTTAACTTGGTGCAGCTCTTCGAAGTGCCATAAGTCATTTCGGCCTGTGAGACGTACACATTCAACCAGTAAAACATATTTCAGACGAACTACAAGGATTCGCAATTTACGACGAAATTGTCTACGTGCTCCACCGTACTATGTTTTTCCTCCTGAAGGGTAGGGTGTACAATACAGCCGTCCGTTTAACACATCTTTACGGTTGTGAAACTTGCCCCATTACATTCGACCACCTGTGCCTTCGCAGCTTGGCTCACATCTGGTGGGAACACCGCGTGAGCAACGAGCTTGTTCGATGCCGTGTTTATAGCACGAAGAGGAATAAAACCACTCAGCACCGTTATTTCACGGCCACATGTTGCGTGTGCCAGTCCGCTGACTCCCGCAACGTGCGTTTGCACACCGGGGGTGTGGATCGAAGAGTGGAAGGGGTGGCAAAGCGATGACTTGCTCGTGAGCAATTAAGACATTACTACATTGACCTTAGTTGGAGTCTCTCGGCTCCCTGATTGGGGACTGAATGATAATGAACACATTTGGGTGGGTATGACTAGGAGCCTACCTCAGTGGCGTTCGTATGAATTTCTTTATCCATCCCCATCCCTCTTAGCCTCCTCCTTCAACCGTGATCTCATTTCTTAGCGTAATATGAATTTTGCATAATAAATTTGTTTTGCTGCATAGTAGCTGGCTGATATCATACTGGGACCATGCCCATTCGTTACTGGTAGCTCAGCTGGCGTGCAGCTGTTGTTTTTTTTCTTTTTGTATTGCAGCACAGTAGCTGAGATGTTTTTCACCTCTAGCTAAGATGTATAATGATGATAATGATGGAACCATTCGGTACCATTAATTTTACAGTATTCCCAAACGCTCTTCAGAATATCATCTATAGCGATGTTACATATGGAGAATGACGCTAGGTACTGTCACTGAAATTTGGCAAGGGATGACCACATCCACACAAGGCGCGTGGTATGAGAATTACTCCCTGGAAGATGTCGACATACGGCATGGGCACTCCTCCTTCTAAAAGACAGACCGAGTCGAACTCAGCTCCTACGTTTAGGAAGATAACGATTTTCAGCTGACCGAACATTATGGTCTGCTGGAGTATTTGACAGCTGGTAACGATGTAGTCGATACGGCATGCTCTCCACCTGTGTGTTGTTCTTGTACGCGGAAGAGCATCCGTAAGAGAAGGACAGCAAGCATTTTGGGTGCAACGCAGCGCATTCCATTCGACTACCTGTTTTGTGCATGATACTGATATCCTTTAAGCTCTTACGCGATCGTATTCCTTCTCTACCAAACCTAGAACGTGACATTTCATGACAAAATTCACGTGGCCTAGACAGGTAAACCTCTTGTCTGTGCGGCCCACTTTCAACTGCATGGTACTGAAGAGACTTCCTGGGTGGTCATTTGTGAATGTACTCGGATTGCTTCGTACCATTCAGCTGAGCGAGGGTTCTGCATCGATCACTGCACTGTTTTTTTTGTCGGCTGGCGATCGACTGGTCTGCACACCTGGCCTGCAATCATAAGGTCCCCGGTTCAAATCCGCGTAGAGGCGGGCGTCCTCGCGGTATACTCAGCCCACGCTCGGCTGGTGGTGGTCGCGCGACAGTGAAGTGCCGTTACGGCATGCAGCTGACACGTTCATTTTCATTTTACTGCATTGTTTTAGGTCTTTTTTCAGTTGCCCTCTGGTTTGATTCGGTAGTTGTTTCACTTTTTCCTGTGTTCTCTTCAGTGACCCACAGACTAACCTATTCGTTTGACTCGCTTTAATCAGCAAAGTGGTATCGTCTACCTTTTACGCTTACTTCCTATTCATATGTCGAATGTTCCCCACGCTTGTTCCACATGTAACTTGCGTCTTAGTTATGCTTTGTCTCTGATAGTTTTTCTGACTTCATCTTTCCTGCACCGTTAGTCTCCTCATATAACCTGGAGGTTGCCTAACAATCTACTTCTCCCCTCACCAGGGCAATGATATGATGTGTGTGAACTCCGCGTTCGCCGCTGCTGCAACTCTTGGCTCCAAATCGTAATCACCTAGGTTTATATCAGAACATACGCTAACTTAGTTGCTCGTAGGTCTAAACTCTAAGTGAAACGGATTAACTTTTACGGTTCCTCTCCCTGTCCTTTTGTCAACCCTTCGTCCAACTTGTGTTGTTCGAATGACTGACTTCATCACAGAAGTCACTTAGGTAGGTGCATGTGCTCCTGGTAGGTGCATCCTGATTATTATACCTCAGAACCAGTATTGGGACTGGTAAGTCGTACATTATTACCTTGTCCCTTCAGTTAGGCTGTATCTCAATGACTGACACATGTTTGATATGAATGCTCGAGTGCGGCTTCGCTCGGTGTGATTGTCGACAGCGCGCTTGCGCACCTGCTACTACTGCTACAGTTACTTGCTCCTCGAGATTGCTGAGATCGATGAGGTTCACGCCTTGTTTAAATCACTATCTTCAATAAATTGCTCCAGCACGAAATGGGGAACGATTCAGTCACACGGCTGTTCTCGACTGGCCCACCTGTCGTCTTAGACTTTACTCCATTGATATGCGTGTTGAAGTGAGGACCAGCTCCAAACTAATCGTGGCTCCCGTCCTAATACTACTGGTTTGCACTTTATACAGCCCTGTGGAGCGAACTGTTGGTGGTGCAGCACGGGCCTCACATGGTTCTTCCATTGGCACTAAGCCCGATGTGGGCGTCCGCAACTCCAATTGCAGTCCCCTGGTGACTGTTATCGCCAACTGTGCAACTTAGGCAGTAGTGCACGTAATCAGTTACTCCTTCCACTGATCACTTTGTTTTCGCTAGGTAGTTAGAGTTCTTTGAGCAGCGATCATTCTGATTACTCCGGTTGGAGGTTTATCGGCTTCTTTCATTTCTAGAAGCAAACAGCGTTCGTCTGCATTATCAGGCAATGTTGGCTGTAATTATCATTGCATCTCCTGGGATTATCGTAGATTCCTGTCCTACTGTTTATCTGCCAGACTTGAAAAGTCGGTTTCTGTAGTAATTGCATGTAGCCATCGGATATCGTTAGCAAGAGCACAATAGTTGTACTTTCCAAACTCTGAGATGTGTAAATCTTGATTTTCTGCTCCGTACAGAGGAATTTACCCCTTACACGATTATGTTTTGTGTCACAACACAGCGACAGAGTTCCGTTCATTTCCAGCTGCTATGTCAGACGAGTGTATGGATGAATCGGCTAAACAGTAGATGACTATCAGTGACATCATCAGTAGTTTGCCGTCCTTTTGCGGTGTTAGCTATTTCTTTTTATGTGAACTTTTTCATCCAAAGCAAAGGTTGGGACACCGAGGACAATACGAGCTTTCTTCCAGTTTCTGTATATCCCATTGCATGATTGAGCTTCCTTCTTGTACGACCAGTTCACCTTTCCTGTGAGCAGCAAGGTATAAGTGGTCATGGTTGCACCCGTTTACTAGTTCCTCTTGGGACCACCCTCTCGGATCCCTTTCCAATTTTTTATGTACAAGATAACTTCCTTTTCTACCGAGTGTAATGTAATCCTCTAAGAATAATGAACGAAGTCTGAGTCAGGACAAAAATTTGTTATGAATGGCCGATGGGCGATTTCACACAGGAGAGCTTTTTCGACCGTCGTCGCTCCGTGCCGGATCGGCTTTGGCTCACTGACACGTGTACATGTGATCGACTTGGGGTCTGCTCGTCATCACTACACCAGGCAGCGCTTGTACTTCATTCGATCACACCTGTTGTGTGACTGTACGACCTCACACCATTCTGGATTCTACAAGATGCGCTAACCTCTACTTAGCAGACAGTGAGTCGATGCACATGTAACAGAACCAATGCTAATTATTTCGCTTGGTTGATTACTCCGAGCCATCTCATACCACACTGCGTTTGCTCAGTGATTGGCGGTGCAGTAAACCTTGCAGTTATTGAAGACGATGGATTTCCATCATGCATACCTACTTAACTTTTCCAACTGGATGACATCCCTAACCTATGATGATGATGTGTAGCAATTCGCTTTCTGGCTTTCTCATTCGCGGATTCTCATTTTCCATCTCCCTGGCTAAAACACCGCAAATTCTGAACCTGCTACTGTCTGTTCCACCGTTCGGACTGCCGAAATCATATTGCAAAACCTGACGGTCCTCTAGCTTCTCTATGTCCTTTGACTACAAGACCGATAACGAAAGGCGCTCCACTGATGAAACCAAATAATATTGTTAGCCGACCCAAAAGTAATGATAGATTAATTACGAGAACGTTTGCTTTCTTGAAAATGAACTCTTTTTATTATTCTCCTTGCCACTTTGCACTATTTTCCCACCGATTCTATGTTATAATATGTCCATAGTGTTAGTGTGGATTGTTGGGAGTGCTCCCACACTGGTATATCAATCTTATCTTGACAAGTCACAATGTACCATTGCATTCGTTGGACGTGATTCAGACACCACATTGATGAGCACCATTAAATTTTGGAGATGTGGATGGGTTCGTGGCTTAATTCTTCGCTCTGTATTGGTTGCTCGCAATCGTATGAACAAATGTTTTGTATTTTATTTCGTCGCAACGAGACTAGACCTTTACGTGGTGCGACTGTTTGCGTACCTCATTGACCCATTGAGCTATACTGGGTGATGCCTCCGACCATGTTGAGAGCTACTCCTACCAGATTGCTCAATGGTGAAAGGTCAGATAAACTCTGTCTCCTGGTCCTCCAGGTTTCGGGTTTGAAATGGGATGGCATCCATTTTTGTAAAACTGCATCATTGCCACCTCCCCGCTGCCTTTCGGACAGGCTTTTGAGCCAAAGACTTTGCATGAGGATCCTGATCATCCTCCTGTCTATGTCTGGGCGCCCTGGCAGTATCTCAACCCACATACAACCATGACATTTTCTTCAAATATAAACTTCATCCTGCATCGGCCATCGCGCAGATTATCAAGGGTCGCCTTATCTGCTGCATACAGCAGGGCGGATAAGCGAAAGCATGCTACTGCTGGCGCCTCCCTTCTTTCTTTTCCACCTTTTTCTCTTACTCCCATCCCGGCCCCCATTACTAACTTTCCTTCTATAATTCCCAGCTTAATTGACAGCAACCGAAGTGCTACTGGAGTAGAACCATCTGCAGCCACCATCCCACAGCACCTATCGGACGCCTATCGGCAAAAGTTCCTTATAAGGCCACGCTATCCCGTTTCCATGGCGACATTCAACGTCCGCACTCTAAGACAAACAGGTCAGCAGGCTGCACTCGCACGCACCTTGGACACACTGGGTGTTGAGGTGTGTTGTGTGTCCGAAACTAGGATTAATTACCCTAACGGGGTTATTGAATTGACTGCACCCGGCTTATCCTCTCGTTATTGGTTACACGCATCCGGAGACGCCGATGCGGCACTCACGGGTCAAGCTGGTGTAGGTATCATTCTCAGCTCCAAAGCTGAGTCATCGCTGGTTGATTGGATTCCGGTGAACAGCCGTTTAATTGCAACCCGTTTGACGACATCAGCTAAGGTGAATTCGCGAAGTAAAACAAAACGCTGTTTGTTTCTGATTTCCGCTTATGTTCCCACGGACTGCAGTTCTAATGCAGTCAAGGACACTTTCTATCACGAACTGAACACGCTGCTACGCAGTGCTACTAGTTCAGATATTATAGTACTTGCAGGGGATATGAACGCACAAGTAGGGCGTCTGAACTCTTCAGAAGCTCAGCTGGGTGGTAAGTATGGACTTAACTCCGAACGGACTGACAACGGCGAGCGTCTGCTGCAACTGTGTGCGGAGCACCAGTTGTTTCTTACTAGCACTGCTTTTAGACACAGTGGGCGCCGAAGTGCCACTTGGCGTCCACCTGTAGCTGGTCAGCGATGGACCCAAATTGACCACATAGCCATAAGTTACAGGTGGCGCGGTTCCATTCTGGATTGCCGCTCGTACTGGAGTACCTGTGTCGACTCTGACCATGCCTTGGTGCGCTATCGTTTCTCCATGAACTTTACCGGAAGGCGCACAAAGCGTCTCCCCCGATTGGCAACGGAGAAATTGTCCCAGCCTATCAAGAAGCACTGCATACCAAACTTTTGCTGTCTTGTTCTAATGAAACTGAGCTTCATTGGAATAGGATTTCGGTTGCCATGCACGACGCAGGTGCATCTGCTTGTGGCACCATCAATGGTCTCCGCACCAGTCACTGGATATCCGAGAGGTCGGTGAACGTGTTGGAATCTAGAAGACACCTCCCGGCTGGCTCTGATCACAATGTGACCAGAGGGACTATTAGGCGCGAACTAAAGCGGAGTCTACGTGCTGACAAGGAAGCCTGGTGGACCAGTCGAGCTCAATAAATGGATGAGGCAGGCGCAGTAAACAATTACCGCAAGCTCTTCCAGCTGATCCGCACCACTGGTCCCAGAAAACCAGGTGTCAGTGAGACAATCAAAGACAGCGCGTTTGCGCTGATACACAATAAAGCGTGCTAGATGGCTCCTTGGGCGCAATACTTTCAGAATCAGTTCAGCTGGCTCCCTCTTCCCGGACTTCTTTTTACTCAGGTGATGCAGGGCGAGTCATGGACAGTTAGTTTAGAGCCTCTGTCGGCGGTCGACGTCCGAAACGCGATCAGAGACGTCAATCGTTTTCGTGCCGCTGGCCCGGATTCCTTCCCACCTGCACTGTTTAAGGATGGAGGCGAGGTTTTCTTCAAAGCACTGATTTCCCTATTCGAACGTATCTGCCGAACGGATCTCCCTCCTAATTGGAGCGAATCGATTATAGTAGCAATATACAAGAAGGGCAGTCGCATAGACTGTTCTAACCACAGGAGTATTAGTGTACCGCCAGTTGTGACAAAATTACTGGCCTCGATTATCGTTCGTCGCCTCACTACGGAACGGGAATGTCGCATTAGGGAAGAGCAGGCCAGTTTCCGCCCAGGACGCGGCTGTATAGACCAAGTATTCACTTTGGGGCAGGTGCTAAAGCAGCGCCACGCATACCTCAGACCGACAATAGTTGGGTTCCTTGCTTTCAAGAGTGCGTTCAATTCAGTCGATCGCTGAATTCTGTTCGAAATAAGCGCGGAAATTTGTTCTCATGAAATATTTGAAGATTCTTCGAGCTCTGTACTCAAACACTACAGGCCACGTCAGAGTCTACGCTGTTCTATCGGATAGCTTTTCGACCACAAGTGGCGTTCCTCAGGGTTGTCCGATTCCCCATTTTTGTTTAATTTCGTCGTGGATTCTATCATGGAGTGTTTCCTTGCGGAATCCAACGATGTAGGCGTTGAACTGCTGCCTGGTGAAAGATTAGTTGGGCCCGGGGAACAAATCTAAACCTGAACAGTCAACCCGAGCTACTGGTATTTCGCTTTGTTGCTATTACTTAATTTTGGTTATGCGGACGATATCGTGTTGCTTTTCGACAATGTTGCGACGACACAATCAACCCTGAATAGCCTGTCCAGAGTGGTCCCATTATTTGGTATGCACTTCGCACCTTGAAAATGCAAACTGTTCCTACAGGACCACCAACCTCTTGACCCGTACTAACGAGGAACTCGAGGTGGTTAATCAATTCACTTATCTTGGCAGCTGCATCAGCAATGATGGGCGCATAGAAACTGACGTGAGCTCACGCATTGCAATGGCCAGAGCTGCCTTCTTGAACCTGCGTCATCTTTGGCGACAGAAGGGAGTTTCCCTCCGTCTGAAAGGCCGTGTATACAAGGCCACAGTGAGGGCCGTTCTGCTCTATGGTAGTGAGACTTGGCGCCTTGGGTCTGAAGATCTGAGGCGTCTTCGGGTCTTTGATCATTGTCGTCTGCGAAGCATTGCTGGTGTCGGATGGCACCAGCGTGTCCGTAACGGTGATTTGCGTTGGGGAATACTAGGTAGTGATAAACATTCTAGCTCCCTAGAACAGCGGATAGCACTGAATAAGTTACGTTGGCTTGGGCACGTACTGCGTATGCCTGGTCACCGCTTACCTTGGAGGACCTTGTTTAGTCTACCAAGTGTAGGGTGGTGCAAGGCTCGAGGTGGACAGAAGTTGACTTGTCGGCGGGAAATGATGGCACTGACGACCGAACTGGGGGCCGTTGGTCCGTCTCGCCTTTCGGGCTGGAATCCTGTAAAGGACATGGCTCGCAACCGACACCAGTGACGCGTCTGCTGCCGTCTAATTGGATTGTGTTTGGTGCTGAGTTATCTGCGGGATAATGGCTGATTATGACGCGGGGCAGTTAAAGCGGTAAGGAAGCTGTGTCGCCGATGCCGCCTTATCTTTGCACGATAGCCAGCTGTTTGTGACTGTGTTTTCTTGACAAGTTGTAGGCGCCTTGACCGTGAATGTATGCTTAGAGCATTGAGGTTTTCAGTTAAGTCACCCTTCTCTCCCTCTTCTTGTTCTTTATTTCATAGGTGCTCATGGTTGTATGGCAGCGAACCATCAGTTCAAATGTCTGTTGTACGGCTGTTTTTGATCATGATGATTCTTGTGTTTTATTAACCATGTTGCGCACGTGCGCATTTCAAATGACTGACACGCGATTTGGCCGGGACCATACATAGCACAACCCAAATGCTCACCGGTATCGTCGGTCGTGGATGACACCAGCTGTATACGGGACCTGTCAGCAATTGGACGACGTTCTACTCCATGTGAATTTAATTTTGGTCTCACTCTGAAACCCTGATATCCATGTTGCATCCGGGGTGTGTACTAGGATATTTATGTGTGATGTGTTTCAACGACCATTCGTACCCTTCTATTACTCCGTCTTCATGGGTAGCCTACTAAAATGTTTATGATGTCAGATATTCTTCAGACTGGTTGTCTTGCGCTCTCTAGCCCTCTAATTACTGGCCATGGAGCCACATTATGTTGCACAGTAAGATTAAACATCATCATCATTATACACATTAACTAGAGGTGTTAAACACCTCAGCTACTGCGCCGCAATACATAAAGGAGAAAAGGGGTAAATGCAACAGATGCAAGCCAGCTGAGCTACCGGTAACGGATGGACATCGTTCCCGACTACTATGTGGCAATAAAATTACTATGCAAAATTATATAAGACTAAATAGTGAGATCCTGGTTGGAGGGGAAGGATAAGAGGGATGGGGTGGGACAAAGAAACTCACAGCATGAGTACCACTGAGGTTGGCTCCAAACCATATTAGCAAGTGTATCCAGCCGAACGTGTTCATCGTCTTTCGGACCCCAACCTGGGAGCCGAGACACTCCAACCGAGGCCAGGTTCGAAGTGACGGCCTTCACTCCTCTTGACCAAGTCATCGCTTTGCCACCCCTCCTCTTCTACCATCCACACCCCCGGCGCGCAATCAACGCACGTCGCGGGAGTCGGTCGGCTGGCATGCGTAACACGTGGCCGAGCCATCGGAGCGTGTTGCGTGAAATAACGGTGCTGAGCGGTCCATTTCCTTTTCCTGCGCCGTAAACAATGCGTCGAACACTTGGTGTTTCCGCCAGATGTGTGCTAAATTTCCAAGGCACCGGTGGTCAAACGTAATTAGCCACCTTATGTCCGTTGAACTAAGGGGCCAGGTTTCACAACCGTACAGTGGGGTCGAATCTACCGCTGCGTCGTAGACTCTACCCTTTAGGGCAAGAATGATGTCGCGCCGCCACCATAAGTGGCGAAGGTTAGTAAAAGCGCCTCGAGCTTTCGCTATACGGTTCGCGATCCCACCTTTAATCCCACGGGCGCTGATTTAACTTCTCAGGTAGTTGAATTTTTGAACGACTTCTAGCTGTTTCCCACCAAGGATCAGCGTAGGAGGCGGTCCAGGCCAATCTTGGAGGAACGCTTTGCACTTCGATGGTGCAAAGCAAAGCCCGAAGTGACGGACAGCCGGTGCTAATCTGTCCAGTGTAGCTTGACATGTTTGTGGGCTGTCACAGATTATTACAATGTCGCCAGACTACTCCAAGTCAAGAACTCGCTCACCTGAGAGCAGATCCACATCTTCTAAATTTTGTCCTGTGAACGCGATTTCCATGACTTCGTCAATAGCGAAGTTAAAGAGGAAAGGCGACAGAGAGCTTCCTTGTCTCACACCGCTGGAGATATTAAGGGCGACGACAGCTTGCCGTAAGCCCTCAATCTGCCTGAGCTATATGCGTATAATGTTCGGATAATATTTACATATTTCTGGTACACATTTTCTGAGTAGGTAATCCCAAAGTGTAAGTCTATCCACCGAATCGGATGCACCTTTGATATCGAGGAACACGACAACGGTGGACCGTCAATATATGTGATGGTGCTCCAACAACTGACGCAAAGTGAAGATGTGGTCAATGCAGCCACGACCTCGACGAAATCCGGCTTGCTCTTCACGAATATGGCTTTCACAAGTGCCAGTCATTCGGTGAAGGATGACAGAGGCGAGTAATTTGGAGGCGATGGAGATCAGACTGATTCCTCTATGGTTGCCGCATTCCGATCTTGAGCCTTCCTTGAAAATTAAGACTATGACGGAGCGGCTCCAGTCGGATGGGACGGTTTTCTGCTCCCACGGTTTCACTAGTAACTCTTGTAAATCATCCACAAGCGCAGGTCTCCCGAATTTGAAGAGGGCTGGAGGAAGATCGTCTGATCCCGCGGCTTTACTTATCTTCAACAGTTCGCTCTCACGTTCGACTTCTGAGCGAGAGGGTGGATCCAAAGTGACAGCCCACGAAGCTGGGGCGACCAGTGGCCGGCCAGAAGTCTAACAATTCCGACCGATTAAATTGCCTTTCAAAGTGCTCAGCCCAATGCTTCGAGCGTTTTGACAAGTTGTGTATTGGCTGTCCACTGTCGTCACGTATATTTTCACTAACACCAGGTCTTCTGCTGCCCATTTCCCATATCAGCCAGGATACCTTACTATGGTAACCAAGCGCAGCGGTCATTTCCTTCTCTGATGCACGATGAGACTACCAGGATTCATGGTCTTTCTTCAGGCTAACCCGGAGCTCTTTGCGAGTATGATTGTGCTCGCTCCCAGCGGGAATATGTCGGCGAGCATCTATAAGTTCCAGAGATTGTGAAGAGGCCCAATGTCCATGTTGGCGATTACACTTCCCACATGAGGATTTTCCTGCTGCTAGTATGATCTAGTGAATATGGGACTAATGAGCTTCAATTGCAACTCGCATGACAGCGTACTTTGATAGGGTTTCAGAACAGGTGGCTTCGCCAGTTGGCTGGTGTCAATGTGCTTACAACGTCGTCGTGGGCGTCCGCAAAAACCCATCCACAGTCAGCACACACAAGTGCATGGTCGGTGTCCACACCCGTACTCCAAATCGAGCGACACTTCTGGACGCAGCCTTTCCACCGGTAACTTATCGGAATGTGATCGATTTGCGTCCATATCTGGTCCGAGACTGGTGGGCGCCAAGTCACGCTCCGGCGGGTGCTGTGTCGGAAATCACTACTTGCCAGAAATAAGCGAGCATCTTTACACAAATGAAGTAATCGCTCACCATAATCATTACGAGAGCCAACACCATGTTGGCCGCCCAGATGCAGTTCATCAATGGATAATTATCCAACTTAAGGGTTCAGATCCCCAGCCAGCACATCAGTGTCCGAGCTTCTTCTGTGGCGAAGGGGCTTGGTCAGTTGGCGATAGAAGCCGTATTTTACCGAGTCATCGCTACAGTGTGTGGGTGCATAGGCAGCGATGACGTATAGACACCTGTTATTCCCGTGCGGCTTCGAAGCTTTGAACGAGCTAGCCAATCAGACCGCACACAACCGGCCGCTGATTGGCATCCAATCAACCAGAACAGTTTCACCCCGGGGACTCAGGGCAATACCAACACTGGCTTGGTCGGTGCTCGAAGCTTCATCGTCACCAGATAGGCGCAATGAGAAGGTGCTGCTGGTGTCACCTGAATAGGATCGCAAAGTGAGCACAGAGCTCGAGTCTTGCAGGCGGGTCTCCGATAAGCAACAGATATCGATCAAGTGGGTTTCTAATGTTCGGGCAAGTGCTGCCTGTAGACCGATCTGTAGCGATATGCGTACATTGAGGCATGCCAATCTGAAGGAGGATCGATGGCTCCAAATGGAAGCCGATGAACTGGGCTTGGCCGCTTGCTTGGACATGGGCTTGTCGATAGGAGAGGAGTGACGCTCCGCGTTCACATGTGAGTTGAAACTAAAAGGTCAAAGCCTATCAAACCAAGGTGGAGGAGGACCAAGGATTGGGGGGTTGAAAACGGGGGGGATAAATGTGAAGCTGGAAGTGGACGGTATGAGTGAAAACGCGTAAGTGGTGGAATAAGAAGATGGGTAGGCTTGAGCACTAGCATCCAAACCCCCTATCCACGCTGCTAGATGCAGCAGATAGTGCACCGTTGATTATCCTCTGCGGTGGCCAGAGCATCAAGAAATTGTTTAATGAATGATTCATAGTACTGCCTGGGCAGGATACTGTCAGGTTGCCCAGGCCTAGACAGGAGAACGATTAGGGTTCTCAACCAAAGCCTTGGGTTCAAAAATCTGGCCGCAAGGCAGCGGGTTTGGCGTTGGACTACAAGGAGTCCGTCTTCAGGATTAAGGAGCCACCTTATTCCAACCTGCAACCTGAGACAAAGTTTATCTGGCCTCTTACCATTGACCAGTCTGGTATGAGTGGCTTTAAAGATACAAAAGAGCACCACCTAGCATAGCTCAATGGATCTCTGAAGCACGCAAACCATCGCACCACGGTAAGGTCCAGCCTCATTGCTTTCTCTACCACCTGTTGGTCTTAACCACCAAGCACTACGGTTATCGTCGTTAGCACAGTTGTCACGCACAGCTAACGGAATCCCTAAGGAAAGTAACGGTCATTCGGTGATTTTACACACGTACGCTGGCGGTCTGCTTGGGTCTTGTTCCGAATTTAACTTGTGGTTAGTATTTCTCCAGATGACGTGCGTCAACCTACCGTCAATAGAGCACATATCGATCACGTAACATGTAACTCATTTTTCGGCGCGTGCCCGAAAGGATTATGCGCCTGCGTTGTACTCCGGAGGTCACCAATTCTGATAAGTACAGGTGCGGGCGAACTTGCGATATACCCAGCACTTGCACAACTTTTGGTGGTCTCGTGTCACTGTGCTAGTGTATTGCTGATACCTTATCCTTTTTTACACACACACACTGCCACTTACGAATGCACTTTTTGACATATTCACTTGTTTCTTTTCACTCGCAGGCTCAAGAGAAAGAAATGGAGTTGGAGAAACGGTGGTCCGAAGCACGCCATAACAAGGCATCTAACCGGGCAAAATACGGCTTCTGACTTCAGTGATACGGGCGTTGCAGCCCATCTCGCTTCCTGACTTTGTACTTTCCTTCCCATTGTACATTCGTTTGTAATTACTGTACATGTTTCATTTCACGGTGAAGTCTTTTTATCTGGTTTGAGTTTTGGGAATTGTCGTAATGTAACGATCCGTACACACTGTGTTCGAAATTACAAGCTCAATGCTCCCGTCGCTTGGGGCTCATTGTCTCCCCATGTTCTTTACTCGATCCGACTCATTCTCTGTACTCAACTACGATCGGTAGCGCTCAATGGTGTGCATATATTTGCCTTGCGACAAACAAGACAGATGAGCAGTAATCTTACCAAAAAATGGAATCATTGCCACCCTTTCGGCAGTATGTCTTGAGATCACCAGACAAGGAGACGCTATAAGCGCTGCACTAAATTCATGGTTGGTTTAGACGTGTATATAAGCTATGTCCGGGTCTCTACTACTACTACTACTTCCACTAAAAGTTGGCACATAACCGTTTCACTGGGTTTCCATCGCGAACTAGCTACGTCCCTAACCTGTACATTAACACCGATCGCAATGCAGCACTGTGTGCCTTATTTTTAATCAGTAGGCTGGTGTCTCCTCGTCTCCAAGTGTTTGCGCCCTTTGAAAACCTTGGTGGCCCCACCACTCCTCTCGGCAATTTTTTCTTGGGCTTAACTATCATCTTTTTGGGTGTTTGTCCGAGGCGATAGACAACAACTTGTCGGCCGGTTTCTGCAGCGGTAACTCGCGCTATGAACATACTGAACGTCCCTGCGCGTACGATGCTCCTAACGAACGATTTGACCGAATTTCCATTTTCGAGGGAACCAGTCAAACAGAATTTTCGTTCAGAATGCCCATTTGGTTTTCAAACGCGTGAAGAAACGTAAGCAAAACGCTCAGGGCGAACAATTGTTTTCGATTTCTTCCTCAGCATGCCTTCTACAGAAATATACTTATGAACAAGCATGTTTGTGCGACAGCATAGTGACACACCACTGCTTAGATAAAAGTAACCGTGAACAGTTCGTGATACGCATCAGGTGATTAATGGCACGTGGGATTGAAGGGTGGCAGCAAATTCCTCTCGTCTAGTTGATGGCCATGCAAGTTGCAATGCTTGAATGAGCTTTTTTTGGATGCAGAGGTTAAGCTACATCAGTCTTATGCTTACTGCTTCAGTAGTAGCAAGAAGTCGTGCTGCTAACTGATGGGTCAAGTGTGACGGGACCTTATACAGGATTTCGAAGGCACTACTGTCGTCGGTGTTGTGCCCAGTGGCAATCAGATGATTAATGATTGCACTTGGAGTAGATTTGTCTCTGCGGTTGGTGAGCGAATTCGGTAGGTGTTCCTTGATTTTATATTTTAAGTGCCTGGTCGTGCGTCCAATATACCTAGCTCCCCGGGATCAAGTGAGTCGGTATATTGCATTTGATTGGAGGCCATCAGGCACTTTGTCTTTTAATCTAGGGACGACCAACGATTCGCTTGTACATAACCTTTCAAGTGTGCAGTGGGACACACCACAAATGCAAGTACTTTCACTAGGCCTTAACTCCTGCCATCCCTGGAGAAAAGATCAGTCTGGAAGTAGAAACCCAGTTTAAACGTCTATACAGTCAAACGAGGAACTTAGTAGCTAATTCAGATACGGATCTCGAACGATTTAAGTCAGACCTCGTCTGCATCTATTTTCAGATTGCTGACAAAGGCACACATAGAAGTCGTGAGAGTACTTGTACGGAATGAGGCTATTATCAACAGGAACCGTGATCATTAATCGTAAAGGATATCTGCAGTAGATGAAACTGATTCTCGCGGACACCTCCAGATTTATAAAGTGTGAGCAAGAGAAAGACAAAACAGCATACACGGAAACGCAATTGACACAATTCTTGAAGTCAGTGGTGCTTGACGGCTATATGAACAAAGAAAAGTATGAAAAGCTCAGACCCATTGGGTCCATTATTCAAGATTATATGGCCTACCAAAACATTTACAAAAACCGAACACACCTTTGAGGCCAGTACTAGATATGAGAAACGCCGTATCACACCGCAAAGTGGCTAACATCGATACTGGATCCTGTTAGGAAAAAGATAGTCCCTCACCACCTGAGCTACACGTTCCGATTTGTCGGAAGTGTCAAGTATAAACATACTGAACTATAGCATGCTCTCCTTGGACTTCGTAGCACTGTTCACCAACCTTCCGCTATCAAAAACCGTAGGTTTTCTTTGCTCCTTCATTGACCGACAAAAGATAAGCATGGAGATCCCAACTGGTCAGCTCAAGCAGCTTTTGCTCAGATGCACATACAACATCCAGTTTCAGTTTAACATTTAATTATACAGGCAGATAGAATTAGTAGCATCGGAATCACCTCTTGGACGACTATTGTCAGATGTTTACATGGAAATGCTGGAAACTAAATCGCTGAAACCGGTCATTTCAACCAAATTCTATCGACGTTAAGCAGACGACGTTTTCTGCAGAGTGCATCTGAGGACCAACTTGCAGAACGTCGTCGAACGTTTTAACAGTGCATATCTTAATGCTTCATTTACAGCTGAAGAAGAAAGCAACAACCCTCTGCACTTTTTGGATGTCAATCTAAAGGGTAGAGCCGACGGATCAAACCAGTTCGGACAATACAGAAAGCCATATTGGACGGGATAGTATATACATTTCCAGAGTTTTGTGCCCCTCAGCCGCAAAAGAACACGGATCCATACGTTGACTGACCATGCGCACGATTGCAGATGAACTGGAACGAATCAAGTGCACACTACTTGAGAATGGCTATCCAGAACACTTTATTGACACGCCTATGAGGCGTAAAGACCTGAAGCCAACAGTGCAAATGGCTGCGAAAAAACAGTTGTTCCTTAAGATCCCCTTTGATAGTAACAAAGCGGCTGAGATCTGTACAAGAAGATTGATGCAAGCCTGCAGGGATACCTTCAACACAGCTGAAGTCTATGTGATCTATACGAGCGAATTGTTGGTTGTCCCTAGATTCAAAGACACTGCCTGATCGCCTCCAATCGGATGTACTGTACCGATTCACCTGCTGCTGTGGAGCTAGGTATATTGGACGTATGACCAAGCGCTTAGAAAATCGAATCAAGGAGCACCTACCGAATTCGCTCACCCACCGCAGAGACAGATCTAATCACCATCTGATTGCCACTGGGGACAATACTGACAAAAGTAGTGCCTTCGAAATCCTGGATAAGGTGCCGTCACACTTGACCCATCAGTTAGCAGCACGACTTCTTGCTACTGCTGAAGCAGTAAGCATAAGACTGATGTAGCCTAACCTCTGCATCCAAAAGAAGCTCATTCAAGCATTGCAACTTGCATGGCCATCAACTACACGAGAGGAATTTGCTGCCACCCATCAATCCCATATGCCACCAATCACCAGATCATCTGATGCGTATCACGAGCTGTTTACGGTTACTTTTATCTAAGCAGTGGTGTGTCACTATGCTGTCCCACAAACCTGTTTGTTCATAAGTATATTTCTGTAGAAGGCATGCTGAGGAAGAAATCGAAAACAATTGTTCGCCCTGAGCATTCTGCTTGTGTTTTTTTATCGGGTTTGACAATCGCATATAGTCAAGTTTTCGAGGTCACAGATGGATTTGATAGTTCCGCCACGTCATTGTTGCGGTCTCAGGGACGTATTTGCTTCAATTTTTACTTCAACGCGCATGTTGCACCATTGAGCTTTTAGAGTAGAATATGTCTGCGTCTGTGAAATATATCTGTAACTTCTCTGTGTGTATACGCATAAAAATGGGTCTTTCGGTTAGCCGACGGATTTTGTGAGGAAATACTTCGTGGGCCTGAGAATGATCGCATCTGTTCAACATCGGCTGGCTTCTGAAGATGCGAACGATGGTCGATGATCCACACTGATCGCGCATTTTACTGCATCACTGTGTCGAACAAAATAGTCAAACCAACCACCGACATTGTGCCATAATCCTCCTCAGCGGCATCTGTTGTGATTATTAAAGGGTTAGCATGACGCATGAATCAGGTTACCCGACAACTAGTTGTATTATGTTGGGTATACTTTACTTCTTCTGGAACTAATCGGGCTATCTTTCAGTCCTCATCACCGTTTCATCAAAACTGGTTTTTCTCGTACTAACGCGTGTTATGATTTGGAAGGACACTCACCCATTCCTACCAGCATTGCTCTCCACCCCACCACTGCTAACTACCAAGGCCCCCAGTTTGTTGCTGCTCCCAGCTGTTACAAGTACTCAGCGAAATCTCTGTCATCGCTCGGGGTTCCACAAGTCCGTTCACTCCGATCCTCCCGAGGTAGCTAAATAAGCGAGTGCTTTAGAACATTTGATGACATCCGTCTAGTTCGTTAGTTTATGCTGACGCCGTGATTCAAATTGTTTTTCTGCCGCGTGCGTTGCGAGGTTGTGTGATGCTTAAGCATCTTGTGGCTCGCGCGCTTTTCCTGCGCTCCAGCAATGAACAGTGTACAGATGATCTCTAATGCTTGTTGGAATCAACATTGATGTTATATTATGGCCTACAATCCTACACTGAGGTTGTTTCACCTAGAACTGGTGGCATGAGATCAGCTTGACTCAAGGGTGATTTACCGGTCGTCTTGATCCAGTCATCACGGTGCCTACTTTTGGGAGACAGCTACAGAGCTGCTGCAATGATAGGTGGAAAATTGAATGTGGTGATCTCCTTTTCCACTTCTGCAGACACTGATCTCGAAACAGCTGTCGAGTCGTTCTTAAGTTGTATACTTGCTTGGTATCCACCTCAACGGAGGCAGTCTTATAATAAGTTTTTTGCAAATACTTGTTGAGTTCCTTGGATGAAAAGAATAGGAGGAAGAATAGATTTGCGGTGGACCCACCGTAAAATTCATATATGCACAGATTGATTACCCTTATTCGTGGCCATACGAAATAGAGTGAAGTAGTGCGTCGTCGGGTGGTTTTTTGAATCCAAGTTACCTAAAGACCGACATTTCAGAATTTGGAAGCACATTCCTTACTTGATATTCTCGAAAGAAGAAGACGTCCCTAACGGTATTCTAAACAGTTGTACTGTATGGCTAGCTTTGACTTATAACTACTCATGAGGCGCTGTGACTGAGTTCCTCTAAGTGATGGTACGCTTGAGTGTGGTCCTCGAGTACCCCTGCAACATTATAAGATCACGCCGTAGACGTCGGTGTTGTCCACCGTGAATTTCCAGGGCATTCATTCTAGGCTGGTAAAGGAGGTAGAGGAAACCTTTAATCTTTTTTCCGTCATTCATTGTGGTCTCAGGAGCACTGAGGTCAAGCTTCTACCTGGTTGTCAGACCTAGATAGCGCATGCCATTTGATAAGGTCTACCCATCCAAACGCCATCTGTTAGAAACTCGAGTGTTTTCTTGCCTGCTCTCTTTGTGATACCTGTTCTTTGCGGGCATACGCTTAACTACCTACCGTAGTTGCTTATTAACTTTAACTGGGCAGATGTGATTGTTCGCTGGACTCCACTTGCATGTGCTCGCTTTACCGCAGAGTCAACCACCCCGATTATGTGAAAAGTGTTCACTTCTTCACTGGACTTCGAGCCAAATATCTACGGTTGCAATGAGATCCAACGGTCATGTATCTATGATACTTCGATGCAACCTACACTGATTATAAAGAGTTGTGAAATCAAAAAGACAAAATTCCCACCGAAACACTTCCTTTGTCTTATTCGTTTTCTTCTCACTTCAAACTCGATTGTTTCTAACTACACTTGCTTCATCATCAGTGGAATAATGGAACATGATGTGCGCTGCTACTATTGGCTAGCTGAGCAGTGTCGCAACTCCCTTCGTTACGACATAAACATTCCACAGCTGTGTGACAAGGAGATTGCCGTTATTGTCGATGATGAAGCCAAGATACTTTACGCACTTCATGCTTTCAAGTGGAAACCGTAGTCGTTAACGCGGTGGAGAACTGCTCCCAGTCTTTCCGTCAGCTCTCGAAAGGTAGCGCCTTTGATTATGATGTCGTCCAAGTAAGCTGCGACTCCTGATAACCCAGCTAACATCGTATCCATAATTCGTTGAAAAATCGCAGGAGCTGATTTGACACCAAACGGCAAACGGTTGAACTGGTAAAGACCTCGGTGCGTATTGATTGCCAGCAACTCCTTTGAAGCATCGTCGACTTCAATTTGAAGATAAGCATCTGATAAATCTAGCTTTGCAAGGTAAGCGTCACCACTGAGCTTAGCAAATAAATATTCTGGGACTGGCAAAGGATCCTGGTGCATTTTCAAAGCAGCATTCAATCCTGTAGAGTAGTCAGCACAGATACGAACGGTTCCATTGGTCTTCTTGACGACAGCAATAGGTGCTGCCCACGCTGAATAGTTCACAGGTTGGATGACGCCTGCCCGCTCCAAAAGATCAAGTTCCGCATCAACAACCGGTGGCGCAGCGTATGGTACCGGTCTTTTGGGTCAAAATACGGGTTTGGCACCGTCTTTGAGAGTAAGGCCATCGCAATGAGGCTGGACCTTACCGTGGTGCGATGGTTTGTGTGCCTCAGTGATCCATTGAGCTATGCTGGGTGGTGCTTTTGCACCTTCAGAGCCACTCATACCAGATTGGTCAATGGTTAGAGGCCAGACAAACTCAGCCTCCTGATCCTCCAGGTTGGGGTTTTTAATGAGGGTGGCACCTTATTCCTTAAAACTGACTCCTCGTAGCCCAACGCCAAACCCGCTGCCTTGCGGTCAGGTTTTTGAACCAAAGGCTTTGGTTGAGAACCCTAATCGTTCTCCTCTCTTGGCCTGGGCAACCTGACAGTATCCTACCCCCGCAATACAATGTATCTTTCCTCAAACAATTTCTTGATGCTCTGGCCACCGCAGAGGATAATCAACGGTGCACTAACTGCTGCATCGAGCAGGGTGGATAGGGGTTTGGATGCTTCTGCTCAAGCCTACCCACCTTCTTATTCCACCTCTTACGCGTTTTCACTCATACCGGCCGCTACCAGCTTCACATTTATCCCTATGTTTTCAACCCCCAACCCTTGGCCCTCCCCTACCTTGCTTCAATAGTCGCTTGTCTTTTAGTTTCAACTCACATATGAACGCGGAGCATCATTCCTGCACTGTCAACAGGCCCATGTCCAAGCAAGCTGCCCATTCCAGTTCATCCGCTTCGATTTGGAGCCCTCGATCTTCCTTCAGATTGGCATGCCTCAATGTTCGCATATTGCTTTAGCTCGGTCAACAGGCAGCACTTGCCCGTACATTAGTGACCCTCTCGATCGATATCTGCTGCTTATCGGAGATCCGCCTGCAAGACTCGAGCTCGGTACTCACTCTGCGATCCCCTTCAGGTGACGCAAGCAGTGTTTTCTCATTACGCCTATCCGATGACGATGCAGCTTCGAGCGCCGGCCAAGCCGGTGTTGGTATTGCCCTGAGTCCCCGTGCTGAAGCTACTCTGGTTGATTGGATTCCAATCAGTAGCCGGATGTGTGCGGTTCGATTGCCTGGCTCGTTCAAAACTTCGAAGTTGCGTAGGACTAACAGGTGTCTATTCGTTATCGCTGCCTATGCACCGACAAACTGTAGCGATGACTCGGTAAAATACGGCTTCTATCCTCAATTGAACGAGCTCCTTAGCCACAGAATAAGCTCGAACATTGTAGTGCTGGCCGGGGATCCGAACGCTCAAGTTGGAAAATTATCCACAGATGAGCTGCATCTGGGTGGCCAGCATGTTATAGTCTCCCGTAATGACAACGGTGAGCGTTTGCTTCATTTGTGTGAGGATGCTCGCTTATTTCTTGAGAGCACTAATTTCCGACACAGCACCCACCGCAGGGTGACTTGGCGCCCACCAGTCTCGAACCAGCTATGGACGCAAATCGATCACATTCCGATAAGTTACCGGTGGAGAGGCTGCGTCCAGAACTGTCGCTCGATTTGGAGTACGGGTGTGGACACCGACCATGCACTTGGATGTGCTGACCTGCGGATGCGCTTTGGCGGACGCTCACGACGATTTTGTGAGCACATTAACACTGGCCAACCGGCGAAACCACCTGTTCTGAATGCGTATAAAGGAAGCTGTCATGCGAGCTGGATAAACGCACACTGGATGCAATTGAAGCTCACTGATATCATATTCACCAGACGTTTTTAGCAGCAGGACAATCCTCATGTGGTATCTCTAATCGTTAACATGGACATTGGGTCTCTTCACAGTCTCTAGAACTTATCGATGCTCGCCGGCATATTCCGGCTAGAAGCTAACACAGTGAGACTCGCAAAGTGCTCCGGGCGAAACTTCGTGCTAGCCTAAAGAGAGACCGTGAATCCTGGTGGTCTCATCGTGCATCAGAGATGGAAATGACCGCTGCGTTTGGTTACCATCGTAAGTTATTCCGTCTGATACGGGAAACGGGCAGCAGGAGACCTGATGTTAGTGAAACTATACGTGACGAAACTGGACAGCCTATCTACAACTTATCGAAACCCTTAGAGCGTTGGGCTGAGCACTTTGAAAGGAAATTTAATCGGTCGGAATGGTTAGATTTCTCGCCGGCCACTGATGGCCCCGCTCTCTGGGCTGTCCCTTTGGATCCACCCTCTCGCTCAGAAGTCGAACGTGAGATCGAACTGTTGAAGTTAAATAAAGCCGCTGGACCAGATGATCTTCCTCCAGCCCTTTTCAAATTCGGTGGACCTGCTCTTGTGGATGATTTACACAAGTTACTAGTCAAATTGTGGGAGCAGGAAACTGTCCCAACCGATTGGAGCCACTCCGTCATAGTCCCAAGTTTAAAGGGAGGCTCACGATCGGAATGCGGCAGTCATAGAGGAATCAGTCTGATCTCTTTCCTTCAAATTGCTTGCCTCTGTCATCCTTCACAGACTGCCTGGCACTTGTGAAAGCCAGATTCGTGAAGAACAAGCTGGATTTCGTCGAGGTCGTGACTGCATTGACCACATCTTCACTTTGCGTCAGTTGTTGGAGCACCGTCACACAAACTGGCGGTCCACCGTTGTCGTGTTCCTCGATATCAAAGGTGCATTCGATTCGGTGGATAGACATGCACTTTGGGACTGTCTACTCAGGAAAGGTGTATATGAGAGATATGTGAATATTATCCGAGCATTATATGCGCGTAGCTTGGGCAGAGCGTGGGCTTACGGCAAGTTGTCGTCGCCCTTTATTATCTCCAGCGGCGTGAGATAAGGATGCCTGCTTTCACCTTTCCTCTTCAACTTCGCTGTCGACAGAGTCATGGAAATCGCGTTTACAGGACACGACTTAGAAGGTGTAGATCTGCACCCAGGTTAACGACTTCTTGACTTAGAGTATGCTGATGATATTGCCCTAATCTTTGACAGCTCACAAACGTGCCAAGCGGCACTGGACAGATTAACACTAGCTGTCCGTCACTTCGGGCTTTGCTTCGCACCCTCGAAGTGCAAAGCGTCCCTCCAAGGCTGGTCTGGACCGCCTCCTCGCTTACCCTTGGTGGGGATCAGCTAGAAGTCGTTCAAAAATTCAACTACCTGGGAAGTTGCATCAGCGCCCGTGGGATTGAAGATGAGATCACGAATCGTATAGCAAAAGCTCGGGGCGCTTTCTCTAACCTTCGCCACTTATGGCGCCAGCTCGACATCACTCTCGCCCTGAAAGGTAGAGTCTACAATGCAGCGGTACGTTCGACCCTACTGTACGGTTGTGAAACCTGGCCCATAAGATCAGCGGACATGAAGAAGCTAGTTCCGTTCGACCATCGGTGCCTTCGTAATTTATCTTACATCTGGTGGGAACACCGCGTGAGCAACGAGCGTGTTCGACGCCTTGTTTATGGCGCAGGAAAAGGAAATGAACCGCTCAGCATCGTTATTTCACGCATCAGGCCCCGATGGCTCGGCCACGTGTTACGCATGCCAGCCCACCGACTTCCGCGACGTGAGTTGTTTGCGCGCCGGGGGTGTGGATGCAAGAAGAGGAGGGGTGGCCAAGCGATGACTTGGTCCAGAGGAATGAAGGCCCTTACTTCTGAGCTGGCTTTGGTTGGAGCGTCTCGGCTCTCAGGTTGGGGTCCGAAAGACGATGAACATGTTTGGTTGGACACACTTGCTGATATGGCTTGGAGCCGACCTCAGTGGCGTTCGTGCTGTGAGTTTCTTTGTCCCACCCCATCCCTTTTAGCCTCCCTCTCGAACCACGATCGCAGTATTTAGCCTTATATAATTTTGCATAGTAATTTTTTGTTTGATGCACAGCAGCCGGCTGGTGGCTTACCGGAACGATGCCCATCCGTTACCGGTAGCTCAGCCAGCTTGCACCAGTTGCTTTTTTCTCCTTTTTTTCTATGTATTGCGGCACAGTAGCTGAGGTGTTCCCCACCTCCAGCTAACGTGTAGTATGATGGTATGATGATGATGATTGATAGTAAGGCTCGCTTTTTTTGTACATCTTTCCAAGTCGTTGCAAAACACAGACGGGAATTTCCTTCGTAGCTGCTCGATCAGGTTGTTGTTTGGTTTGTCACCTTCCGAAGAGGGCCTCGTATATCCGACCCGGAGGGTATTGCAGGCTTGACTCAGGGGAATGTCGAACAGGTGAAGCTTCTGGATCCAGTCGAGTCCAAGCAGATTCAAATGTGACAGGTCCGTAATGAACACGACATCGTTTGCCCGAGCAGCACCAAAAACCATTTCACACTGCAGCTCACCAACGAGATTAAGTTGACCTCCTGCAGCGTTAAGTGCAACATGTGTTGTTCGGCTGATTGACGGAGCACCAATATACTGCCAAGCTTTGCTGGAGATAATTGTGATGTCCGAAGCTGTATCTATCTGAAGACGCACTTGTTGCCCGTTCAGGTGAACTCTGATGTACTTTCTGCGAGTCACATGTTCATCAGAGTAGGCCGCTTGAACCGTACTATAGCTGCTGTATCTTTTGGGAACATTTGAATTCGCTCGCGTATGTCTAGCACGCTTGAACTGCAGTCTGGATCGGCAGTGCGTTTCCTTATGGCCCCGTTTATGACACTTGTGGCAAACGTGTTTCAGGAATGGACACACTTGAACGAAATGCCACTCACCACATCTCCAACAGGCAGTCGGAGGCTTGGGATTCTCCCTGGGCTTTTCATGGCCTGTTTCACTTTGAAGCGGTTTCTTTGAGGTTGTTTTTAAGACACTAAGACTTGGAGTTGATTGTTGCTTCTCCAGCATAAGCGTGTCATGCTTCAGGTTCAGCAATCGTTGGCATTCAGTAGTTATGGTCTGTAGGGTCATTTGCTGGTCTTGTTCAAGTTTACTCAGCAGCCTGGTGCGAATCTCTGCATCCCGTGGGGAATGTAGGCCACAGATAAAAATCAGGCATTTGAACTGATCTGTCGTGATGGGTTTGATGTCGAATTTTTCGCACTCGCGATTGACGATGCCAGCGTAAGTGCCGTAGTCATCAGCATCCACCTTGGTGATCTTCAGGCATTGATATTGCGTGTTGAAGATGGATGACTGCTCTCCAAATATTTTGCCCAGGCATTTGACAGTCTCCTCAAAAAAGCAGTCTCGAGTGTTTTTAGGCAAATTAAAGTTGACATACCTGGAGTGCTCTGCTGTTCCAAGTTTCCTTAACAGCAATCGGACTTTCCAATCGTCATCATGGTCTCCAAGTTCAACACGGAACACATCTTCATAACGCTTGAAACAGGATTCAAAAGTGAGGCCAGCATCAGGGTCGTACGAAAATTCGGTAATGGCGTCTGGCGGTGATGGCGTCTACCGATGCGGACGGCTTGACGGTTGTAGTCAGTGAACCGGTCTAGATTGAGAGTTGGCGCGTAAGTTTCGATCAGCCTGAGTTGGGATGCCTCAAATTGTGCTTGTTGCTGCAGCAGAATAGCCTTGAGCTCGTCAGCCAATATGGACATCTTGATTAGGGTTCAACCCGTCGCCAGCTGAAGTATTCGTCCCTCGCCTGAATGGACGCTTGATTCCCAATCAAACCCGAATTCGCTGGCCCCCCATAGGACAGAAAGAAGATCTGATCGGACGAGCGGAGCAACAGGAATGAATTAGAAAATCACACCGTTCAACATAAAGGTAAAATGGAAAGTTCGTGAATAGTGTATAAAGCGACCGTAGAAAGTTCTGGAAAGGTTAACTTACAACCAATAAAAAACTTCGATCTAGCGTTCATTGGCCGCTTCTCCTGGTTGGCTTTCTGTTCGCCCCAATCAGGGTGGATGAGCTTGGATTGCCGGCCGCGGCGATGGGGTCCTGGCTTGTTCAAATCGCGTATTCCTTCCTAACATATACCGTAACGTCAACTGATTGACGTGGCTTCTCCATACCTGTGTACCAACTTGAACATCATACATCACCTTGCCTCGGCGTCGCACGACTCGTCCTGGTATCCAAGCGATCCGCCGCCCTTGTTTAGCAACCGCAAACACAAAATCGCCTACTTTGAAAATCCTTTTTCGTTCCCCATACCGCCTGTTGTATTGGCGCTCCATCACTGAATTTCTTAGCTGTAGAGGCGGACGCTTGGGGGTCAGCAAATCTAGCGTGGTTCTCAATCTTCGACCCATAAATGATTCAGCTGGCGATTTCCCATCTGGTGAATTAGGATTCGGAGTAACTCGATAGTTCAACAGAAAACGTTCCAAGCATTCCTTTAGCGATCCCTCCTCTTTTGACTTCCGTAATGCTCGTTTCAGAGTATCAACAAATCTTTTCGCTTGGCCATTTGACTGCGGATGATACGGGGCGGTCCTCACATGCTCAATCCCACTATGTGCGAAAAATTCAGCAAATTGGCAGGACGTAAAATGTGACCCGTTAACCGACACGATTGTTACTGGTAGTCCATGCTGACTGGAAATATGTCTCACCGCAAAAATTGTACTGTTTGTCGAAGTGTTTTGCATTGCGATTACCTCCGGCCACTTACTGTAGGCGTCGACAATAACGAGAAAATGCACTCCTTCTACTGGTCCTGCGAAATCCACGTGTATCCGCGACCAGGACGATTCTGGGTTTGGTCAAGATTGTAATGTCACACGTACCGGTAACTTGGAGGCACTGATGCATCTACAGCACGATGGCCAATGTCTTCAATTTGGCTATCCATCACGGGCCAAAGACGTAGCTGCGGGCAAGTGCCTTCATGCGAGCGATTCCTGGATGGCCCTTGTGCAGTTGCCGTAACGCGCGTGGTCAGAGTACTTCTGGAATGATAATGCGATCTGCAAAAAGCAGACAGGAATCGAGTTCAGACAAAGAGTTGCGTCGTGGGAAAAAACTGTGTCAAAGCTTCTTTCGGACACTTCTTTGGCCAGTCTCGTCTTGTATAGGTTAGTACCTCTTGCAGCAATGCATCCTGTTCAGTGGCTTGTTTCACCATTGTGCCAGTGACCGGTAAATTACTCACGGCGTCATGTACCATGTAGGTGACATCCTGCGATGGAGGCAATGACTGCGTCTTCTGACTCACGCTTACCGGTATCGATTACTCTGGATAGGGCGTCCACTTGCCCTATAGAATCAGTAGACAAGTATCGCATGCTGAAATCACATCCCAAGAGCAGATTTGCCCATCGCTGAAGTCGACTGGCCGTATATGCCGGAATGCCCTTTTTGGATCCAAAGACTGCCAGAAGCGGTTAGTGATCAATCACCAATGTGAACCGTCGACCATATACCATCTTCTGGAACTTCTGCACGGCAAAGATGATAGCCAACGCTTCTTTCTTAATCTGACTATAATTCTCGAATGCCGCCAGCGCTCGTGCAACATGTGCTATATCCTTTTTGGATCCATTTGGAAAATGATGTGAAATGACAGCACCAACCCCATAGCTTGAAGCATTCGTGGCCATGATAATTTCCAGCTTCGGATTATAATGCGTAAGCAACAAGTCAGACTTCAGCAGAGATTTCAGTTGCTCGAACGACTGTTGACACTGTGCAGACAATTTCCATTCGACGTCTTTCATCAGCAGATGGTTTAGAGGATGACGCAAGCGATGCATGCATGGTAGAAATTCACTATAGTGGCTTACCATCCCAAAGAATGACCGTAAGGTTGTGACATCCGATGGCGCCGGTAACCGGTCTATCACCTCGATATTTTCGGGATCAGGTCGTCAGCCGTTCTCGTTAATCAGGAAATCAAGGAATTTAATTGACTTCAGGAAAAATCTGCACTTGTCCGCTCGTAATCGGAAACCGTAATCTTTGATTCTTTGTAGCACATCATTCAATCGTTGAAATAATTCATCTTGCGTCGAGCCCATTATGATGATGTCATTCAGGTAGGCTGCCGCTCCAGTTACACCCGTCAGCATGGCATCCATGACTTGCTGAAAGATTGCCGGCGCCGTTTTGATTCCAAATTGCAAACGATTGTACTGGTAGAGACCGCGATGCGTGTTGATTGTTAGAAGCTTGCTGCTTTCGGGTTCAACTCCTAACTGCAAATAGGCGTCTGCAAGGTTAAGAGTAGCAAATTACTTGCCTCCGTTCAGCTTTGCGAACACGTCCTCGGGCAGTGAAAGCGGATACTGATGGGGTTCCAGTGCGGCATTCAGGCACGTTGAAAAATCTGCACACAAACGAATAGAACCGGTCGGTTTCCTGATCACAACAATAGGCGTAGCCCACGGTGAGAAATTGACTCGCTCAATCACTCCTGCCTGCTGCAATCGATCAAGCTCCTGTTCAACAAGTGCTTGGGATGCATAAGTGAAATGACGCCTGGGTCGATACACTGGTCTGGCATCCGAAAGAAGAGTAAGTTTTGTCTGCATTTTCTTACAGTGTCCAAGTTCCGATTGGAAGACAAACGCATACTTCGTTTGAAGCTGTTCAGAGATTGTTTGACCCGGAGGAGTCGGTATGGCTGTATGGTGCACCGTGACATTCCTTTCAGCACAGACACGATTCAGTGGTACATTGAACAAGTTCAGCTTTTCAATCCAATCGATTCCGAGTAGATTGACGTCGGTGCATGAAACTAGGTAGAACGTGCCACGGAGTTGCAGTTCCTTGAAGCTGACCTCACATTCAATCTCTTCATCCAATCTCAGCGGTTCCCCGGATGCATTCTTAGCCGTCAGCGTTGTGCGGTTGAATGATGGTCTCCCAAGCTTCCTCCATATGGATTGCGAAATGATTGTGATGTCGGACACGGTATCTAGTTGCAAGGTGACTGGAATATCATTGACTTTTACTGTTAAATACTTTCTCTTGCCTGCGAATTCCGTGCGAAAGGCAGCGAGAATTAACTTTGTGGCCGGTCCATGAAATTTAGCCCTTTTGACGTTGATGTTTGTGCACAAGCTCGAGGGAAATGAACGTCTAAACTAGTGCGCAACTCGACAGTGGGTTTCCTTATGAACAAATCGCTTGCACTTGTGATTTACGCCCTTTGTAGATACAGTCTCTCACAAAATGCCAAGCGCCACAATTCCAGCATGCGGTCGGGGGCTTCTGAGTTGACCGACTCCGGTGCATCA
This sequence comes from Dicrocoelium dendriticum, assembly GCA_944474145.2. Classification (NCBI taxonomy): domain Eukaryota; kingdom Metazoa; phylum Platyhelminthes; class Trematoda; order Plagiorchiida; family Dicrocoeliidae; genus Dicrocoelium; species Dicrocoelium dendriticum. The sequence goes on from OX104070.1 coordinate 15,840,647, forward strand.
CTTTATCACGGATAGCTGTGCGACAAATCTGGGGTTCCGTCCTGTGATCAGAAGTTCCAATCATTTTTGTATCGTGCTTCAAATTAATCAGTCGCTGACATTCGGCTGTAATCTCTTGCAGCGTCAACTGTGGTTCTTGTTCGAGCTTGTGGAGAATTCGTGTTCGAATATCGGCATCAGCGTGGGACTGGAGACTGGAAAATAAGACTCTTGAATTGATCAGGTGTTACCAGACCCAGTTTGAATCGTTCATATTCGCGACTTATGATCCCGGCATGTGTGAGAAAATCCACAGCATCGCGTTTGACTAACTTCAAACAATTGTAGCGAACATTGAACAGAGACCTGCTCTCCGAATATCTGCGTCAGCGTTTTCACCGTCTCATCGAAGCTAAAGTCTCTTGCATTTTTTGGCAACACGAAATTTGTCTAACGTTCATGCTCGACTGCGCCAAGTTTCCTCAAATACAAACGAACTTTCCAGGTGTCCTCTTAGTCTGCAAGTTCCACTCGAAAAATATCTTCATACTTCACTTCATACTTCACAACCTAAAGCAATGCGATGTCTCTGATCCAGTATTAGGATGGGTTGATAACTTTCTCCGCGAACAACAATTGGAGGTTAGAGTCCGAACATCCCTGCGCGACCCTATTCTAGTGTATCGCGACGGTGTTGCGAGATCCATCACCACAACATTTTTACTTTATGCGGATGACGTTGGAACTTGGCGGGCGATCAAAGGAATGGACTACCACATGATCCTCCAGCGCGACTTAGACGAGACCTGGCATTGGCTGGTGAGGAATGCACTGCCAATCAATGTGGACAAGTGACACGTTGTCCACATCCGCCCTAGAAAAGCCTAACTCTACAGAATTGGGGCGCGCGATCTGCAGGCAAGCCCTCAGGAAGGTGGCCTCGTTGTGCCGGTGCAGGACGACCTTGGTTATTTCAGACAGTCAAAATTTGCTTCAAAAAGAGGTAACCAGCATGTTGGCCGCTTGCAGATGACATTCGGCAGTTTGGATTCATTCATCCTCTCTCTGATGCTCACTGCGTACGTGCGTCCCCACATCGAATCCGTAATCCAGGCTTGGCACCCTTGGCTGAAGCGTGACCATGCAGCGCTCGAAACGCCCCAAGGTCGAGCAACGAAATTTGCCAACAGCTTGTGCAACCTCCCGTACCAACAGCGACTGAAGACACTCGGAGTGTTCAGTGGACGCTACAGGCGGCTACGTGGAGACCTCATATTAGTCTACTAGATACTGAGCCATCCCACTCACGTATGCCGCCACCTACTGAACCGCACCCCGAACACCAACCTCAGAGTTAATAGCCTGAATCTGAGTCAACAACACAGTCGACTTTTCACTAAGGCGGGACGAACCTCAGCTCAAAGCGATCCAGTGATTCCGCTATAAATAGACATTGATAGTTTCAGTGCCTACGCTGTTTATGTGCTCAACGACAGTCTAGACGTTAATAATTCTATCCGACCGGACACAGTATTGGCACCATTTGCCAGTCAACTAGTTTGGTCGTTAACACATTTGTGGAAGAGGATAAGTATTTCTACAGAAATGGGTTTGGATGATCATCGATGCTAATGAAAAAATGTTCAAAATTCGTCGGCGTTTCCCTTGCAGTGCAGGAACCGCTTGATGTAGCTGGCGAACACTTTCTCCAATGTATCCCTCAGAGTCGCTCGACATTCTTTCACAATATTTTATTTCAGTTAGTCTAATGTACGCGCTCTTGTTTTGTACACTCTTCGCTTCCGATGACCTCATAGCAAAAGCCCAAGGGGTTCAAATCTGGTGAGCAAGCAGACCACTCCATTGGTCCACCGCGTCTAATCAAACGGTGACCAAATCTGTCGTTGAGGTAAGCACGCACGTTTCAGCCGTATGTGCAGGTGCACCATTCTGCTGTCACCAAATGATGCCACACGCCCCTTCGGCCTCCAGCCGTGGAAGCACAAATGTCTGGAACATTTCCAAGCATGACCATGCTAGGAAAAGACAAGGCCTTACTACTTCAAAACAACCTATCTGTCACATTCATGGAAACGAAATATGGATCCAAGATTTTCTGGTTTGTTAATCCAGCCCAAACCTTCAGTTTTACATTGTGGTACATGCGCGATGCGGTATATCTTCGTGAGCTACTGTTGGCCCAAGCATACTGTATCATTGTTCCATGCAGATGAAAGAGTGCCTCATCTGTAAAGATGACAATCAATATCTCCGTGATCCAGAAACAAACGGCACAATTTATGCCCCTTCTCCGGATCGCAGGGATCAAAACCTGCACCTGAAGTGCAAGGAATCTTCGAAATTTTCATTCCTTTAATATCCGGTGTACCGCGTGTCGGGTCGTGTCGCAACGCTGTGTGATCCGACAAATGCTCTGATCGGGGCTTTGCGATACTTCACTGATGCAGCGCAAGCTGTGCAGTCGCCTGTCCTAATGCGAGGCGGTCCAGTTTCCTTCTTTTCACACACACACACACCCAGTTTGCTGGAACTTCTTCGCTAGTTTGAAACACGTACCGGACGGTGACCGGCTGCATTCCTGTTTTCATAGCAATATACCTTCGTGAAGTTGACGCGGCGTTTAAACTGCATTCACCATACAGCAGAATAATCAGCGCACACTGATTATCAGGCATGTTACGTGATCCCGATGATAAGTACGTACTTGAAAAGAATCTCCGTTCATGCTCCATTACCTGAGGCAGTGATTCAATCACATTGACACGACTTGCACTGCCGAATATTGCCCTCATCTAATCCAAAACACCCGGTTCGCTGAGATACCATCACGTGCACACATTCACGCCGCAGTTTTGGTACCACGTTTCAGCTTTCCTACGCCGACTTGACGGGGCAGCTGGCTGTTTCGCTTTGCCCAGCGGGACACACATATAGCTGTCGATCGCCCCGGTACCTACGGTAGGCCATGACCTACAGCAGTCAGTGCGAAGTTAGCAGACAGCTAGCGATCGCCGAAAACGTGTTGTGGCTCTCTATACTCGTCTCGCTCGAGGACCAAAACAGGCTAATATGTCCTATCGGTCTGTCTTTCACCAGCTTATGCTTGCAGTCAGCTGATCCCTGCACTTAACCACTCGTCTGCCGAGAGTTCCATATGTCCTCACCACTGAGGTGACAGAGAAATTCATGCTTCTGGATACGCGCACCACAGGCAGTACACATTTTGCGAATTTCGCTAAACATTGGATGGTGGGGACAACAACCGTAAATGCCTGGTATTCAGCATAAGCGAGCCATGGTAGGTCTATGAACCGCGCTTCCCATTCTGGGATGCGGGCAACGGCGCTCTTCTTCCGGACGGGCTGTACTAACTTCGCGGGCCGTAGTATGGTGACTACTGGTCTTGCTTCTCTGATACTCCTATCTGAGCTACAGTATTTCGGGTGGGGTGAACATCTCCAACCCTGGATCGCCAACTTTCTGCTTCGACGGCAATTAGTGCTCAGTGTTGGGAGCTCTATCCGTCCCTATACAAGTCGAGTGTGGTGTGCCGCAAGGCTCAGTTCTAGGTCCACTTCTGCTTTTGGTGTTTGTGGATGACCTAGCGCAGGCACTTGCTTCAAACTTGCTACTGTTTGCCTGCGACATCAAGCTTGGGACAGGTTTCAAGTGATTGCCACCCATCATCTGCTTCAGGGTGACCTAGACACGATAGGCCGGTGGTCAAACCAAAGTTTGTGACATTGCAACCTGAGTGAATGTAAGGTATTCTCCATACGACACCCGAACAACTACCCATACAAGGTCGGGATACATGTACTGCAACAATCTTCCGCCTAACATGATATGGGTGTGCTGGTTCAGGATGACATAGTGTAAGCGACAAACCGCTTGAAAGTCTTGATTAAATGCGTTGCCACCGGATTCAAAAATGAACAAAACCGGAACTGGAATACGGTACTATTGGAAATCAATTTAAAAACAGCAGATATACACCACCTAATAAGATCTGCTGTAACTCAAATGTTTCAACAACGATAATAGTCAGAATACACAACAAGTTTGGCTTCAATACCCGTGGGGAATCCACTCGTGGATTAAAATGGGCTTACAGGACCAATCAGAGAGGAAAGGCTATCATGAGCCGTGGGTGTGAGAATCCGTAACTTACGCACTGTGATGTCATTGTGTGCCAAATCTACACAAGGGAGGAACAAACAGCAGACCTATCAGAACCATACGGTTTCAATGTGCATCCTTCACTACAACACTACAATATTGCCAGGTCACATGTAGTGAACAGTTGTGAGCACAGTGGACAGATTGAAACACTATAAGTGCACCGACAACATATCGGGTATTACTATGTGAGACGATAGGGGTTTGTTCTGAAGTAAATAAATTTGGTGAAACATGATTGAATGAACAATGATTTATCACGGGATAAAAGCAAGTCCCGTAGGATGGTTGGGGTCAATACGACGAACTCAAAATATATGTGGCTCATCTACTGAATGTCAGTCGAGATGAACACATTGATAAGTAACATCAGTGTAAAAGTAAAACAGTCCAGCGTAAATGTTCAGCAATACACTGGGGTACAGTGATCGTTGATATAGGTCGTGAGAAAAGTAAAATATGGTCGCTCACTTGGGTTCGTTTGATACATAAATCTTGTAGAAAAGTATGCTTGTCGTAATCCACAATCGAGGAGTTTAGGTAACAAAGTGCTGGGAGCTAAGAACAATATCTAATCGTTTTTTTGAAAACGTCCAAGGTAGGGGAGGATACAACTGAGTCTGGGAGTGCATTCCAGAGATGGCAAACCCGAAAGGAAAAATAATTACGTCGACACTCTAGACGGCTAGATTGTTCCTTCAATTTTAAGAAGTTGCCCCTGAGCTGCGTGTTGTGGCTAACTTATAGCAAGTGGCGGCATACGTGGTTGGGGTCACTTCATATCTGATACGCTAATATGAATTCGCCGCGCAGCCTTCGATAGCGTCCGCTGAAAATCACCAGCAACTTAAACCTTCGGTGGTAAGAGTGATACCGCAGGCCCATCATGTTCTTTGTTGCTCTCCGTTGTGGTGCCTCTAACGCCGCTAGCTCGCGCTTCGACCAAGGTTGCCAAGCTTGGATAATGTATTAAACATGCGGGCGCGTGTAGGGATTATGCATGATTGGAAAGGTTGATGGGTCGAATCTTACGAATGCCCTTCCCAGCATGCCGACGTGCTGGTTGCATCATTTCGCTGCCATCTCAGCTTGTTTTGAACACTTGAGGTCGCTCTGTACGAGCACATCAAGGTCACATTCCTGGGAGTTGGTCTGCAATCCGTTTGTCCCAAGCAAATATATGTAGTTATGTCTATGGCGTAATTGCACAACGCGACATTTGTCTACGTTGAATGGTAGGGCGTTTTGAACTGATCAGTTCGACACTGTGTTAAGATCGCACTGGAGCCGTTCGTGGTCGTCCGGTCCTCTGATCCTTCGCCATATCTTGATATCATCGACGACAAAAAGGAAATCGGAAGCAACTGATCTCACCAAATCGTTAATGAACACCAAGAATGGACGAGGTCCAAGCACTGAGCCTTGTTGTACACCACACACCACATCGATTGCATCGGACAGTGATTCTCGGACTCTCCCCTCTAGCCGTCGTTCGTGTAGAAAATTACCAATCCAACTCGGGATTGGGTCGCCAATGCCGTAGTTTCGAAGCTTCTGAAGAAGAATTCGATGGTCTAAGCGATCAAATGCTTTTGAAAAGTCCAGTTAGATGACAACGACTCCTGCTTCATCATCAACAGCTTCAGTCCAGCTATTACGTGAAATTAATAGGTTAGTATTACATAAATCTTTTTGACAAAAGTTCTGTTGCTCTGGGGCTATTAAGTTGTGGCTTTCCAGACACTGCATCAGTGCATCTGCGCTGATTGCTTCCATAACTTTGGATAGTACATGAAGTAATGTTACTGGACGGTAGTTGGTAAGGTCAGTGCGGCTACCTCCTTTATGGATAGGAGTGATGACCCCTCGCTTCCGTACTGGTGAAATATGGTTCTCTTCTAGACATCGTTGATAGAAAAAGGCCAATGGTTCTGCTAGATCAATAGCTACCGCCTGCAGAACCTTTGATCGGATGTTGTCGACTCCAGGAAAACTGTGGATACGCAAGCATAACAAGCTCTTCAACACAGCTTCCGCAGTGAAGGTGATGTTGTCTAAACCCGACGGTGGAGTAAAAGGAACGAGGAGAATATTTGGGCTCGTAACCTGGAAAGTTTGGGAGTAATGAAGCCGTAGGAGATCGGCTGCTTCCATGGCTGATCGCGTGCATCCATCAGCCGTGACTAGTGCTGCAATCCCCCGCTTCACCTTTCGAAGGTCGTTAACATGCCTGTACAGAAGTTTGCGGTTCGTGCAGAATCGCTTTATTAACTCTTTTGCTGATGCGTGACATTGTCGTCGCGGATCAGTTTCAACCAGACGTTACGATGTGTCACGTATGCAGTCCAGGTTTCGGCATTCGAGTAGTCCTTGTGAGCTCGCCATGCCAAATCCCTCCGGCACATACATTTACGTGTTATGCCCCTCAGAAATTACTTGTGCTTGTTTTTGGGTCAGAGGGACTTCTGTTCCGGTGCGTGCGCTACCAGTGTGCTAAACGTCCTTGTAGAGGTTTCCCAGGCAACATCTGGGGGGCATTCGGTTAAGAAAATCCAAGATGTATCCTTAACAAGCGTAGACAACACGTTATAATGCGTGACAGTATTTAGTTTATCATGCTTCTTTTCAAGTTATTCCGCGTAGCATATGTATTCAAAGAGAAGAGTAACATCACCACTATGACCCAGTGGTGTGCTTGTAACTATCTCGTCAACCATGAGTTCTTCGCTATTTAGCACAAGATCCTGTATCGACGGCTTGTTAGCAGTACGAAATCTGGTGGGAGAGTTTACGCGATTGTACAGAGGGTGGCTAGCAATTAGCTCTTGCAAGCAGGCTTTAAACTGCGTAACGCCGGTTGCTGGCATTTCTATGTCATGCACGTTACAGTCTCCAGCGATAAGAATGTGAGTGTAGGACTTGTTCAAAGCAACGTGAAAGACGTGGTTCCGTTTGGAGTCCATTTCCGACGTTGAGTTTGGTGGGAGGTAAATCACGGCTAGTATACATGTGTCCTTGTTTCGCAACCATAGACGGCACTAAAGCGAATCAGGAGCGCGGATTTCTGAGTGATCGATAACTCACATCAGAGATTTGTATTATACTAAAGAATCACACAACCACCCCTTCCTGTTCTATCGTTTCGGATAAATTGTTCTCTGAATCTGTTATCTCAAGGTTTAACCAGGTCTCTGTAATCATGACGAGGTCCCACGATTGTGAGGCATGGAGTCCTCTAAGTTCGGCCAACTTCCTTAGAAGACTTTGGACGGTTGTGCATACACAACCTAGGGTTTTTGTTGTTAGAAGTACGCTGATGGGTGTCAACATTGTGTTAGTTTTTAAGCAGGCCGTTAGGTGACCGGCCATTAATCGTTTTTGGGTTTATGAATTGCAGTCAATTTGCATGGCATTATTGAGCATTCCTGAACAGACGTTTTACTCATGCTGCGTTCTGTTCTGTTGTGTACGGTGGGCGCTGTTGTGTCTATCTCTCTGCAGGACTGTGCAGATACAGAATTTGCAGCGTTTGCAAGTTCCATCGAATGGTTTACGACCCTGTTGGCCGTTCGCCTGCTGCCTTTAGCCGGATCTCTGTCGGCAACCTGGCTCGAAACTTTAACCAGTTATCCAACAAAACTTGCATCATTCCCTCGGGGTGTAATATTACTTTCATTAGTCTTGGACCGCAGCCCTTGTAGTTTGGTGATGACGGAACTCTTGTTAAGGATTTGGCAATAACATTGTCAGTCGGCCGGTGGCCGAGTGGTCTGCACATTGTCAACAGAGAATGCTTCGCGGAGGCAGCACCACTGCTCCCGGCAATGTGTTTGCGCATCGTGATCAGAAGAATGCAGAAGCTCGGGAACACCATGAACAAGTATTGTTTTCTTCCTATTACTAGTAGGAATCTCGCGTTGGTCATCTGTACCTTTGGGCGATCTTTTCAAGATAGATAGGGTACTATGCGCACTCCGCTCGATGAGTTACGAAGAGGAACTGCTGAGAGCAGAACAGCATCTGTCGCATCTGTGGAGTCTAGTGTTACTCGAAGAATTCGAGGTTCAGCAGCCTGCACTGAGATCGGATGACGAGCAACGCGTTGCAGCATAGCAGGCTCAACCCGAATACCAATCGTATCGTAGCTGGGAGTCCACTGGTTGCGATCGTCCTGTAATTTGCCTATTATTGTGAAGAGATTTGGGCTCGGGAACATTGGTGCACACGAGAGTTAATGCAGCATAGTTTTGTCTAGCGAGTACCGGTTTTTATAATTTTGCCGGCAACTTGGGTTGTTTAGAAAGCACCGCTGGAGTTGACGGGGAAAGCTGCGTTGCTCCACGTGTGCTGGATATAGAACAGGGACCTAGGTGTGTCGCTCCCGGTGTGTTTGTCGAGGCAATCGATGCGTACGTTACCTGCTTGTTAGCTGCACCGGAGTGCCTTCGGCTCTAACTTGTCGATGTGATGCTTGAATCTCCAGGTGAAGCGAGTGTGGTTGGAGAAGTGTAAGCAAACAAGTTTGGGTATGTCCACTTATAGGAGTGTGGTGACCAGGTGGTTTTAGAGACACAAACGCTGCAGTGCGGTTGGAGCGTCTAGCTCTTTTCTTCGGCTTAGATTCAGAGCTTACTTTGGCTGGTTGAGGTATTAGCGTGGCCATATTTACCTCCGTTGGATCAATCTTAGTATTTACAAAATACGCGATTATCTCAGTCATCCTATCGGACTTATTCATAAGTAAATATTTACTGTTGACAACTGCAATGACTTGACATGTTGGAGAAAATCAAATTGTGTTGGCAACTATGTTTGTCTGTCTCATTTCTTGGATGCCTTTGCCTACACATTGCGGACAGTATGCTCCAATGCAGCTAGAACAGGTTATTCCGATCTTAAGGACTTTACTGCAATTGTCTGCGCAACATAGACGACCTTGAACCGTTGGAATAATCTTACTGATATATGTGGTCACGGTAAGTAATGGGACCGCGAAATAGGAATGACCGCAGCTCGTGTTGAGATGGTGCAAAGATTCCCCAATAACAAGGTGGAATGGAGAAACTGGATGTGTACACTACAACAGGGGTAGCAAGCGGACAGATATACTGACGCATCGGGTATTACTTCGCTTCACATTTTGTTACGTGGCAATCGGCACTGGTTTGAAGTCAGAGGTTCAGACGTGTCGCGTTCAGATGAATCACACGTTCCTTCGTGTAGATAGGCGACGCGCGTGCTATCGATCTAGCCGAGAAGTGAATGGGCAGAGAATCAGCGTAGGATTAAACCAAAGCAAGATGACTTGGAAACTACTGTCTAATGACGACAGTAGCTGTTCCAAGGGCGGACCAACTTGACAACTATCGCTTTGTACATCGACTAGAAGGAGTGGTAGTAAGATGTTCGGATGACTTTCGGAAGATCTTTAAAATAAGACCACAAGAGTTCTTGTGCGGCGAGAGGATAAATAAATTCTCCGATAAAATTCAAGCACGGTTGACTTCGAAATTGCACAAGCACCATGTGCTGGTGATCCGCGAATGACAGATCCAAAAGATGAACGGTGGTATGAGGAGCTCGCGGAGTCAAATCGAATCATAGCACGTAGGTCTCTGTGAGAATAAATCCGAAGGTTTAAAGGCGAATAACGTAGGAGGACACTTCTTTTGCACCTCTCGGTAGTACTATAACATGTCATCCACATTCTCAAAATACAAAATAAACATAATTAAGCCAACGTCTGTAACCTAATGTGCAATCAGTCTGGGAAACAAAGGTTTTGGGACAATAATAAGTTGGGTAAATGTTAAGGGGAATCACAGCCAGGAGATCATTGAACGGGATGGAGGTATCACAGGATAGGGCATTCGGGATTCTTCTACACTTAGGTTGCTCCTGGCAATCCGAAAAGGTATCGAAAGCTGATAACCAACATGTCAAGCTGTGGAGATGGGCGTTCTGACAAATCGACATCTCAGTTTTCACTGTTTAAAGTTTAGCGTTAGGACCATCGAAACTGCCTCTCGTGGTTTTCTGAGAAAAATCATTCGTGACCTGAAGAGGCATTTTAGAGAGATCTTCAGATCTTGACAGAATTGAGATCATAACTCTGTTCCAGAATCCGCTTGGTGGCAATCGTCATGATGTTTCAGTTGAACTACGGTTGAAGCTACCTGATTTGCAGGCAAATGAATTTTTGAACAGGGGAGGACAACTTGTTGGCTTTTACCGCTGTTTACCTGAGGTTGGATTTCCGGGGCGGAAGGAGTCTGCCGCTGAGATGGCATAAGTGCCTTGAACAAGTTACATAGGGAATGAAGTATGTGAATTCCACTCATCGCACGAGGCTAACTGATGAACATTTGAAAGTAGTGAGCTTCGTTGGATACATCCAATCCAAAGAAAATGGTTATGTCATTTTGAAATTCGAACTTCATTTTCACGTAGCTCACTCGTCATTTTTATGTTTACTTTGTGCCTTTCGTAAGTATACGCTAAACGTCTGAGGTAACTATCATTTTACGTATGCCGGTGATAACATTTTTACCTTAACTTTGTCGATTGGTTTTTGTTTATCTGTACTTTGCGCGCCGTTCACCCATGTTTAACATGAGATGCTGAACGTAGTATATTCCTCTTTCGTCCAGAACTTGTGTTTTGGTCTGCAATTATTGCACAGAAACCTAATCCGTCCCTGCGTGATAGAGTTTAATGACGCCTGGTCTAGTACTTGAGTCCACCATCCGGATGCTTTGTTTGCACAAATTGTTGGTAAAGTGAAGCAAATGGCGATGGTTACCAATTTCGAAACCATTCTAAAAACCGTAAGCCTGTATGTTTTTCAACCGTTGCCAGTAATGCATTCCTTAACATGCCCACAAATCTAGGTAGCCTATTTATTTTGGGGGACCTCGTCGAAGTTGTACATCCTCAAGAGCTTGCTATTATTATACTTGCATATAACCAGTGATCTGCACTCTCACATGCCGAAGGCGAGTGCTGTGTTTGCCTGCCTGCCTGGAGCATCAGGTGTGGAATACTCGTCAGCTGACGGCCGGAACCAAGGTGAAGATATATTAAATATATTTTACTCAGACGGTTCCCCCTACTGATGTGATAAACGGACTCTATCCCGAAAGAATATTTGATATCTGGGGGCGAGTTCGTCAGCAATATGTGCTTTGGATAATGTGCATCCGTTGGTATGACAGAGTCTCTGAACCGTAAGTGCTTCCCAGTGTTGTGTGTGCGGAATGGATGGCATTCTTCCACAACGACACCTGAAGTGACTTGAAACAATCCGTTGATTGGATGTGATTAGAATACCGAAACGCCTGCTGTGTGATCAACCCTGTGCAAGGAAGCGAACTGTGGGCATACCGAAGCTGCGTTACTAGAAGATGAGCAAGTTGAGGTCGTCACCAACTAGCAGTGACTAGAGGTTGGAAAGCAATATTAGTTGATCTTCACCAGTGGCATGACCACGTCATAATTTCAGTGACCCAGTTTCAAGAAAAGGTACTATTGCACCGGGAAGAAAAAGCATCGGTTGCGGATTGATAGGTAATGCTGGAGCCCAGTCGGTCGACATCGAGCACTTGGTGCTGTAAAACATGCGGTTCTATGGGACTCCTAACCTCATTTCTCCAGGTGTATTCTGGTGATGTATGGATACAGTTGTCGGGGATGCAGCTCAAACCACCCGTGGTCCCTCTACAGGTGCAGGCGTCCTTCAAAATTGCGTAGTCACATTGATGGAAGAATACGGAAGCACACACAGTTCGCCATCAGACAGCACTTTTGTAGATGAAACATTTACAACCCATGCGCTAGCTATAGTAGGTTCTTTTTGATTAGTTTATCAATTGATCGCTTCATTCATGAATGCACTCAGTACTTCTTCGAAACTTCTGCGAATGTTGAATGTTGCTGGTTTTGTCGATACTAGCGCCCGCCTAGCAGCCTGAAGTAATCAGCCTTTAACAATTATGGTTTGATGTAAACCATCCAGCAAGGAGTGCGATTATCAAATTCGGTACTAGGTTTTTGGACCCAAGCTTGGCTGTTGACAACTCGATTGCAAACCTCACCAGCGTTGGGTTTAGTCCCCCTTTAGTAGTCTGCATGAAATTCTTCCACACGTACTCTTTCAAGGTTGTACTGGAACATGAGGTTCTTGTTCATGTACAGCAAACTTATTAAGTAGTTCAGTGATGAAATTTAGAGTCGATATTAGTCAATAGACTATACTTTTCCTGGAATGTGGCAAGAAACAAAATAGAAATCCTGTTTTATGTGCGGTATTTGGACATAATTCTTTGAGTGCACTTGTATATATCTGAAGATCAAGTATCCTTATACTATTTGTTGCAACTTCAGGAATTTGAGACATGTTTAGCGCGCATTCTCCTACCCATTTAAGGATTATAACTGTCCACTCCGCCATACAGAGGCGGCGAGCAATGCCTTTGCGGCACACGGAGTGGCGGAAGTGACGAGTTGGGATATATAACACTATTTCTTGTTCACTTTACGCAGTGTCGACATTCACATTTCGGAAACTTTGAAATGCACATCCTGTGTGTCCCGTCATGTCCAGCGTTTGTCAAACTGGGTGGGACTTTCAAAAGTAGGCTTTGAAACCGATTCAATACTTCTCTGAAAGTGTTTAGCCCAGTGACTGAATTGTTTCTCAGTGGAAAACAAACTTCCATTTCAGATGATTCAAATATTGTCGCAGTTCATTCGTATCCAAGCCAATAAAATATTATTTTCTACATTTTAGTATTACTTACTATGCTAGATATAAATGTGCGAGGTTTTCAGATCTCATGGTCTGATGTAAACATTTTCGGGGAAGCTTGGAACTTCACCATCTGGTTGCGCAGAACAAGAATTGCTGTGCGATTGATAAACAAAGGCATTTGCATACTCCCCGACAAACGGTTTATTACCCCTCGGTGGGATCTATCCTTTGTGCGCTAAGTGTTACCTTTCCATGGTTTAGCATATAAGGCAATTTTGGGGCTATGAATTTTCTTAACACATTGAAACAATTTAAAGTCAAACGGTACCTGGCGAGGTCTTCAAGTCTGGCTGTGCTCTATAATTCCATGTTGTGGAACTTTTAACACAGACGGTGTTGGTCTTTTAAAAGCTACTGTAATTTCGTTCTTTCATCCGTCCACAAATGTCATTAGGTTTATCTATTTACGCGCTAATTTGAACTCACTTGTGTTTTGGCACTCACAAGTTGTTCCTTTCCTAGCGGCTTCGTTGCAAGGAATAAAGTGAAACGCATTTACGAGAATCGCATTGTGCAAGAAAACACCATTCTGGGTGCAATGTTGCTCTTCGGAAGAAAAATTGGAAAGCATAATCACCTGCGAGGAGATCTTATTGTTGACTACCAAATGTGTCAGAGAGATCAATTTGTCCAATCGAGTTGGAACTCTCACCTCCATTGTTCCTCCACAACATTTTGTCATGGACAGCCCATTTCCCTTTGCATGTGCCAGAACCCCGGCTGTCTGTTTTACCCACCCCTTGAACATTGAGAAACCATTCGACATTGCTCAGCTAGCCCACGCTCTATGGTTACTCAAACCCGTCTCACTCGTTTTGATTGACATCCTTCATCTTTTGATGTGCTAATTGCCGATAACCCGTCGCAGACGCCCCAGGGAGCCTCACCAGAGACTACACATGACAGACACTCCACCAATCAGCTGTTCCTAACCTGTCAATCTGTTCACAGCCAATTGATCTCCCAAGCTATGCTATTGGTGTATTTTGCCCTATCAATCATTGCCGCATCATGCGACTTTGTCTGCTCAGCATATCTCTATACTTTTAGACAGTCAATTAGTGTATTGGCTTGCTTCGGAGCGGTGCTGCTCGGTTACGGCTTCGCCCACTTGTTTGTATTTTGTGCTTGCCTTTGCTCGACTTTTACATCGGTGTTCTGCAGTATTCACCGAGGTTTTTATTGCATTTGTGTGTGAGGAAACCGTTTGAGGTTTGTCAGTTTTGGAATTAATTGTTATTATTCAATAGCACTGGCGTTCAGTTTTTGACTTATCCCGGGGATTGCGGATACCTTCCGGTCTTGAATTGAAACAGACGGTAGCTGCGCGGGTCGCTCAAAGTTTCTAAGCTTTTTAACACTTACGCCAAATACTAGCTACTTCCAACCACGCGTGTCGTGCTCGGTTGCAATGCAGCCACCCTACCTACCTGAGGCCAGTTCATGCCACATTCGACTTAATGGTCGATAGAACTTTATCTCCCTTCGGTTACCCAGAATGTGGAGCGCTATTCCTTTGCACGTTAGTTTTCATCGAAAGACGACTTAATGCAACAACTGTGCTCACCACCCCTCTCCGTTAATTAGCGGTGAGTAGACCAGCACGCCTTCAAATGAATAACTTCGTGAGGCACCTCATACCGGAAAATTTCCTTTTTCCTGTCACTTTAGACAATCATTTTATAATTCTTACCCCGGCCATTTTATATGTCCTGTCGACAATGCTCTTTTGCATGTTATAAATTCTTCTTCCTTGTTCTGTCTTAATTGCCCTAAAATCCCTCTGCTTTTAGCGAAAATTGATGAATTAATGACTACCAACAACCCATCAGAATGCTGGTAGTTTAGCATCCTTTTGCTACAAGGGACTTGGCTATACAAGGAGATGCTTGACGCACCTGTATCAATATAAGGGTTCAAAGGTCATCGGGTCAACTGCTCTTAAGCTGTCGTAACCGTGGTGGTGAAGTGACCGTTTACGTCAATACTTCCAGGTGCATATGTACGACTTACGTTTTGCCTTGCTTCCCAAACTATTTGTTGCTCAGTTTCGAGTTTCAAGTCAAGACATATCAGTAGGTACTGTACAATCTTAATACCTAACATCTACCTTTCTCTAACATGTCCGAAACTCGAAGCAGCGACCTTTTACGATGTATTTAATGCGGCTGTTATGGAACACATCTATTGTACTTCATGCAGTTCTGCTGGTGCTTTTACCGATTTACCACGCTTTTCTCATCAATCTTGGACTACCAACATCGTTAACTGCCTCACCAGGTCCAATGCGGCCATTGATCTGGTATTCGTAAACAATATGCTGCTGTTCTCCGTGTGTAACAGGACGTCACCTGGTACGTCGGATCATTTCACAGTTAAACTGTGTCCTGAAACCTACTCTAAGACAAACCATAAGGAGGCTACTCCTTACAACGATCGCAAGTTTGATGGGGGCAATGTTCCGCACATAATATTGACCAACCATGAGAAGTGGTATCATCCACCGATTTCAGGTTTTTTGACGCTGATGTATCGACGTATAGCTATTGGTCGCCAAGCTACCTGAAATGTTATTTTACTATTTACTGTCAGTGCGAAACTATGTTCATCCATGCGGACAGTATCACTTCCCCCATCTGAAGCGGTTGAATATACAAAAGGAGGAATTTTTCAAAAGAAAAGACAAGATATCAGCAAAATCACTTCGTCCTTATAAAGGAAGCGTTGAGCCCTCTCACCAACGTGTACGCTCAGACTACAGTTGGGAATAGTAGCTATCGTGAAAATACTCGACCTACATCAACCTTCGAGGTAGCTGTGCAAAAACTGAACCATGAATTCTGCAACTGCTACAACAATTCAACCTCCGGTTCATCATTTGCTTAACCAACATTTCTACAGATTCATTGCTCCCCGCCGACAGTGACGCTTTGCACAAGTTACTGAATCAGTTTTACTCAGACAAAGCAACCGGTCCGGACAGACATTCTCCCTTTTTCCTCCAGAAATGTGCTGACCGCCTGACCAGACCTCTGGCTACTTTATACACATTATGCATTCAACAACGTAAAATGGTCGACTGCTGGAGTAATGTCAGTAACACACCAACATCAAAAGGAGTTCAAGCGAATATCGACCAATGGTTTTTATTTCGGTAGCTTTAGTGTCGGAAAATTTCATTCTTGTGTGGATGCTGATATGAAAGCAATCAAATGATTCTCTTCAGTTTGCATACCGCAGTTCGAGGTCAGCCAAAGACACACTAGCCTGCCTTGTGCATTCGGTTCTGTCATCGCTAGACAATAGAATCAAGTTCACACGATTCTGTTTTCTGGACTACATCAGCGCATTCAGCTGCACAAACCGTAAATTACGGTTAAGAGGTCTACTCGGTGTTGGACTACATTCTTCCATCGCCCTTTTGTTGAACAATTGTTTTCGCGTTCGAAACCAATTTGGAAGAAAAAGCTCCTAGCCACTAATCGCAAACACCGGAGCTCTTCTGATGCCATTTCTATTTTCCTAACCTAGGCTCAATAATATCTCCTGAGGAGGCCATCCTGCTGACATATGCAGATGATATTGTCCAAAGCATTAAACAAACAACCACTGCCTCTTCACTCGGATTACAGAAGATTCTTAGCATTCGCACGTATTAATCGAAAAACCGCAAGCTGTCGCTTAACGTGTCAAAATGCAAGGATGTCGTTTTTTCATTTCACGGAGGAAATTGGTACCAAGGACTTTTCCAGCAGTGCTCTTAACTCCACATTGATGGTGAGGGCTGTCACTCATTCACATCAGTGTTAGGTTTAGATACGAGTCACCTTCGTCACAACATCTGAACTAATCTTTCACAAGCGTCTATGGACTATCGTTTCAGGCCAACGTCTGCGAGCCTCTTCTATCAAGTATGAATCGATATTTCGTTTTGTCACTGCCCGTGTTGTTTCCCACTGGACGTAATGCCCACGTGGGATTTCGCTAAGTCTACTGGGTAAGCACCTCAGATAAATCTCCAGGTCAACGGCAATTAGTGGTCAGATTTCAGAGCTATTTATCGAACCCCATACAATTCGAGTATGCTGTGCCGCAAGGCTCACTTCTAGGTCCACGTTAGTTTTTGGTGTGTATTAATGACCACGCACAGAGAATCTCTTCAAACTTCCTAATGTTTGCCGACGATATCAAGATCTGGCGCAGGATCCAGGCGAACGCCGACCAGCATCTGCTCTAGAGTGACATAGATACGGTGTATCAATGGGCAAGTCAAACCTTACTGCATTTCAACGTCAATAAATGCAATGTGCTTACTATCCGACATCAGAGCAGCTACTCATACCGGCTCGGAACGAATATACTACAACAACCAACTCTCGAACGTGACTTGGGTGTCCTAGTTCTAGATGACTTGAGTTGCTCCAGGCAATCCGAAATGACCTCGAAGACTGTGGACCAACACGTCGGGCTGTTGCCACGGGCGTTTGGACAAGTAAACAACTCCATATTGCGACAAATGCTCCGTGTGTACGTTCGCCCCCATGTCGAATCCGCAATTGAAGCCTGGCATCCATGGCTGAAACACGACCTTAACGCACTGGAACAGCCACGACAGCAGACATCTAAGAATGTAAATGGAATGCGCAATCCTTCATACGAACAGAGGCTGCAACGATTGTGGGTGTTCAGTGGAAACCATCGCAGACTACGAGGCGACCTGATTATGGCATACTTGATGCTGCGAGACCCACATCATGTGTACCGACCATTACTGGGACTCAGCACCAATACAAACCTGAGGAGCCACTCACTGAAACTCGCTGTACAGTATAGCCGCCTGAAGTGCCACAGAAATTTCGTTTCTATTCGTGTCTGTCACCCGTGAAATGCTCTCCTGAATCGGTCGCCTCTGCACCGACATTAAGAGTATTTAAAAGACGGTTGGATGATGCACTCAACCACTTACACTTTGTTACTTAACACTACGTCTCCATCCTACACCTGGAGTTTACCATGGAATTATTTGTTGTTAACTGTGGGTGCTGTGAATATAAGAGGATCGCGGAACTACGGCGGAGCAAACGATAAGTCCTTATTTTCATATTTAAAGTACTAACTGTTGTACTATCCTTATCATCATTATTGTTATGTTGATATCCCCACGAACTATCCAACGGGACTTGTCAATCGATGCTTCTTAACCCGTATAAATTCATTGTTCATTTTTCATTAAAACACTTGTTACGGCGTAGCGGTACATATTCTTGTTCACTTATGTTGGTTGCAAGTGACTGGCGTCAACAGCATTTGCCCACACAAGTCGCCCCATTCGTTATGCATTAGTGGAAGTTGTGTCCAGCTCGTCAACCAGAACTAAGCACACTTCCATATATGTCCGATCACGAGCTTAGCGTTTGTCATTTGTTCTTTATCTAGCGCATGTCATCAAATCATTAATGAAGTTGTTCGAGGACTAACAAACCAGATTATCCTATAATGACATTGTGTTTTTTCATTTAATATTACGCCTCTTTGTTTTGCGCTTCCATCTTCAGCATCGTTGAAAGCATGTGTTTCATTGCTGAACATTCTCCCTTCCTGGGTGCATGAAACACTTCCCTGACTTGACTTGTGTTCCTTGTATCGGATATTAGTGAACCGATCGCTTAATAAGCTTGTTTGTGCCACTATATTTGGAATTGCTGTGTGGCGCAAACCGTTAGCATTTAATTTTGATGTAGTGGAGGGTAGGCAGCGCAAATTTTCATGACTGTGTAATGATAATGGTTGAAATGGTTGATTGTGTGCCTTCGTCGATTCATACATTGCACTGGCCATATTCTGTTAATACATCTAGAGACTGCCACGGGACGAAAGTCTTTAACACATTTGGGTTGGTGAGAAATGAATCTAAAGTTGCTTGGAAGGCCGCAGGGGTTTGCGCACGCGTGTACCTGTAGTGACAGTTTGTTCCACGTATTGGTGTATCCTAGTAAACAGAAGTTTGATCGGATTTTTGACTGGCAAGTTGTTATGGTAGGTGTGGTCCATTACGATTGAGTTAGATATCGGTTTTCCGAAATTCAAAGGTGGTGCTGTCTGTGATAACTCGTTTATTTATAAATCATAAAACCCAAATAAATTTAGTCGGGAACAAAAACTAGGGTCCTGGTAACTGGGTTGGGAAGCTTCCCAAGAACAATCAAGTGAAAGCTCTTCAGGTCTTTTTCAGAACTGTTCAGTCCTGCTTTCTTATTTCGCAGTTAATGATGGCTAAATACTCAAGATTAAGCTTTACTATGAATTGGCGTAGCTCAGCTCGTGTTCAGACAGACAGAAACTTTTAGTGAATGAAGAATCGGTCATGTTCCAGTGTTCTGTTAAATATCGACTATATGAAATTTTATCTGGTCGCCCAGAGCGCAAAGTAGATAAAACGCAAGCCAGGAGCTTCCAATGACAACTGCCGTTTCTTTTCTATCTGTCTATTTCGTCAGAAAATTCCTTATGCTGTGAACTGGCCACGCGTGATTAAGTGTAGAAACGGTCATGCCGTGTTTCCACCAAAACGAGTTACGCAGCCATGGAAACAATAATCAAACATAGTTGACAGCTTGTTTACAGCTCACGGAAAACCTTGAGACCAATCAAATTATATTGTGTCCTGAATTTTATTGCAAAACTCTCCAAATATTACTATATCCAGCCTATTTGCTTCACACTCCCATTGATATGCGTGTTATTTTGACGAAACGGATAACCATTGGTTTAGAGTTTTCACGCTGACAATTATTGGCTGGCGAAATCTGCCAATGGTTGACAACCTCAGCGAACAGTTTGTTTAACTAAGTAACATCAGACTGCTCCTCAGTACAGAATTTACAAGCGTGAGGAACACATGGACTTGGTTTAAAAAACGGATTTATTCCTGATTGGTCAGTGAGGGTAAGTCAAAGCGATTCAGTCAATTAGGTTAGAGAAGAAATAATTGCCATAAATGCCATTACACAGAGCTAAACCTATGCATTTTAAACGGTGCTGATTTTCGCAATTCTGAAGTGAAAATGTTCTTGAAACACGCTTGCTTGCTTTTTCATCAAAAATGAGCAGAATTTCACCTACAATGAAGTAAGGCACATCGGGATGTGGTTATGCAGCACGTAAGTGTATTTGCCCGTCATGCTTCCGTTTCAATGTCTGCTTCATTGTCTGCGGCTGTCTCTTCGACATCTCTCTCCGTGTTATCATTTAGTTCCACCGGTTGAACGTCGACCTCATTATGCTCATTGGTCTTTATTGTTGTAACATCCGTCTCAGGAAGGGCCTCCGACGGCTGAGCAGCATCTAAGTCGGTGGTGACAGGAGTCGTTGGCTTCTCCGCTGGAGGCTCGACGGTCACCTCCGGTGCTTTCTCGCTCTCCATGCTTCTATCTACAAGAGTGCATGTTTCTTAGACACTTTCAGTTTGCAACAAATGATAATGCGAGTCAGCTGTGAAAAGCGATAATCGGTGGATTTTTATTTGCAAAGATGGGGCGTTAACACTGCTTGCATTCTGACAACTGTTTATTTATATTCAGTAGTTTAACTGGTTTAATCAGTGTGCGTTTGAACTGGGGTAATGAACGAAGACTCGTAAGGTTATTTGCTCCGGAGTATAGGTAAAGAGTTGAAGGCAATGGTGCATAAAATGTTATATTATTATATATGGTATAGTATAGTGTATGGTCGTCTCTGGTGTATTTTCCTCATATACTACTTGATTCCTGAACCCCAGGGTTTGTAAACAGCAAACACGTAGCTTCCCGTTTAACAAACTAGGCAGTCGGCCAGATCGTGCTGGTTATTAACGAAAAACTAGTCAGAAAGGATTGACTTCAATCAGACTGGCTGCTGGCGCTCATGACTTTAAGGTGAGTGAATATAAGTATACTACAAAACATGGGATCTCATAAATATGCTGTGAATTTGAGCATTGGAAACGATATATTCTCTTAACCCATGGGTCCAGTAGGCTGCATCAGTGCTTGATAAGTGAAGCTCAATGGACAGACAAGGCTGTGGCAGTAATCATGGAGGCTGATGGGTACATATTGTAGTGGATCTAACACATTTACGCTTTCAGTATTTTGAGATAGAACTTAATTTGTGTTTGTAACTTCTGGCCGTACATTTATCTTACTGATTGTGCATCGTAGTCACTTGCGTGTGGACGTACCTACGAACGCCGCGAATTTCTGGATAACCGTTCTGGATTCAACTTTTGCTTCGGGATTACTGTGTTATACGTGAGATTTTCTGTGCCAATTGTACGCCAATATTTTTCTTTTGGTGTATTTGTCAGTCTGCGCAAATTTGATGGATGTGCTCCGGCTATTTTCGGATCCCTCATTGATTGGCCAAAATGCCGTCTGTTTCCGTCATCTTGGATTTGTTCTACGGTAATCGGCCATCATGACCACCACACCAGTAACCAGAAACGAAGTATTTTGTGCTAATCAAACTTGTGCTAAGGTAGTAAAAGTAGGGTTGCTTTGTAAAAGTTTCAAGACCGATACCATTCGATGGGCGTTAATGTCTATGGAACGGACATAAAGAAATACAATACGCGGGGTTCACTTTGGTTCTGTCCGAAGTGTACAATGGTTCCACTAGTAAAATATGTACTGGCATTAACGCAAAAGTACAAAAGTCTAATCGCCGAAACTGAACATCGTTTGAATGCAAAAACTGTTTCGCTCGAAATGACAATAGCGCATTTCGCAGCTCATTCGTCTCCCGCAAATGTTGCCCGAAACTAAGGAAAAGAGGCAGGCATTCACACGGCCACGCAGTACTAGCAACCTTTGAAACCACGAACCATATCGTCCTCGCGACCGATAGAAACATGCCTAGCCCCACTGCCTACATCCACTTATCCACCGTATCTACTGCTGCAGCAGCGTTAGTACTCACTTTTCCGATTGACCAACGAAATCCGAAGCGATCTAAAGACCGATCAGCCTATGCAACGGTTGCTGCTCGGTATAATCAAAGTGCGGCCTCAGTAGCGTCACCAACAACAGCCGCGAAACGTGTCAAGCACCAAGTGCAACCTGCTGCGACGTCACTAAATCCCACGCTAACCGTGCACACCACATCCCCGCAGACCAGGGGGAACTACAGGGCCTTGACACTTTTATGTACCAACGTCCCTGAGTCAAAGGCAAACTTTTTAAGGGGTAAGCAGCTGGATGGTTTAAAGCAATGGAATTTCCCATGTGATAAAAATCGGAGTTCAAGCCAGTCCGACTAATACAATGCGCATCAGCAGACATCCGACCTCAAATCATTATAGCGAGTCCCGGCTAACTCGAGTAACACTGGGATAGACGCACGATGAGGAAACTGTGTTTTTGTCGGCATGCTGCCTGCGGACTGAAAACAATGGGACACGTATATTTCCAAATGTTTCATACAGTGAACTCCATCGGGACAAAATAAATCGAATGACCACCACACGGAGACTAGCAAAAGAATTATTTTCGTTCATGGCGTGCAAGAGCTACCAACAACCAGCAACGAAGAAGCTCACGCTCATAACCTGGAAGAATGGCGTTACATCCGTGAAGCTCTCTGTGTGGGTGACGTCATACTTCAATCGATTACACGGTTACCCCTGTCGCCAAACTATTGAGGCAGTGGACCGAGGATACTGAAAATAACGGTGCGGTCACAATAGATACCGTGAATTTAATCCGTAGCTGCCAGTAACTAGGAAACACATTTCCTTCGGAACTACGACTGAACACAGCAGTTAGAGAGCTGCAGCCACTCGCTGTTCTCACAGAAGCAACATCACCCGAGACCCAATATAAACACTACAGCGATTCAGTAACCTGTGCGGTAAGACCCGCAGCTATCAACAAGGCTGCCGATGGAGTACATAGTGCAGAGAAATGTGAGATCAGAAACCGATTACATTGTCATCGGGATTGGGCAACTCACCCAAAAGTACGATTTGATATCTGCCTCTCATCGATTGCCACAGATCCACATCATACATGTGCTCCTAGTCAACAGCATTTGACATCCAAGAAGCTTTCCTATATGCACACCAACATTCAAAGCTTGTTGAGTAAACTTTCCGAAATGTGGATGCGTCAAAGGTCAAAAGCCTGCGACCTCTTCACTAGTACGACGACAAGGTTAACTTCTGACATAAGTGACATGGAGATCATACTGTTCAGCACGACCGACCCAGCAAAGTTAGGGGAGTGGCTGTGTACGTCCGCAACGACCTCCAATGTAAGCCCATCGAAGATTCGGTGAGTACGGTACAGGATTCCCTTTGGTGTTCTCTAAGTTTAAAGGGCGAAGACATCTGCTTAGTCGCAGTCATTTAGCGCCCTCCTTCCTCCTCGCCTGAGATGAACTTTGATCTGTCATACGCAATAAGAAGGGTAATAAACACAAGGTACAGTCACATTCTCATTACTGGCGATTTCAACATCCACGCTCTGGAATCCCAAGCAGCTCCTGGAGAACGGTTTAAGGCCGATTTACGAGAGTTTGTTTCCAGTTACGCGCTGTATGTCCACATCAATGCTCCTACCCGATTCCGAAAAAAAGATACGCCTTCGATATTGGATCGGATATTTACCAACAATAAAGTAATGGTCGAGCAAATGATCGTCGACGTCCTGTTGGGTCTCAACAATTATGTAATTCTACTCTTCGAATACATTTACTATGCAGAATATCCGGTCGCAATTGCCGGCGCAATCAAAATGCATATACGCTATGGCATATCAGCTCAACTAAGTGAGACAGCCAACTGGACCTTTCTGGCAGACAAGGCACCAGCTAGTGCATGGGAACATTTCATCAACCAGTTTAACTCTCTGGTTGCCAAAGCATCAGCGACTAAGACCTTCCGCCCGAGAAACGTGGTCTCGTTTCCACGAACTATGACGTGCAAGTGTATAACGGTGCGGAACTCAGCTTCGCAACTGTAAAAACTCTCCTCGTTCACCGAGAAGTGACTGGTCTATGCGACCACACGTAACCAATGTACTCAAATTTTTCGCGCGGGTAGAATGGCGTACTAGCGGAAGTTGGCAGTACGTACGGTTTCAAATTACAAGCTTTTGTATCAACACGTGACCAGTCTACGTAAGGTGACACGTTGAATTCTTCCTTTTCAAACAGTAGACGAACTCACACGGACGCCAAAGGAGGCAGCGAATACCCTGCGCCTACAATGTGCTGCAACATTTCAAAGCGATCGCTGGCCACCTAACCCAATAACAATGGTTG
This sequence comes from Dicrocoelium dendriticum, assembly GCA_944474145.2. Classification (NCBI taxonomy): domain Eukaryota; kingdom Metazoa; phylum Platyhelminthes; class Trematoda; order Plagiorchiida; family Dicrocoeliidae; genus Dicrocoelium; species Dicrocoelium dendriticum. The sequence goes on from OX104070.1 coordinate 15,864,933, forward strand.
TTTCATCCCCAAAACTCACTTGCATATCCTTCACGGCAGAAGCTGTGCTAAAAAGGTTGTTGAGTATGAGCAAGCACAGCTCTCTTGGAGTTGATAATATACATACGAAATCGCTAGCGGCAGTAGGAGAGAATTTAGCGTAACCTTTGTCTCGATTCTTCTAACGCTGTTTTGACGAAATGTACGTGCCCAACTTGCGGAAACACGGGATGATTATTCTTATTCACAAGGGAGGCAGTCGTTCCAATCCAGCCAACTGTCGTCCCATAATCATACTACCAGTTCTCTCATAGTTCATGGAAGCTATCATTTCTGATGCGCTAACGGCCTACTTAGAAGAATTTAATTACCTCGCATTGGAACAGCTTGGCTTCCGACGAAATCAATCGTGCACTTCAACCCTACTACTATCATGATCCAGCTGGACTGAAACAGAAGACTCCGGCACAAGATTGGATGTAGTCTTCCTCGACTTCTCAAAGGCCTTCGACCAGTCAGACCATGATATTCTGGTCTTCAAACTCCAGACCTTTAATATTTGTGATCCACTCCTAGGATGGGCCAAAAAATTTACTATACACCGGCGCTTGGAAGTACAGGTGAGTGAATCCCTGTCAGATCCAATACAAGTTAAATGTGGATTTCCACAGGGATAGGTACTAGGACTGCCATTATTTTTGACGTACATGTACGATATCACAGGACTCACAAGCTCGAGCTGCCTGCTTTATGCCGATAAGATCAAGGTGTGGAGGGCAAGCAATACACAAGATGGTGTCACAATACTTCAAGCTGATCCGGATAGGGTAGATGCGTGGCCAATCCAGAATCTACTTCGATTCAATGTCAATAAATATAAAGTGCTGCACATTCGGCACAACTTGGCGCGCTCCTGCAAACTCGACAACCAGGGGCTTCAAACGTCTTCTGACGAGGCCAATCTG
>OX104070.1:15866375-15928173 GCA_944474145.2 Dicrocoelium dendriticum
CACCCCGTCCCCTTCAGCAACGACCAAATGTCTCTTGGAGCCCGTATGGAGGTAGTGGGTAATAGACAGGTAGGCACCTTGTCAACATGTATATCAAGCGCAGCGACACTGGGGATATCAAACTACAGCCGATGACTTGAAATGATATTAACAAATAAAATAAATCTGCCAAAGAATGCGGCTATGAGCACATAACTCTTCCATAAATTAGCATATGAAGTCAGTTCATCATCATCATCATCATCAACAGCAGTACATCAGCCATTTGAACTGATGCTTCGCTGCCATACAACCATGAGGACCTATGAAATAAAGAATAAGAAGAGGGAGAGAAGGGGGACTTACCTGAAAACCTTAATGCCCTAAGCAAACATTCAGGGTCAAGGCGCCTACACCTTGTGTTAACAACATACCGTCACAAACAGCTGGCTATCGTGCAAAGATAAGGCGGCATCGGCGAGACAGCTTCCTTGCGGCTTTCACTGCCCCGCGTCATAATCAGCCAATACCCCGCAGATAACTCAGCACCAAACACACTTTAAACAGACAATCCGATTAGGAGACGGCAACAGACGCGCCACTGGTGTCTACTGCGAGCCATGTCCTGTAAAGTCTCGAGCCAAGCACAAGGTGAGTCACGTGGACTCCAACCCGGAAGGCGAGACGGACCAACGGCACCCAATTTGGTCGTCAGTGACTTCATTTCCCGCTGCCAAGTCAACTTCTGTCCACCTCGAGCCTTGCGCCATCCTACACCTGGTAGACTGAACAAGGCCCTCCTAGGTAAGCGGTGACCAGGCATACGCAGTACGTGCCCAAGCCAACGTAACTTATTCAGTGCTATCCGCTGTTCTAGGGAGCCAGAATGTTTATCACTACCTAGTATTCCCCAACGCAAATCACCGTTACGGACACGCTGGTGCTATCCGACACCAGCAATGCTTCGCAGACGACAATGATCAAAGACCCGAAGACGCCTCAGATCTTCAGACCCAAGGCGCCAAGTCTCACTACCATAGAGCAGAACAACCCTCACTGTGGCCTTGTATACACGGCCTTTCAGACGGAGGGAAACTCCCTTCTGTCGCCAAAGATGACGCAGGTTCAGGAAGGCAGCTCTAGCCTTTGCAATGCATGAGCTCACGTCAGTTTCTATGCGCCCATCATTGCTGATGCAGCTGCCAAGTTAAGTGAATTGATCAACCACCTCGAGTTCCTCGTTAGCAAGCGTCAAGGGGTCATCGAGTGGCTGGTGGTCCTGCAGCAACACTTTGCACTTTGAAGGTGCGAAGTGCATACCAAATAATGGGACCACTCTGGATAGTCTATTCAGGGTTGATTGTGCCGCCTCAACATTGTCGAAAAGCGAGACGATATCGTCCGCATAATCTAGATCAACTAACCGTTCACCAGGCAGCACTTCAACACCGACATCGTGAGATTCCGCAAGGGAACACTCCATGATAGAATCCACCACGAAATTGAACAAAAACGGGGAAATCGGGAAACCCTGTCGAACGCCACTTGTAGTCGAAAAGCTATCCGATAGGGCACCATAGACCCTGACGCGGCCTGTGGTGTTCGAGTATAGAGCACGAAGGATGTTCACATATTTCGTGGGAACACCTTTCCGCGCAAGTATTTCGAACAGAATCGATCGATCGACTGAATCGAACTCACTCCTGAAATCGAGGAACACAGCTATTGTCGGTCTGCGGTATGCGTGGCGCTGCTCTAGCACCTGCCGCAAAGTAAATATATGGTCTATACAGCCACGTCCTGGGCGAAAACCGGCCTGCTCCTCTCTAATTCGAGATTCCCGTTCTGCAGTGAGGCGACGAACGATAATCGAGGCCAGTAATTTTGTCACAACTGGCGTTAGGCTAATACCCCTGTGGTTCGTACAGTCTGTGCGACTGCCCTTCTTGTATATTGCCACTTTAATCGATTCGCTCCAATTAGCCGGCACACGTTCTTCGTTCCAGATACGTTCGAATAGGGAGGTCAGTGCTTTGCAGAGGACCTCACCCCCATCCTAAATAGTGCAGGTGGTAAGGAATCCGGGCCAGCGGTACGAAACCGATTGAGGGCTGTGATCGCGTTTCGGACCTCAGCCTGCGAAGGAGGCTCTAAACTAACCGTCCATGGCTCGTCCTGCATCACCTGAGTAGGAAGAGGTCCGGGAGCAGGGGGCCAGCTGAACTGATGTTCAAAGTGCTCAGCCCAACGAGCCATACGGTGCTCCTTATTGTGTATCAGCGCACCCGCGCTGTCCCTGATTGTCTCACTGACGCCTGGTTTTCTCGGACCAGTGGTGCGTATTAGCTGGAAGAGCTTCCGGTAATTGCCTACTGCGCCTGCCTCCTCCATTTCTTGAGCCCGACTGGTCCCCCAGGCTTCCTTGTCAGCACGTAGGCTCCGCTTTAGTTCACGTCTAATAGCCCGTTTGGTCACATTGTGTTCAGAACCAGCCGGGAGGTGCCTTCTAGCTTCCAAAAGGTTCACGGACCTCTCGGATATCCAGTGACTGGTGCGATGACGACTGATAATGCCACAAGCAGATGCTCCTGCGTCGTGCATAGCGGCCGAGATTCTATTCCACTGAAGTTCAGTGTCATTGGGACAAGACAGCGAGAGTTCGCTATGCAATGCTTCTTGATAGGCTTGCCTGACAGAGGGCTGGGACAATTTCTCCGCTGCCAATCGGGGGAAACGCTTTGTGCGCCTTCCGGTAAAGTTCATGGAGAAACGACAGCGCACCAAGCCATGGTCATAGTCGACACAGGTACTCTAGTACGAGCGGCAATCCAGAATGGAACCGCGCCACCTGTAACTTATGGCTATGTGGTCAATTTGGGTCCATCGCTGACCAGCTACAGGTGGACGCCAAGTGGCACTTCGGCGCCCATTGTGTATAAAAGCAGTGCTAGTAAGAAACAACTGGTGCTCCGCACACAGTTGCAGCAGACGCTCGCCGTTGTCAGTCCGTTCGGAGTTAAGTCCATACTTACCACCCAGCTGAGCTTCTGAAGAGTTCAGACGCCCTACTTGTGCGTTCATATCCCCTGCAAGTACTATAATATCTGAACTAGTAGCACTGCGTAGCAGGGCATTCAGTTCGTGATAGAAAGTGTCCTTGACTGCATTAGAACTGCAGTCCGTGGGAACATAAGCGGAAATCAGAAACAAACAGCGTTTTGTTTTACTTCGCGAATTCACCTTAGCTGATGTCGTCAAACGGGCTGCACATAAACGGCTGTTCACCGGAATCCAATCAACCAGCGATGACTCAGCCTGGGAGCTGAGAATGATACCTACACCAGCTTGACCCGTGAGTGCCGCATCGGCGTCTCCGGATGCGTGTAACCAATAACGAGAGGATAAGCCGGGTGCAGTCAATTCAATAACCCCGTTAGGGTAATTAATCCTAGTTTCGGACACACAACACACCTCAACACCCAGTGTGTCCAAGGTGCGTGCGAGTGCAGCCTGCTGACCTGTTTGTCTTAGAGTGCGGACGTTGAATGTCGCCATGGAAACGGGATGGCGTGGCCTTATAAGGAACTTTTGCCGATAGACGTCCGATAGGTGCTGTGGGATGGTGGCTGCAGATGGTTCTACTCCAGTAGCACTTCGGTTGCTGTCAATTAAGCTGGGAATTATAGAAGGAAAGTTAGTAATGGGGGCCGGGATGGGAGTAAGAGAAAAAGGTGGAAAAGAAAGAAGGGAGGCGCCAGCAGTAGCATACTTTCGCTTATCCGCCCTGCTGTATGCAGCAGATAAGGCGACCCTTGATAATCTGCGTGACGGCCGATGCAGGATGAAGTTTATGTTTGAAGAAAATGTCATGGTTGTATGTGGGCTGGGATACTGCCAGGGCGCCCAGACCTAGACAGGAGAACGATTAGGGTCCTCATCCAAAGCCGTTGGCTCAAAAGCCTGTCCGCAAGGCAGCGGGGTGGCAGTGAATTAGTTTTACAGAAATGGACGCCATCCCATTTACAAACCCCCAACCTGGAGGACCAGGAGACTGAGTTTGTCTGACCTCTCACCATTGCCCAATCTGGTAGGAGTAGCTCTCAACATGGTCGGAGGCATCACCCAGTATAGCTCAATGGGTCAATGAGGTACGCAAACCGTCGCACCACGTTAAGGTCCAGTCTCGTTGCGACGGATATGAAGTCAGTTGGTTAGCACTGAATCCGCGATAAGGAAAAATTGTCCACAAGTTACTCAAAACATGCTACAGACGCAATACTGTTAACGAAGATAACCACAATTAGCGTAAGCAACGTGGCCGGTTAATAGAAGGTTAGTCAAGTAGGTAGAACAAACCAACTAAATGGAGTGAAATTTATCCAGCTTAAAATGACCTAGTTTAATTGTAAGTTGGTTTAGCCCAACTGCGGTGAAGTTGCAACAGGAATGCAACATCAATATAAATTACTAAGGTTGTGGAGGTAAGGAAGCAAGTTCGGCCGTATTTCGGATATCCGCATAGCTTGTCTTAGTTCTTCAGATCGTCCTTCAGACCAGTTTTGCAACCTAATTCTGCAGGAGTTGGCCTGGTTGGCTTGGATGGGTGTGGTCCGTTCTACTCCTCTGTATGCTTTGAGTAGCCTCTTGACATACTTTTATCAAAAGCGGTTGGTTCGCTAGAGCGGTAAATTGCACTTATGTTAAAATGTTCGGTTTCGATAACACACAAACACAGAAGAGAGACTTAGGTGCCAAGGAACCCAGGCATTTTTGTGTCTGATACAGTCTCAGAATGCATCGAACCGCAGGTGTGGATTTTAATATGTCTATGAAATTGTATTCCTTACGGCGAACATGCAAGAAGATTTCTGCAAGCCTACCCAGTGAAACCAGGTCAGACTACCTTGTGCGTGTATACTCTGCATGAAAAACCTACCGAATTAGCATTGCGCTACTTTTAGACAGTGCCAGTGGTGGTTAGGCCGGTCCGTAAGCTTAAGGAGGACAAGCCCGCTTTGTAATCCGAGGGCGCGTCTTCATCATCATCCTCATCATCATCATCAACAGCAGTACATCAGCCATTTGAACTGATGCTTCGATGCCATACAACCATAAGGAACTATGAAATAAAGAATGAGAAGAGGGAGAAAGAGGGGGGCTGCTTCGCACCTGTGTAGGGACCGGACGATCCACGCAATATCTCTGTGTGCAACTGTTGACGGCGTCGTGGTAGCGAAGCGCCGGTACGCACCGGCGCACTACTGATGCATTATTAAGTCAGTGAAAACGTCGGGCAACAGCGACTCAAAAGACCTAGTCAAAGTGCCTATATGGATGGTACACGAAAGTTGCTGTAGCGCGACCTAGACGGGGTGCATCAGCTGACAGCTCTGCGCCTACCATAATGCAACATTCACTGATATGATGTGTTATCCATGCGATGCCACTGTGTGCATCGCTACATGTTGGCGAGCATCTACTGTGGAGCCATTTATTCATGAATAGACATGGCGTAATGCTTCGAAGTACTTTTTACTGTACTGGGCGAAAAACCCCATGGAAACCTGGCCAAAAGCGTGTCTGACTCTTAAGAACCTTGTTAGGACACTGAGACATTTGCTTTCCCGAAAGTACCCAACTTCGGTGCCCTTCCTCACAGCAAGTAGAGAGTTCGAACCTAGTCGTCATAGTCAAAACACAATGTCGCATCTTGAAATCAAGCTTAACATCGGGATGTAAAGTAGGGAACTGGAACGTGTCACCTTCCATATGAACAGAGGTTGATGTCTCTGGGGTTATTCGGCGGACGCTATCGTTGGATGCGAGGCAACCTGGTCATAACCTACTTGATCCTGCCTATCCCGCATAATATGGATGTTTCTTTCCTAGAGCACGTCAATAACTCCAATTTGTGGGGCTAACTCGGAAACTGACAGAATAGCAAGGCTTATAGGATCTCGTATGCTTTGCCCTGGAAGGAATTTCCCTAAACATACATTTATCTACCCACACCATCCATGTAAAAAGTGACTGCATGATGCACATAACCATCTGCATTTCACGGAGTAGACTGGGCTCTTCTTTTGTTTCAGGAACAGGAACCACTCGTTTGGTCACCGTCTGCCCACGGGTTGCGATACCCTTATATCGCCCTGCTGCCTTGTAGGTTAGATCCTTGATCAAAGGCTCGGGGTAGGGCCCCTAAGACAACCCTCTACTTCGGCCTGGGCAACTGGGTAGTATCTCGCCCACTGACGAACCATGGAACAGAGCATGGTGTCTACTAGCAGACATTAAGCCAGAATATGAAACAAGGTGGAGAGTCGATTTAGCGCATCACAAAGCGCGGTAGAAGGTCCCTGGATTGCTGCTAGTATGTGTACTTCAGCCTCTTCGTTTAGTTACATAAGAACTCCCCAGACAATCAAACGGAACTTGCTAAAGTTGAGCTTTGTTATCCGTAAAGTCGCAGTTCAATGGCAATTTCATGGGTAGGGATGGAAGAACTCGCTTCCAAGTTCATAAACCGTTTGAAGGGTATTCGCGATCTTATTATCGTGGTGATCATCGGGAAGCAACTTAATATGACTCTCCGACATCCCACTTAAATGTTACTAACTAACAGAAAGGATGCCCTGTTTCGCGGTAAGTTTAGGACGGGTGTTTAATAATTTTCTACATTTCGACGCCTGCTAACTTTACCTGATGAGATGTAATCACATCGAAACACGTTATAGTAGTTCGGTGTTTTTGGGCGGACAACACCCATTTTCCATTTGCATCTGTTACAATACACTTGACCGATAATCCTAAGTTCACTTCACTGGAAATCGCGGTCAACATTGCGATTGCCCGTCGCAATCCATCCACACAACGTGTACTTCAAAATCACCCTCAACATCGTTCATTAAACCGTTGTGCCAAGCGTTGTACGTCGTGACCCAGTGGTTTCGGGAGAGCGGTCGCAAATAACATCATAATGGTGCCGCGTTCGATGGCTGCTAACTCTATCTGATGAGATGTTATAACATCGAAACGCGTCATAGTAGTGCAATGTTTTCGGGCGGGCAACACCCAATTTCCACTGGCATCAGCTCGGGTTCTCGTGATCGAAAGACTAAGGTTCACTTCACTGGGAATCGCAGTCAACATTGAGATTGTGCGTCGCAATCCGTCCACACAACGTGTACTTCGGCATGATCGTCAACATCAATAAACCGTTTTGTTAGTCGTTGTCTGCTGTATCCTTTTGGCTTAGGGGTAACGTTCACAACTAACATCCTAAAGCTCGCGGCTTCGATGCCTCCTATCTCTTTCTGATGAGTTGTATTCTCATGCAAACTCGTCATAGTAGTGCAGTGTTTTCTGACGGGCAACACCCAATTTCTACTATACAATCCTGTTTTAACAGCATTTGTTAGAGTAAGAACTCAATTGCACTCCTTTTTATACTTCGTGGTAAGGAGTACTTAGGCACAGTTTTGCTCACTGTCAACGGTGAAATAGTAAACAGAGAGTATTTCCGTTCAGAATGGCAATTAAGTAGGCGAAAGTACGACTTAGTCAAAAGCCACTTGGCAACTAATGAAACCTCCTATCCTAGTAAACAGATGGTGTTATCCTAAATAACGTTTGGTTCAACTGTGAACAAGTGTGCCATTGAAAGAATTGGGGATCGATTATCAATTGGTTCCATACCATAAGGAAACTAGTAACGAATCAGAGCAACCCGGATGCCACAGCTCATATCTCTTACCTCTCGTAGACTGATAAAGATTTCGAAGAGAAAAGAAATTATTACTTAATCACATAAGAATCAATCGCATCGCTCATAAACCCACCTGTCTCGCCTGTTTTTGTTCTCTCTTGGTTAAATTCGGACTCTTCGCTGAGGCGCTCGATTTTGTGTGCCTTCCATCGTGGAATTAATTTATTCTCCTCGTCACCTGGTAACTTCTCCTCTTCTTTCTGTTGTATAAAAGTAATTAAAATATTTTCAAAGCAATTCTTGAGCGTACTGAGCTAACCGTGGAGAAAGGTCAAGTATATTGTTTCAGAAAAGTAATCGGGGAAATTGAATGGTATAGGTAAAAATTCGCCACATCTAAACTCACTCATACATGCAGCACATGCCAAGAAAGGCACCGTACGGCCGTTTCACCCCTTCGGGCGTCGTCAGCAGTGCGCATTCCATCCGACCCTTGTGAGGCTCGAACCCAGGCGTGTGATGGCTGTTTGAGTGAGTCTAGATGTGACGAATTTCTACCTATACTGTTTCAGCTACACTAATGGATACTAACGCATTTGATTGGCACCTGTATCTTGTAACCGATTACTTGGTAAACTGATTGCGAATTCTGATCACTTGCTCTTCCCCGGCGCATCGTGCGCTACGCTTCTACCTGATTTCTCCCACCTTTTCTCCATCCATTATTGTTTTTCACTGTACATGATGGGTCCAACTGCTTTTACTGTTTTCGGTACTCATGTACTTGACACGATTCTTACTTGTCATCGCCTGTGACTAATGTCTGAGGAGTATCCCCCAGGAACTATCATTAATATGACCTGTTCTGGTCACCGTTAATAGTTAAGCTTGAGCACTAACTGCCGAACTAATAACAAGCAAATATCATTCCATATGATATGGCTGAGGCGCAGCCATAATACCAATCTCAGAGGTAACCCGCTGAAGTTGTGTGCACAGTTTAGCTGCCTGGAATGCCGGCGGAATTATGCTTCTCTTCGAGTTTGCCAACCTTGGAACTCTCCTAAAATTCGTTGTTTCCTCCCCCACGTTGGATATTTTCAAAAATCGATTGGATGTTGCCCTTGGCCCTCATCACTTCCTTGCCTAAACTTTGCAACTTTGGAATATATTAATTATCCCTCCAGACCGGATTAGCATGTTATGTAAACCTGAAGATGCAGGACAGTAGTGAGTATTCTTGCTGTTACTTTGCACGTGTAATACATCAACTATAAATGTCCCCACGTTGCCACCTCGTTCACATTCAATTCCTACTTAGACTACTAATATTCAGCAGCGTATCTGCTAGATAAACGCTTAAATAGACAACTCATCTATCGTTTGATAATTGTAGTTTTACCCCCACCATCCTGTGGGACTTGTCAAGCTATTGCTTTTTACCCGCCATAAATCATTGTTAATTGTTCATGGAATCCTTATCGGACCCCATACAAGTCGAGTGTGGTTTGCCGCAAGGCTCAATTCTAGGTCCACGTTTGTTTTTGGTGTTTATTAATGACCTTGCACAGGGAATCGCTTCAAACTTCCTAATGTTTGCCAACGATATCAAGATCTGGCGAAGGATCCAGGCGAACGCCGACCAAAATGTGCTTCAGAGTGATTTAGATACGGTGTATAAGTGGTCGACCCAAAACATATTGCATTTCAACGTCAGTAAATGCAAGGTGCTTTCCCTCCGACATCAAAGCAGCTACTCATACCGACTCGGAACGGGTGTACTGCGACAATCAACTCTCGAAGGTGACTTGGGTGTCCTGGTTCTAGATGACTTGACTTGCTCCAGTCAATCCGAAAAGGCCTCAAAGACCGGGAACCAACACGTCGGGCTGTTGAGACGGATGTTTGGACAAATAAACAACTCCATATTCCGACAAATGCTCCGTTCGTACGTTCGCCCCCATGTCGAATCCGCAATTGAAGCCTGGCATCCGTGGCTGAAACACGACCTTAACGCACTGGAACAGCCACGACAGCGGACATTTAAGAACGTAAATGGAATGCGCAATGCTTCATACGAACAGAGGCTGCAACGATTGAGGGTGTTCAGTGGAAACCATCGCAGACTAAGAGGCATACTTGATGCTGCGAGACCCACATCAAGTGTGCCGTCCTTTACTGCAACTCAGCAGCAATACAAACCTGAGGGGCCACTTATTAAAACTCGCAGTACAATACAGTCGTCTGGAGTGCCGCAGAAATTCCTTTTCCATTTGTGTCTGTCAACCGTGGAATGCTCTCCCAGAATCGGTCGTCTCTGCACCGACACTAACAGTATTTAAAAGACGGTTGGATGATGCACTCAACCACTTACACTTTGTTACTTAGCACTACGTCTGCATCCTACACCTGGCGTTTACCCTGGAATTATTTGTTGTTAACTGTGGATGCTGTGAATTTAAGAGGATCGCTGGACTGCAGTGAAGCAAGCGATAAGTCCTTGTTTTCATATTTAAAGTATTAACTATTCTAATATCCTTATCATCATTATTGTTACGTTCATATCCCCACGAACTATCGAACGGGACTTGTCAATCGATGCTTCTTAACCCGTATAACTCCATTGTTCATTGGATCGCATACGCGGTTGTGCACAGAGAATTACTAACACGGTATCATGCTGCACACTAAACTTTGTCGGATTTTAAACCACTTTGGCAATGTAACTGACAGGTGTTTACTTTGATATCGAAAGATTTGACCGCAGACAACACAAGTGAGCTTACAAAGCTCTCGCTTGGTACGACGAGTGAAAACATATATTAATCATTTAGAACATCCTGCTTAACACGCCATGATGTGCTTTCGGATGAATTATTTTTACGCGCATTTCATCAGGGTGTTTCGGGTAATCACGCAGGTCAGTTAGATATCTGCGTTCACTATGAGCTGTATGACGTTCAACTGGTTATTATGTGACGCCTTTGGTGTGGCCGGATTTTGCATCTTAGTATTTCATACAGAAGACTGCCCATGTAACGAATCACCTCTGATGCAGCGTGCGGTCAATCGAATGTCTTGACGGACGAAAAATGATGGTATAAAGAACAACAGCCTAATACTGACCGAGGCCGGAGTACTCGAAGAAAAAGTGCAACCAGAAAAGTATCATAACATTTACGGTATTCGTTTTCGAGTTTGTGATTACTGCCACTAAGAATGCAGAAAGAACTAATAGGTGTTGCCATTGTTGTGGGTTTGATCTCTTTTGGAGTAGAAGCTGGGGATAATTAGCACATTTTTGAACTGAGCGTTGACCTCGCTATGGAAAAAACTCAGACTTTATTCTAGGTTGTCGAAGCTACTCTCGGTATTCGATAAGCGAATCGACGCACAGACGTTTGCAACAGCTTCGAAAGAGCTCAGACCTTCTAGGCAATAGCATACGGAAGAAACCAGGTGGATAATGGGGAGATGTTGGTTGAGTGCACTCGTCAGGTATACAAGTGAAGGCCTGAAAGCTGTCCACAATGTAAACGTTGAATTTGACAACCCTTTCAAAGCGCAAGCTTCATGAACTCATTTTGAAATATGAAAAACTGTTATAAAACATGTGAAAAGGCGAATCCTAACAAGTCCTATAGGATGGCATGGGTGGTATACACCAGCTCAAAGAAAACAATTGTCAAGAATATAGACCGCGCACCTGTGGGTATAACATGATATACACATAAACACAACTGTAAGCGCGTATACTTCAATTTTATGAAGTGATCATAACAAACGTGGTTCATACCACGCAATATACAAAATAATCATGATACTAATGTACAGAAATTGGGTTTCGATAGTCATTTTAAAGTGCACGTTGCGTGAAGGGATCAGATAGATTTGGCAGGCATCGAAGCCGAGACCATGGGGATGTTAGTTGTGAACGCTACCACTAAGACACCGGGTCACGACGGGCAGCGCTTGGCATAACCGTTTAATGAACGATGTCCAGGGTCCTTTTGAAGTACACGTTGTGTGGATGGATTGCGACGCGCAATCTCAAGTTTGCCCGCGATTCTCATTGAAGTGAACTTATGATTATCGATCACGCGTATTGAAGCAGATGCAAATGGAAATTGGATGTTGCTCGCCCGAAAACACTGCACTACTATGACGCGTTTCGATGTTATAACATCTCATCAGATAGAGTTAGCAGCCATCGAAAGCGGGACAACCATGATGTTAGTTGCGACCGCTCTCCCGAAGCCACCGGGTCACGACGTACAACGCTTGGCACAACGGTTTAATGAACGATGTTGAGGGTGATTTTGAAGTACACGTTGTGTGGATGGATTGCGACGAGTAATCTCAATGCTAACCGCGATTCGCACTGAAATGAATATTAAGCATTCGATCACGAGGACCGTAGCTGAAGCTGCTGGGAATTTGGTGTTGCCTGCCTGACAAAACTGCGCACCATTACACCTTTTGAGCTTGTTTGCTCTCATCAGGTGAAGATGGCAGGCGTCGAACCCGGGACCATTGTGATGTATATTTTCGAGTTCTGGTGACATGCCTTTTTCGGCATGATCAACTTTACAACCGTTTCCTTTGATTGATTGGAGGGTCACTTTGAAGTACTCTTTTGTGATTGGATTGTCACTCGCAATCTCTATATGGACCGTGATTCGCATTGAAGCAAACTTCGACTAATTCTATCACTCGGACCGTAGCTGAAATGTATGGTCATTGGGTATCCCACGCCCTTCCAAAAGAAATACTGCAGTCCGCTATGCCTTTCGATCTTGTGCGACCTCATCAGGTAGAGATTGCAGACCACGAACCCGAGAATATTGGATGTTAGTTAGGACCTCAGTTCTTTTTGTCTGCTACCTCTACATGATGGGCTCAAACCTGATTGAAACATGGTGAAATGCATTTTTTTCGGGCGGGAAACACGCATTGTCCATAGGCTTCAGATGATATTCACAGTATAGTCCGATTAGTAGATAGAATTTGGAATCATCTTTCATCAGTGGTAGTTTCCCAGCTAAAAGCATCAGAGGGGTGTAGTATATCACAACGCCTAGTTCAGTCAGGTTTGACGCAGAAAAGACAGATTGGCAGAGCACTTTATGGCTGAAAAATTCAGAGGGTGCAATTTAACCAATAATACAACTGGGTGCCTTGTGCTGCCAGAATCAGTTGGTGCCCTCTGGTTTGGCTTCCTCGATAAGTTTCTAGAGGTGGTACTGAACTGGGCCAAAATTTTAAAGCCTGATAGGTCAGGATGAAGTCATTTCGTTGACAACGATTCATTTCCCTGTATACTGCTAGTAATTTAAGTATCAGTCTATACGAGAAACGGAATAATTGGTATAATAATACTAACATATATTCTCTATTGTACGAGACATGCTGTTTCCTGCACGATCAGGATTTCACAATCGTGTTACACAAGCAGAAGCACAGAAGGAAATATATGCATTAAAATACTGAAAGGGTTGTGACAGAATTTAAATAGAAAAGGAAACAGTCAAAGGTTCCATTAAAGTAATGCGACTATTCGTATAAGCTTCTCCTGGGAATCTACTTCCATGCGAGGTAGTCTCCCTTACGGTTTCACTCGCACTTCCACTCTCATCTGACAATGTACCGCTGTGGCTTAAAAGCATGCACGCCATCACCGCTTTTATTTATCTCTCAGGCCACTTCTATATTCGAGTAAGATAGGCACTTCAGCCCAATGTGGCCGCCTTCCGGTGTGACATACATTCAAATAGGTAATCACAGCTTCAACTATTTTTGCCAATTTATATGCAATTATGATGGCCAGTATGACCTTTCGGCCCATTTGACTTTTCTGAGCATAGAACTTTGTTTAACACCAGTGTGTTTATAGGCACTTCGCTTAGCGTGGGTACTGTCCAAGAGAAAGTAAGTATTTCCCGTAAACACCATTACTTCAATGTTTCATCGATGGTAATCGACTAGAGCATGGATTTCGAGGTTACTGGAATGTTCTAGCACCTGCATGTAAATGTCGTTCACCTGAAGATAGGCTAATTAATTTTGGTAGTTGACATCCTAATTCTAGAAGCCTGGGGTCGTGAGACGACCTGTAAATAAGACCAAGGTCTGCCGCCATTATATAGTTCCAGATTGACTAAAGGTAATGTGTCAGCTGTACGCCTTAACGGTGCTTCGTTGTCGCGCGACAATCATCAGTAACGTGTGGGCTAAGTAGACCGCGGAAACACCCACCCGTTCACGGATTCGAAGCGACGACCTTATGGTTGCAAACCAGGCGCGCAGACCACTCGGCCACCGGCGAACGGTTAACACGTTGTGTTGGACTTTTCCTCACGCTTGGGCTCGAAGTCGTGCAAAATAGTTTAAGTGCAGCAAGTGAGAAAATTAAACAGGTGCACTGACCATTTTAGAAGCTTCACTGTGTTATCGCAAGAGATATACGATGTTACAGACAACGATGAAGGAAGTGTAACATAACATGAGTAATATGCAAACTAATAATGTTGTTCGTGGCAACACCACACATGATCCCAGGGAGGAGTTCGATTGATGGCTACGGAAGTATTGTGTGGTGTATTATAAATCATTAGCGGCGACGTAGCGCAAAATGTAGATGCTATACATAACAAAGTGCATGTCATTCTGTCATGTGTATAAAAAGAAAGAAGGGCAAATGAAGCCTTGTTTTTTGTCCCACCGGAAGGAATACTGCTTCGCGAGTTCGAATCCGCGTAGGGTTTGGCGTCCTCGCGGTATACTCAGCCCGCGTGCGATAGTTAGTGGTCGCACTGCAGCGAAGCGCCGTTGCGGCGTACGGCTGGCACATTATTATTATTATTATTATTATGATTATTATTATTGTATTCCAACGGTAAATCGATTTGAACAATTGGAAAGGAACGACGCCGAGTGCTTTCTTCAATCAGAATAATAAATATTTGAACAGACAAAGGATTAGCAAGTGTAGTTGGAGGATTGAACAATACGAAAAGGCAGATGGAAGATGGGAGAGGAAGATGAATGGTTAGATCTTATCAGGTTCGCATCCATATAAATACTCATCCACGCAATCGAGGAAAACAAATCTTTTATGTTTTGGGGAGTCAGGTAGTTGTTTACGTGTATATATGCCCAAATGGTAGCTTAGCTTCGGAAGCCTATTCTATAGCAGTGAATATGTAAGCGTAAAGGCGGTGAATCGGAGCATTTTGTGATAGCGGGTATTTTTAACACATAATCTTTGTTTCGTAGACTATATGGCGAAGATTCTTGGCATTCCAATTCGTAAAACACATTGCCATTTTAATGACTCTTAACAGTGGGATCTCGCGTTTTCTCAGCTCGCACTCGTACCAATTTCGAATTTATCACTCCGCACGCAGCCTCACTTACGGATCCGGCAATTTCCGAAAGGCTGAACGCTTTCAGCTACAGATGAACATGTTCTTTCCAGTTTTTGACACTTTTACGGGTTGCTTCGAGCAGTCGAGATAATCTTGAATCATTACTTCATGGTCACTCTCTTGTGGGGAATTCGAAAAGATGTGCCCTCCGAGTAGGTTTATTTTATTTTGTTGAAACAGTGCATTCCTCGGTGTCCGTTAGCGTTAAAAATGAATAGATTCATTCTTACCCTTCAGGAGAAACATACTTGTCTTGTATCAGCAAGTCGTGATTCACATAAATGCTGTTTGCTCGCCACTCCTTGGCGTTGTCGAAGAAAAGTAAGAAATTCGAGTAGATCACACTCCCTAGGTCGTAAATGAAGATCAGGAATAAGTGCAGACCCAGCAATATATCACGTGAAACGCGGCCTTCCACTGCAATCGGGAAAGATAACGAGACCTAAACCAGCACCTCTGGCCCTCACTGAAGAAGGTAGTAACCAACAAAATCCCAGGACACTGTACTCAATTCGTAGGGTTTCAACTTACGATGTGAAAGGCAATACAAGCAGTCGAAGGAGTTGAAGAAGATGTGTCGGTGAAAAGATATGCTAATCGCAACCGTAGTCAACGACTTACCTTCGCTTTCAGGTGTAGCCAAGCTACTTGTATTTTATCAGTAATATATTCTTTCAACCACGAATGAGAATTCTACCGTGGAAATTCCTGATCTGCTGTAGGAACAAGCCATAAAGCGATAACGTAATACACTACTAGCCTATAATTTTTTAATAGATAGGTGACATCGATTCCTGTCTCAATTTTGATTACTTTGGCAAATACCTTCAGCAATCAGTAGGTTGACAGCTTATAACCAGTATTAATTCATGCCATGCTGATCTGGCAATGGTCCATTGGTTCAATAGTGTGTAGAGAGAAGGACGGGACTATTTTTAGCTTTGTCACCCGATTCAGTGGACGTTTGGGGCAACTGACTGCGCGGCGACATTCCTCTTGGGATCGTCGCCATTGCAGTAGGAGGAACCAAATCCCATGGTACTCATCTGATGGCAGTCTAGCAGCCGTTTTAAGCCTTACTCTGGCTGCATTAGCAGAGGTCACAGGTAGTATGCTCTAATCATTTACCACATGACTTTATAGGGCAGTCATTGGACAATCGGGTAGTATTCTTTTCTTGTACAAGTTCCAGTTGTGGCCCCGTGTCCAACTGTCCAGGTTGAGGCGAAAGTGTTTTTGTACCTCACTCCCAAGTTCTCCTCTTAGGATCCGTCGGTCGTGGGTAACATTTCCACGACACTGACGATAACCCATAGGGAATAAGTTTAGCTGTCTGAGTTTTAAGAGGAAAAGCAAGATCTTCAAGCTCCATGACAGAATTTGAACCACTCTTCTGAACTCTTCACTTTTATCCCCCCTGTTTTCAATCACCAATTATTGGTCCTCCCTGATCTTGCTTCAGTAGTCACTTGTGTTTTAGTTTCAACTTACATGTGTTCGCAGTCGACAAGTCCATGTTCAACCAAGCGAGGAACGTCAGTTCCTCGGTTTCCCTTTGGAATCTTCGATCCATGCTAAGACTGGCATGTCTCAACGTGCGCACTTTGTTACAGATTGTCCAACCTGCAGCATTTGTCAGAACACTATAGATCTTATCGACCGTAATTGCTGTTCATCGGAATATCGCCTTCAAGATTCGAGCCCTGTACTTACCCTGCAATCTCCTACATGCGACACTGGCGGCGCATTCACTTTGCGCCGGTCTGAAGATGACGCAGCTTCAAATGCTGGTCAATCTGCCGTGAGCATTGTTTTGAGTCCAAAGGCTGAAGCTACCCTGATCGACCGAATTTCAGTGAACAGCCGGATGTGCGCCGTCAGATTGGCTGGCTCGTTCCAGTCTTCGAAGTCACGCGGGGGCAAACGGTACATGTTTCTCATTGCGGCCTACGCCCCCACAAACGGCAGTACTGATTCGATGCAAGATGATTTCTATCACCAACGTAATGATCGCTTTCTTTACAGAGAATCTACGGATACCGCGGTGCTTGTTGGTAACCTAAACGCGCAAGTCGAGAAATTGTCCTCTGATGAACTTCATTTGGGCGGCCAACATGGTATAAGCTTCTGTAATGATAACGGTAAGCGGTTGCTACACTCGTGTAAAAACCCATCTCTTGCTCACGAGCACTAACTATCCGCACAGCACGCGCAGAAGATTGACTTGCCTCCCACCAGCCTCGGACCAGCGATGGATGCAAATCGGTCACCTCAAGATCAAGTACCACTGGAGAGGCTACGTTCAAAACTGTCGCTCGATTTGGAGTACCAGCATAGACGCCGATCACACTCTTGGAGATGCTGACCTTTGGTAAGTTTCGGCGGGCGTCCGAAACGTCGCTGTGAGCGCATAGACACCGACCAACTGGCGATGCCAGGTCTGAATGCCTATCAAAGTAGGCTGGCATCTAGGCTGTGTAACCGCCCACAGAATACGTTGAAGAGTACTGGTTCCATATTCGCCAGACCTATCAGCAAACATGTTTTCAGGTGGCAAATCAAATTGCTAACCTGGACGTTGGGTCACCACACACTGTCTTGTACTTCTGAATGCTCGACGAGATATTCCGACTGAAAGCGAACATAATGAGCTTCACAAAATTTTCAGAGCAAATTTGCGTGATAGTCTGAAGAGAGGCAGCGAAACCTGGTGATCTCGCCGTACATCCGAATAGGAAACAGTCGCTGCTACTGGTACTCATCGTAACTTATTCCGTCTGATACGGAAAACAGATAGCAGGAGAAATGGTGTTAGCAAGACCGAACACGATGAGAGTGGACAGCCGATCCACAACTTGTCATAGTGCATGGAGCCGTGGGCCGAACACTGAGAATCAGTTCTATCAGTCGGGTTTGTCGGCTTCTTCACCGGCCACTGATCAGCCTACTCCCTGGGACTTCCCCGTAAATACGCCCTCACGCACAGAAATCGAACGTGAGATTAGACTGTTGAAATTATATAAGGCCGCAGAGAAGATATAACTCTCCTAGCCCTCTTCATGTTTTGTGGGATCTGGTCTTGTAGATGATTTACACGAGTTACTAGGGAAACTTTGGGAGCATGGAATTGTCCCAACAGGCTGGAGCCGGTCCGTCGAAGTCCAAATATTCAAAGGAGGCTTCCGTTCTGAATACGGCAGTCATAGAGGGATTAGCCTAATCTTCATTGCCTCTAAATTGCTTGCAACTGTCGTTCTCCACAGACTGACTGACACTCGTGAAAGCCAGATTCGTGAGGAGCAAGACGGCTTTCGTGGAGGTCGGGGACTCCATGGACCACATCTTCACTTCGCTTCAATTATCGGGGCATCGCATGTTTATTGGCGACCCATCCTAGTCATATTTCTCGACATAAAAGCTTCCTTCGATCCAACGACTCATTCTGCCTTTTGGGACTGTCTGCTCAGGAAAGTTGTGCCCAAAATGTACGTGAAAATTAACAGAGCGTTGTTTGCACATAGTTCGGGCAGAATGAGGGTTTACGGCAAAATGTCGCCGTCCTTCACGTCTTCAGCAATGTGAGACAATGTTGCTTGATGTTCTCTCTCCTTTTCAACTTTGCCATTAACGAAATCATGAAAGTAGCATTTACTGGACCCGACCTAGAAGGTTTGGAACTACTACATGGTGAGCAACGTATTGTCATGGAGTATACTGACGACATTGCCCATTTCTATGACAGCTCGCAAATGTGCCAAGCAGAGCTTGAGCAATTAGCATTGACTGTCAATCGTTTTGGGCCACGATTCGCTCCATGGAAACGCAAAGCGCATCTCCGAGGTTGGCAGGGACGTACCACTGCGCTGAGCCTCAGTGGTGATCAGCTGGAAGTCGTTCATAAATGCATCTATCTGGACAGCTATATTAGCGCCCGTGAGATTGAAGATATGATCACGAAACGCATAGCAGAAGCTCGAGATGCGTTTGACAATCTCCGCCCCCCTATGGCGCCGATGCAAAACCACTCTAGCAATGAAAGGCAGAGTTTATAATACAGCCGTCCGTACAACCCTCCTAGACGTTTGTGAAACCTATCCCATCAGGCCGACGGGCACTAAGAGACTGGTTACGTTCGATCATAGCTGCCTTCGTAGATCAACACTTGTCTTGTGGGAGCACCTCGTGGGCAATGAATGTGTTCGACATCGCGTATTTGGTACAGGGGGGCTAGTGAACCGCTCAGCATCATTTGATTACGCAACAGGCTCCGATGGATGAGCCACATGTTGCGCATGCCAGTCCACCGACTCCTGCGACGTGCGGTATTTGGACGCCGGGGGTGCGGTTGAAAGTGGAGGAGGAGGAGGAGATAAGTGCAAGTGATGACTTGGCTAAGATTAATAAAAAGCCTCAATGTGAAGATGGCGTCTGCCGGTGCATCCCAACTGTGGCTAAAGTCTCAAGGATGATTAACATGTTTGCTTGGACACGTTTTTTGACATGGCGAAGAGCCGACCCAATGGCGTGTGTGTTGTGCGTTTCCTTGTTCAACCCCTCTCCCTTTAATTTCCCCCTCCAGTTACGATCTTCTGCGGAATAATATTTAACAAAATATTACATGTGATTTCAGGAAGGTTTGAAAATAACTGGTTGACATAGTTTGTGGAGAAGGGTTTGACATTTGCTATAAGTAAATCCAAGCTAAGAGCCTAAGAAGTTATTCCTAGTGTTGAGACTGTTTTAACGAATACACCCACTTCAAAAGTTGAGCACCTTCGTGCAGAGCATGCAAACAGTATAAAATTTCAGCAGCCGGGAAGCCGAATTTTGCGGCAGAGGAACGTATCGCATTGACTGCCCTAAAAGAAGATCCGAACATTGTTAGCACAAAAACTGATAACGGCAAAGCCACCGTGGTAATGAACAACAGGGACGGGACCGTCGAAACGGACAATAACATGGGAGAAAGGACAAAGCTTACGGTAGATTAAATAACAGAAGAGACGACATTGTGCCTTAATATGTCTTATTTCACGTTCCAATCTATGTTATACACTCAGGAACAGGGATTTGTCATGGCATCGCCAATATCGCTGTGTTGGCAAATTTGTACATGGAAGACTGAAAGCAGGGCACTGACTGACTCTCGTAGCTCACCGAAAATTCTAGTGGTGATACGTGGATGACACCTTTGTTATCATAAAACGGAGGAATAAAGGCGAGTTTCTAAACCGTTTAAACGCTCTTGCGAAGACTGTAAGTTTGACTATAGAATTGCAATCTTGCAATGGAACATTGCCATTCCTTGACTGGTTAGTTCACAGGAATGGGGGTAGTCTAAAAACAACGATTTATCGCAAGCCGATGGACACAGATGGTTACTTCACCATAGTTCAGGTCACCCAAAGCATGGAATCGCCTCATCTCTCTTTCACAGAGCCCAGACGCAGTGCACAGAGGAAGAAGACAGGAAGGCCGTCCGGAACCCATTATTTGTTAATAGATACACGAGACGGTTAGTGAAACACCAGTTGAAACGAATTTTAAATCCTCACCAACGGCGTACTACAGAGTGGATTGGGACGCTAGGTTTTACTTATAAAGATGAAAGTTCGGAGGCCATTTGGAGGGTCCTAAATCAAGAAAACATAAGGGTAATTTTCCAGAAAGGCCAAACGCTCTGCCCTACACTGGTGCCCTTGAAAGACTCACTTCTCGTAGATAGGACAACCAATTGCGTCTACAAAATTAGCTGTAAAGACTGTGCACAAGTGTACATCGGCCAAATCGCGACAGGGCTACGCACATGGACAGTAGAACACAAGAGAAATATAACACAGCCACCGAGTAACGAGCTTGAATATGTTGCTCTACTAAGGAGTTCTGCAGTAGTGATGGACGGGTTACGAGATGGCCTTGGATAACGTCGAAATCGTTAGAAAGGGATTGCGATCAACTCCCCAGACGAAGAGTACTAAGGCGGCTGAGATTAACAAGGTGAACAGCTGCGTGAACAGGATGGACGGGGAAGAGCTTTCGAACGTGTGGCGAGCAGCCTTGACCCGATCAGTCTGAGGAGCGCCGGCGGACGGATCCAGGGCACATAATGAACGCCACATCTCCCACCTATTGTTAACAAGGCTTACAAGTATGACCTAGTAACGTGGAGCACTTGTGAAGGTTCCATGAACTACTTGTAGTGCTATGTTAACCTGTAAAGCGACTGAACTTCTGCCTACATCCCGTTCGTCGCGATTATCATCTCAGTTCGCTATAAGTGCTATACCAACCTCCGATGATTTCCTCGGACTGACCAAGCTTTTGTGTCAAAAGTGAAACGTTACCCACATACTATACCAAGCGGCTGTTTTCAAAGCTTTCTGAAATCATGAGTTCTCGATCGGCTCCAAATGTTTTCCATAATATTACTTACTTTTAAATTATTTATGGTGTAACGTTTTACTATTTTTATTTTTTGTATTGCGGCACATTTCCTGAGGTTTGTATCTCACCCTCAACTAACCTGTATTGAAGATGATGATGACCCTTTCTAGCAAGTCGCATTCAAATTTCGAACGAGGATAGTTAATTGGAAGGCCATACTCCAGTATCAGGCGAACATGTGATGTGCAGAATATTATGAAAATCGCTGGAGTGATACGGGTGTATGCACTGCGTAAAGCACTCGGTTTCATGTTTGCTGTCACGACATACCTCAGGATGTCCTGTAATGTTCTAACTTCAGGTGACACGAGAACCCACAGCTCCTTCTCATGAGTGACATTCTTGAGGACACCAGCAAATGTGGCATGACAGTTACGAATCCAGTTTACCAATATGGAGAACGACACATTTGTTGCGGTTTACAGGGAATTGCTATTTGATGGACCAGTCCTGAAGCCAGTCTAGGGCCGTTGGTAGTCTGTCTGGGCTCTCAAGATTAGATACTTCTGACAATATCTTGAGATCATTAGCATGAACTAAGCAGTAGGCTTGAAGCGCTGCAGAATGGTCATTACTGTAGAGCTTGAAAAGTTTTGGCCTGACTACAGAGTCTTGTGGGACGTTGCAAGTAATAGACACAGGGTTAGATAGATTATGGTTCACCTATACTCGAAGAGTCCGATCTCTCCTGAAGTCCATAATCCATGAAAGTACATTTCCAGTGGTACATATTCCCTGGCGTTTAAGTAAAACTCGTTCGTGTCGGACTTTGTCGAATGCCTTGCTAAAACCAATATAGACAACATCCGTCTCCGGTCGTCCAATGTTTTAATCCTTGCTTGTCTAGCAACGAGCAGAATATAGTTGCAAGAGTGTGCCCTGTGGAATCCATGCTGAACGGAGGAGTTAGCATACAGGCTTTCGCAGTGAAAGTTGAAGGCACGTTGGACGATTGTTTCCATGATTTTGCAGACTACAGACGTCAGGCATATCCGCCGATAGTTTGCAGGATGGTACCAGTTCCCTCATTTGTATTTGGGCATTTCTATCTCTACATTCTAGTCAAATGGTAAGTGACCGTCTGCAAGCAAGTGCCGGAAGGCTTGGTACATTGGATCGGCAATGTATTCGGCTGCTATCTGGGGAAATAACGGGGGAAGTCCATTAAAACCCGGCGCGGAGTTCTGCTTCAGTTCGAGGAGGAGTTACTTCACTATTTCGGAATTGATTTCGACATTTTCGGGAGTAGGATAATGCGTTGGAAGATGGTTAGCGGGTAACGACGATTCAACGAAGTAGTTTGAGGAGTACTGAGAAGCCAGTTGGTGAGCCTTCCTGTTATCTTCGTAAAGCATTATCTCGTGGGAAAATAGAGCAGGAATACTAGTGCCTGCCCTAGTTTTTCGTTTTAAGTAGGAAAAAAGTTTCTTCGGGCAGGCTCGTGGGTGCATTACCACGCTGTTTTCCTATTATTCCAATTTCTGACTCTTTTTTGGAGTACACAGGTTTCTGATCACCTTAAACTTCAAGTAGTCCGAAGTTACTTATGTTGACTTGAATACATCCCACTTGGTTGTCACCTCATTTCAGATAATCTATTTGTGCCTGTGTGATGAGCGCTTCTGTCATCTTTGAGAATAACGACAGGTGGAACACTGAGTAAATGTTAGCAAGTTCTGGGAAGCTAGCAAACTAAAAAATAAAGCAATTGTACCGTGCTTACGCACCGTCTTAACCTCTTGTTCATCTAAGAATCATTGACAGTATCGTGATAACGCCTCGGCTAGTCTTGCGGTGTACACTACCACCGCCTTCGTGTGTATGTCGTCACACACCATCAGAGCTCCAGGTCTGCCATTACATTGGTTTCTTTGATACTGTAACCGAACTACAAGTGGTGCTTGTGAATCCTGTCGTTGGGGTGGTAGTAAGCTTAGATATGTGACATAAGTTGACGGTAGATCAAAATGTTTGGGTAATTTACAATTGTATGTGGCTTTATGCCCTTCCACCTGCTAATATTCTGTGCAATGTTTCCAGCAGGCTGTTGTACATGCGCGTACACTAGTCGGAGATTTGTACAAAGCATTATTGTTAATCAGTGCTATTGTATTAATTTTCCCAAAGTACAATCGCGGTATAGTAAGTAGCAAGTGGTTGCCACTGGTTTTTAGACTTGATTTGGCGCTGCACTTAGTCCACGCTACATATTATACTGAAACTCATTTCCGTGTTCTGCACCTGGTGATTGATATCGGATGTGAACAGATTGCTGAGCTTGTCCAAAAAATCCAGTTAGGTGTTAACAATGAAACCAAGAACCTAAAACACCTAGGTAGCATTTTCAACTATTTCTCTAAGTTGTAGGCAACACATCAGTGTGACCTTGGACATTCGGTATGATACATACAGTAATAAGGTACGTTGCGTAATCTCTTAGCCCTCTGTACTCTTCGCCAATGGCCTGTTGATCATGAGCCCAAGAAGCGCTAAACCATATTTCTGATGACATTTCTGCCGCCTTGAACCCAGTGTGAGAGCTGCCATGGTTATACAGCGAGGCGCTTGCAATAAACCCTTACAAGTGGGCCCATAACGACTCACCCGGAATGCCAGAAATTCCAATGTATGTAAATTGTTGCCTGGTGTCAAAGATGTGTGCCTGCTTGAAGTTCGGTCACAGAGCTTTTATGAAGGTGTATTTCGGGCGAGAATCCAAAAAGCCAGTATTTCAAGGGGAACGATAAATGACTTCTACCAAGTAAGTGTTGTCGTGCTTTAAATGCAGACAGTACTAGAGTGAGTTTGTCACCCAATTCCATGGATCATCCCTGGCTTATACTGTGGACAGCCGTAAGAAGTGATTAGCTCGCACTTCTTGATACTCCGATCATTTGGAACAACAGGCGTTAACTATAACGTGATGTCTGTGTCCATAATTTCCGGGTGCGACCAAGACTAGGTTACAGAGCTGAGCCCGCGAGCGTGCAGACAAGGCTTTGCGTATTGGTGTTTGTGTAGAAAAGTTTCATTTTTCTCAATGTCGATTCGGAGATAAGTGTGCTTTGTGTGCACCGATGGTTCACACATTGTGGAGTGCAAGACACTCATGTGGTTAGCAACCATTTAAACCTATTAGTTGTAAGTGTCTCAGCTCCCGTTTGGCTCTTGAACATGTCATATTACAAACGGGAGACCACGGAACAGCTACTTACTGTCCATACGAGGATTGTGCAAACAGAAATCGAACTCTTGAATTAGCGCGGCAACCGGCAATAGGAGTGCGCTGTGGCTATTAAGCTCATGTGGTGGCTTACTTAGGCAACAAAATGTCATCTTGCGCATTTCACTGCGATTGATGCTTGGGGAGCTAAAGCCTCTGAAGTGAGTACGTGCCCAAGCAGTTCGTCGGATTAGCGCCAAACAGACAATAAAAGAGCTGGAAGAACAACGCGTATGTGTGCAAGTTTGTTACAAGCTTGGCAAAACTTTTGCAGAGACATTTCAAAGGCTTAGTTAAGCGTACGGGGAGGACTGTATGAGTCATATGCAGTGGTATCAGTGGTTTGAGTGACTTGAACACGGTAGAATGACGATCGGTAACGATTCCAAGCCTAGACGTCCTTGCATATCGACTTACAAGGACTATATCGAAAGAGTTATTACTGTGGTCTGTGGAAATCATCGTTTAAGTCTTCAAGAACTTGCTGACGAATTGGGCATCAGACTTGCGCGTTTGAGAGATGCTGTGCCCACGAAGTGGTCTGAACAATAGGAAAGCCAGATTTGGATATCGCACCATGACAATGCGTCGCCTCACGCATTACTCCTTGTCCGAAGCTATCTCGCAAAACATCGCAATCCCGTTGTGCTCCATCCACTGCATTCTCCGGACCTAGCCCCTGTAAATTTTCTCCTGTTTCCCAAACATAAAACTACGTTGAAAGAACGTCGTTTACAAACCATAGCGGAGATTCAGGACAATGCGATAAGAGACCTGAGCTCCTTCCCAGAAAGTGTTTTCTAGGAGGCGTTCCAAAAATGGAAGAGCCGTTGGGAACAGCGTATTGCTAGTGAACGGCAGTACTTTAAGTGGAAAAGTGCTTAAAATGTTGTGCAATGAGTGATAAAGGAGTTACAACCAAAGTTTTGTTTCTTTTTGATCATCCCTCGTACAGCGACTATTCAAACACGTTGGAGATCACTGGCCTAGCTGCCGGATATGTCATGTTGCCAAACCGGTACGCTGGAACAGCTAATGATGGTGCCTTAGAGACTGTTCAAAAAGTTAAGTCTGTGCGACAGGATGCATTGCTAAAACCATCGTCCCTGATATGGTATAAATAATGCGTTTATTTGTGATTCAGATGTATTCTTGATCGAAACTTAGATTGATTTTCTATGCATTCGAAGGCTTCGCAACAACGTCAAGCTGTGATATTTGACAATGCGTTGCACATGACTGTACACCGACCTTCGAGACGTAATTTCTTTGTGTGACCGGGTAGTGCATGGAAAAGGAGTAGACGAGGGCAAGCGATTAACATTTGAAGTGGTTTGAAACCTCTTCCTTGGAAGACGGCTTCAGCTGATGTCGGAAAATTCATGGGTTGGGGTTTTAAGTTAGATTACAATTGATTGGACGCACCTATTGACTTGTTAGATTGTAGACCTCAGCGCTTCACTTTTTCTCCAACCATGAGCTGATGCTTTGTTATATATCTATATGTTATGCATAGCGGAACAACGTTTGTAATGCTAATCACTTCTGATTAGCACGTACACTAAAGGATTGATAAATGAAAGTATGTGAACAGAATAATTCGTTTCAGGTTCCCGGCTGGGGTAGGGACAGGCTTAACATGACACAAAGTGTATTTTTGCTGCATTCGGAAAGATATTATCGAGCAAGTAACCCAATCCAGCGTCCACGGAGGTATACGCATTAACTACGTTTTAACTCATCAGCCACTTATCAACAAATTGGCAATAAGTTGTAGGACGTGCAACATGATGAAGCGTTTAAAAGTGACCGAGTTCTACTCAGATTTGATTAAGTGCGATAAAGTTGCAAGAATGTGTCACAAAAATTCACTTACTGCTGGGGTCACCAGGTACTCGCCTGTTTGTTGACAATTAAGGTGCGGAAAAACGTATCTTCCTTTGCCGTATACCTTAAAAAATAAAAGATTCAAATCGGTTACATGCCAATTTATATGAACCAACTAACTGCATGATGATCCATGATGTGATGGATATTTCGAAGACGGAAAACCCAGTGACGACTGTGTTGAACAATATAGCTGGTGTTAGAGATTCAAAAGTATCAGAACATAGTCAGTTAAACACAGTGACAGCTTTGGGATTATACAAGAGGAATTCGAGAGAAGAGTTTTCCAAGATAAGTCTTTTTATGCCAAATTTGTGGGGCCAGCGTACAAGATTGCGGGTAACGTGCTACGTTTGGGATAAGGCAGATTAAACATCTACGTTGTCTCTAGCACTCCAGAGAAATAACTTCGTCAAGCCATCCAAATTACGCAGTGGCATCTTTTATTCACGTGTCTATTAAAATTTTACCAACTGCACATTTGCTAAGCAACGGCAGTGTAGGGGAGCATTGCATTATGGTGGAAAATATCTCTTGGCCTCTTACTTGGGATCACGGTTCCCGAATTTTTTATATGACTATGCACTTGGCATTGTTCCGTACTAACCTCAGATGTTTTGATCATTTTATCTTTTCCAGTATATCCGCACTGGTACCCGTTCAACCGTCCATTTGCTTATCACCCATGGCTAGTTTACCCTTTCATATCCTTCACGTCTAATACGATATTTGGCCATGTTCGGTGTTCTTGTCGTTTGTGATAGATGTCTCATACACCAAACACCACGGCGTTATAAATAGAATAATGGAACAATAGTTTTATACGGGTAAAAAAAGCTATTGCTTAACAAGTCCTGTAAGATAGTTATGATGAAATTACAAAACAGAATATATTTGTTAGAGAAATTGGGTTTACACCGGTGAACGCTCTGAGGTATACGTAGTATAAACAGTAAACCCATAGGGGAATGACGACAAATGGAATGTTGGTAAATAAAATATTGTGTCTCCTCCTGATGTACATATACAGGACGTGAACAATGGGAACAAAATTTGGGATTCGACCGCTAGTGCAATTGCTTACAGACACCTGTGTTTATCCATGGATAATGAGTCATGTGCGATGGCGGAGTGAATCACCATTTCATCCAATTTTAACACAGCTTCCATCGCCACCAGGGTCAAACCACGTATCGTTCACGGCCGCCAATGTGATGAAAACACTAATATCATTGCGCGTGCACAGTTCACCTGGCGTGGAGGACATTAAACTGAAGACGTTGAAAGCAGGGGCCATGAACCTTGCCGAACCATTAGCTCGGTTCTTTCAACGTTGTCTCTACGAAATGCGCGTTCCCACAATGTGAAAACATGACTAGTCACTCCTATTTACAAAAGTAGGAATTGTGCGGAGCCCCGAACTACCGGCCAATCAATCTCCTCCCAGTGTTATCTAAACTAATGGAACGTATACTTGCAGAAGCGCTCGTGTGATATCTTGAGAGCAACAACATCCTAGTGTCACAGCAACACGGAATCCGCCGAAACCGACCCTGCACGACAACCTTGCTGCTAGCCTGAGAAAGCTGGACAGAGTCAGCCGATGCCACAGTGGGAGTTAAGGTTGTCTACCTGGACTTCTCGAAAGTGTTCGATTATTTGGACCACCGTATTTTCCCTCACAAGCTTCGAAGTTATGGAATCGGTGACCCTGTGCTCTGTTGGACCGGCAACTTCCTCCCATAACGTCACCTGAATGTGAGAGTCCATAGCTCCATTTCCGTCCAAATTGAGGTCCAGCGGGGCTTGTCCCAAGGATCTGTACTGGGGCTACGTTTATTCCTAACATTCGTTAAAGATCATTTCAGTGTAGTGCAGTCGAATTGCTTACTATGTGCAGGTGGTGTCAAAATTTGGCGTGATATCAGGATAATGGATGATCACAAGGCGTTGCATAGCGATCTCGACAGGGCTTATGCGTGATCATCTGATAACCGGCTCCAGTTCAACCTGGCGAAGTGGAAACTCGTAAGCATATGCTATTAGCTTCTCTGTGAATATCGACTTGGGGACCAAAAGTTATAACATGTTCCCCAAGAAAATGACCTCGGAGTGATCGTGCAGTACCATCTTGACTACTCGAGCCAGGCTAAAAGCACATCACAAAGAGCCAGTCAACATCTTGGACTCTTACCGAGGGCTTTCTGAAATGTTGTGCCATCAATCTTTCTACAAATGTGGAGCGCCAACTTGAGGCCCCACGCTGAATATCTGATCCAGACCTGGCTTCCCTGGCACAAACGCGACATTAATGCACTTGAAGCTCCACAATAGACAGCGACCAAACTCGTTAGAGAATTGTTTCAGCTCTCCTACCAACACCGTTTGCAGTCCCTGTGATTGTACAGTGATGAATGTCGACGTCAGCGAGGAGACTTAATCATGGTTTAGTTATTACTGACGAACCCAACGCACCCAAGTCGCAGTCCTTCCAGCTGAGGCAAAATACTAAACTGAGAGGCCATCAGGCGAAACTGGTTACGCACTACAGCCGGCTTGATTGTCGACGAAACGTTTTCTCCCTTCGTGTGTCTCGTACCTGGAACGCCCTTCCGACTCAAGTTATCCTTGCCCTGACATTAACGCTTTTCAAAAACCTCTTGATGACACGCTTTCCAACTTGCATTATTTGATATAGTCCGTTTCACTCGGAGGACGAAATAATGCAAACCAAACCATGTGCTTAACGGCCGAATTTAAAACGTGGTGGTGAGGATACATGCAGAAGTGACTTTGTGAGCAGCCTGGATGTCTCTAAACTGGATAAACAAACCACATCTGTCAAAGAAAAAAAACAAACGAGTGGGCGTTGTCGTTTTCTTTTTTCTTTCCCACACAATCACTGAACCATGACAGCTCTCTATACTGTTTCTTGTGTGCGCATCCCACTCCCATTTCAAACTATCGTTATGTAGTGGTGCATTTAAATCGGTAGACACTTAAAATAACCAGGTACGTAATCGATGCTCGTTTACATTTTAATTGTTGCCAAACCATCCTACAAGACTTGACAAGTACATGCTTTTTTACCCGTGATAAATCATTGTTCATTGTTCAATAAATGCACGATCAACTCGGGCTTTGAACTCTGCTAACGTGGGAGCACATATAACGGATTTCGATAGGGTACCCCAATTTCTGCAAACATGTACCGAAAAGAAATTCCGACGGCATTCCAAGCGATTGTGCTGCTGTAGCAGCTTGAGATCCTGGTCTCTCAAATTGTTGTTGTGACTGAGCTCTAGCATGTAGCGGCACGTGTGGTCGCCATCTCCCAAAATCTGGTCATTTAATATGAGGTCCCCTCGCAATCGCCGATACTGTCTACTGAAGACCCCGATCACTTGTAGCCTTCGTTCTTACAGCAGATTATACAGACCCTAGAAACAGTTGGTTGTCCGGCGTTGGGATATCTCCAAGGCGGTGAGATCTCTCCTCAGCCATGGTTGCCAGACCTGTATTGCTTATTTCAAATGTAGACGTACGTATGAGGCGAGAATCTAAGGAAAAATCGAATGGTCGTATCGTCCGAATGCACTCTTCAGGAGACCCATGTGTTTGATGCCGCGCCTTGACACCGTTTCAATCTGATTCAAGCATCCAAGGTTGACGTGGAAGGAAACTCCTAGCTCCTTCTCGTCAGGAAACCTTTGAAGATCCTGGTTGCCGAGTTTGTAGGATGGTGCACGAAGACATTCATCTTGACTACTCCTTTTCCTCTTTTGGGCTTCGTACTCAAGTCCCACCACTTCTTTGTTCTTTGTTTGAGCCATAAACCACTGACGCTCTTGTCTTGGATAGTAGTTGCACCTAGTTGTTTTATCCCCACCATTTTCTGACTGCCTGGGTTGGACAGTGGTTGCAAGAGCCTCATTCTTCTTCTAAATCCAAGTACTTGTACAGTGAAACCTCCAAAGTTGATCACCTCTATATGTTGACCACCTCTCTAGGTTGACCGTACTTTTATATTTTGAACGGTCACTATGTAAACCCTATGTAACCAGACCCTAGTATGTTGACTACCCCTGTAACTTGTTTGTTGACCACTTGTGTCATGACAGTTAGTAATAATTCAACATCCATAAGTTGACCATTTGAGGACTTACCATCCAATGATTTCCGAATAGCTCGTTTGATCCGACAACACGGCTTACAGCGGGATTGCAACGTATGGACTTCCGACCCACAAACTTTACGTTTGAGGATACAGTGTGTTCTCTGCGTATATGTTTATGTGCGTATTGGTCCCGACAGTCAGGGTTTACGCGCACGCGTATTACCCGGATCCATGTTGTTCCCCACAGATCCATGCCCACGGAATGACCTAGAACGATGTATTTTCAACCTCCATCCCCTTTCCACACACACCAGCACGCCTACGTCTACCATTAAGCACATATGTCCACTCCTCGCACAGGCCAAAATCCGGGAGTTTGAGTGACTGTCAAACCCTCGATTAACCACCAAGTGTAAGCACCGGTTAATTAGCACCTTGGATTTTTGCCAGATTGACGCGTACGCCCACATAAATTGTCGAGCGCAGATGTCAGGGTTGGGAGGTGCAACTCCGAACCACTTCCAATTTGGATACGGTCTTTGTGATCCTAATGACTGAGGTCTACTTCAAAGTGAACAGAGGTCTGAGTAGAGATTGTGTGTCGCAATCCAACCACACAGCTGCTACTACATATTCAACTTTGAATTACTTACTGCTGTGCCAAGGTTTGCTCACGGATCTTAGGACCATAGTGATCAAGGCGTCAGCCTGTAACCACTAGGCTCCGATTTCTATCCCAGCTCAGGCAATCTTCATCTGACTAGTTCAAACGAGGACGAAGCCGGTTATGGGGTGTCAAGCTTGGGAGGAGCAACACCGACCAACCTTAAAATTGTCGAGCGTTTATTCGGCTCTATTTGGTGTCGGCCTCAGGGTGAAACCAACTGATGTTTTTATTGTGTGCACTTGGTTACGTACATAGCACTGTAGACCTTAAATCCACTCAGTGCTTTGAAGAATTTAACCTCGGTCATTATGAGTAATACGACCTTATGGCCCAAAGAAAGGACCTCAGAGAGTTGACTTTAAAGGAAAAAGTTAGTCTGCTACATTTTCTGTAATGCAGAAGCCGATGAAAAGCGGCAAAGCATCTTGGTGTTAACAAGCCAACAGTTAGCAAAATCCAAGGACATAAACACGAGTACTTGGAGAGGTACGATAATGAGAGAGGTGATCTACAGCGGAAGAGGTGGAAAACTTCACACGATGAAGTCAGTGAGACTACACTGCGTTGGTTCAACCAAATGAGAGTAGCTAACGCTCAAATTTCTGGGCTGAGGATTGCTAAAAGATTCTCACAAGAATTTGGAGTTGCATATTTTCAGGCATCCGGTAGTTGGCTAGAGAAATTCAACCACCAACAAGAAATTTCCCATACCTTTGTGTGATAAATGCAATGAAGTGTCTGCAGAGTTAGTTACATGTTTCACCAGAAGATTTTCCAACTTCAGCAAGGGCTTCAACAATGACGAGATTTTAAACCTGACAGGAGCGGTCTCTTTTACAAGGCGATGCCTAACAGAAGTCTTGTTGTAAAGGATGACAAATGTAAGGGTGGAAACCATTCCAAAGAACCTTCCATAGTTCTGCTGTGCGCTAGCTCAAGTGGGAGAAGCTAACGCCCTAACCATTGGTAAATCAACCAGACTATATGCGCTCAAAAACCTAAATCCTGAAAACCTTCCAGCCAACTGGAGTTCAAACCGAACTGAGTGGATGATTATCACCACATTTGAGGAGTGAATCAGTAGTATCAACCGAGAAACGATGAAGAAGCAACGCTTCATTAGCCTAACAGTGGACAACTGTCCTAGTCACACCCATGTAACCAAAATTCAACCTCTGGACCAAGGGACCATCAAAATATTCAAAATGCACTACCGAGCCCAGCTCATGTAACTAGCTGTGACAACATTGCGTACTAATAATCCTTCTGCAGAAGGAACTTGAGCTTTTGTGTCAGTTAACGTCTTGGATGCTGAGTTTTGGATAAGTTCCTCTTGGTTCAAAATTCAGCCAGAAATAATACAGAACTGTTTCAGAAAAGCCGGATTTGTTCAACATCTAGCGGGAAGCAGTCGCCTTATTAGACATTCCATCTCCCCCGGCATAATGCGAGTTTGTTGAAATGTATGGTGACTTTGTAACTTGCACTGAATCAGACCCAGATGCTATTTTCCAAGTGATACTGAGTGCGGTACTCCCCTACGGAAACAAAGAACAAACACATGATGATGCTGATGAAGAAAAGCACTGAGTGATGATGATTTGGAAATTACAGAAATTCCAATAGTAGATGAAGTCAGCAATTGTCTGTTGTGCAAAAGCTTTAAAGCACGCTGAGTAGTGTGGTTTGTGCTGAGAGCGCCTTTTTCGTTTACCCTTGTGATAAAGGGAAGAAACAGAGATTGGCTTTTTCTTCACAAAATGATTGACCTCGCGAAATGCCTACGGCGTTTTGATTTATTATAACACTGTATGGTTGAACAGTGTTTACCGTTAATTGTGACCTAGTCTAATGTGTTTGAAATGAGTTTATATGAAAATAGGTCTCATACTATACTACTTACAACGGGAAAGTAGGTTACGCTAAGTTTTCACACGGGAATGCTTTAGGTTGACCGCCACACTATGTTGCCCACTTTGGTTCAGTCCCTTGAGTGGTCAATTTACGGAGGTTTTACTGCACCTGCTTTACCGGCATCCTAAACGATTGTGGCACGTACATTACTGTAATATAACCGCAGATAATAATAATAATAATAAGCTGCATATTTCTAATCAAGTGTGACGCTGTGCCCATATTTGGCACAGATCTCATAGGTGTAGGTGATACCATGCTCTTGCGTGGACAATATAAAGTTATAAGCTGATATTTGTCTATGTTTCTGGCACGGAATTTTGTTCAAGTGTTTGTGTTTTATGCAATGGAAGATGGTTCTATTGTAGTTTGAATAGGTTGCAGATACTGAAAACTGATCAGATTGTGGGAAGTTGTGGTATCACACTTATAAGACCTCGTCTAAGCCTCCACTAAATAAATCGTCAAGTGATCTCCCCAACGAACAAAACGACTTAATCGTGTCCAGGTTGAGGTATCTTCCCAGCATGCTAAGGATTGATTGCACAATCTCATATTATTTGGTAGTGATTAAGAACAGATTTCACAGAGAAGCATATCTGGTAAGAAAGAAGTTAAACCGTAAATTTGTCCTGCGTCGTGGTATAACCAGAGTAAAGTCTTTGTAACCTAGGGCTTGCGTGGAACTGTGTTGCAATGATAATGTGTATACATAGCAACAGGTAATGCGATGAATCCGATTGTACAGCAGTGTCAAGTTATGCTTTAGTCTTCACATCCAAAGCGGATTGAAATGAAGTTACTGGTGATAGCAATTTTTCCTAATAGACGCTTAGTAAATGACCGTTGGAGGCTTTCTATCGCTGTTCTGTCAGATTTCCACACATGGCCACAGATTATGTTGCAATGCTTCAGGATGGGACGAATAAGGGGTTTACATAAATCAGATCTGTCAATGATTGCATGCAACTTATAGGTTAGCCACGGATTTTCTGACTCGTGCCATCTGGTACTCAATCAGTTAGTAAAAGTTGCAGGTACAAGAATATCAGATTAAGCGATCACGTGTAGACAGATGTACACAGATGAGTTGGTTGTTGTGTGATAGATTTTTCGGGTATCAAGAAACTGCGACACATGATAGGACTTTTGATCTGAGAAGTTCATCATCCGCAGGTCTCAAGCGAATGAATGTCTTCTTGAAGTAGTAGTACATTCTAAAGGTCAAAAGGTTGGAACTTGTAGACAATTTTTATATCATGGGCAATTAAAAACGGCACGCCACCTTTGTCAATCAAACTGATGTCATTGAGATATAGAAGGAAATTGCCTGAACATATTTCTTTGTATCATCCCGCTAGTAATTGTATGTGGGGAAGAGCGATAACCGCCTAAGGTGACTTTGATAGTGACCGTTTATGTAGGATGATAGCCAACCGAGTAGTGGGTCTTGAACTCCAAAGGAAGTTATCATCATTAGTAACCGTATGTGAGGTACTTGATTAAATGCCTTTTGTATGTCCAAGAAGAGAATTAAGAATGTGTATACTGAGTCAATGGAGTCTGGAAAATAGTTGAAGTAATGTAGCCACCAGGCTGTGTACGATCGGTTGTCAAGGCAACCATGTTAAACTCGTCTATCAGCCCCGGTGCATTTATGAGATTCACCAGTGACTTTTTCTTGCCAATTTCTCCTATTACCTGGCGACCATTAGAGTCATATGGATCGGCCTGTAATTGTCAATCTCTTTTTTGTGTCGCCTTCGTGACCTGAATTGATAATCGGTTTTCGGTTTTCGTGTTCTGGAGCACCCTCCGTGTGCCTTGGGTTGCGACACGTAATCTCACTTGTGGCAGCGGTTGACTTTGGACTCAGCCTCTGCTACTACGATTACTGGTACCGTCACTGAAGTGGAGGGTCTCAGTGTGCTACTCACAACTCATTACACTCCAAAACCGATGGTTTCGTCCTGGTTTGGACTCACCAGGTAGTGAGAACTGAGCTGGGACTGGAACTTCCCGCATATTGCTTGGTGGCTATGGCCATGACTAGTAGACCACTGAGCTTGGCGAGCAGTGCTTGACACAACGGTTAGAAGTTGCTTTTCGGGTTTTGGAGCAACTGTTGTGTGTTTTGGCTTGCAACACGCAATGTCGCTTGTGGGCTCAAATACACGAAGCTCAACTTCTAACCGCTGTGACATGCACTACTCGCGGAACTTAGTGGTCTACCGATCACGGTGATAGCCGGCAAGCACTTTGCGCCGAGTTCCACCTGCAGTTCGGCTATATCTACCTGCGGAGTTCAAACCAGGATGAAACAGTCAGCCGTAGATTGAGGGGTGGGAGACAGCCATACGAAGTTTTCACTGATCTGGAAAGCCGCTGGACTTTCGTGAAATGGTAAACATATTCAAAAGGTGTAGTGATATGCCAGACCAGCTGAGTGTTGTGACGAAGGTGGGGATGCTATCAGCTTTCAGAATGGAGAACGGCTGAGAAGAATTAATTGCCTTGTGTATGTTGCGAAAAGGGATAACCAAGCTAGATAGAGCCTTCGTCGTTCCTACATCAATGTGCGTATTTATAGGGTTAGTCGCCACATTTATGGAGATAGCTAAAACCGAGTTAAATACTTCACAGATGAAGCCTTGGTCTTGTTCTGATTTCTCGATTATTATCTACGATTAAAGAAACATACGATGGGCGAAATTTACGGGTGGCAAAATTATTTGTCCTATGCGTGCGGCCAACAATCACTACTTCCTTGCTGAATTACCCTCACCGTCAAACTACCTTGTTTGCCAGATCTAATACCATAGCTCACACGTGGCTTTTGAAGTACCTGTGCTTTGAATGGTTGTACTTCAGTGGACCATGGTGCCCTTCATTCGAAGTGACATTAGAAGTGCAGTGTCTCCTAAATAAGTTTACATATTCCTGGATCATATGAAATCACTTGTCGACTAAACCAAACTCAAGTAAAAATGGTCCGGTTATTTTCGTCGTTCGACTATTCGGGAACAAATTATGCAATCTAGGTGATCTTAGATTGTTCATATATATTAGTGACATCATAATGCAATCGGTGATAATTTTCCCTTTCAATTAGTTAGACAATTGGGCTACTGGTGCAGAAGCACAGTGGATCCAGTTTCCGCGACTTACATTACCATGACAACAATCGTTCTTTATCATAGCCCTACATGTTAACTGTTGGTGCAAACTACCTTGTTTATTGTGCCGCAGTATAATGCCGCTAGGTACCTAAAAACATAGGTATAAAATTACAAAAGGTAAAACGTACAAGATAGAAGAGTTAATATCGTTCTACTTTGATACAACCCTACAGCACTTGCACAGTGATTGGAGGTAGAAGCAAAGTGGCAAAGGGAATGATAAAGGTATTCAAAAAGTAAATCTCATTGAGATCGGTTTTTCGTCAGGTAAAAAGTGTGCTTGAATAAATGTGTTCTTCCGCTTTCGAACCCCAAACGGAACGTCAAAGGCTCCAAACGGTGCTCTCTTCGAGTGGCGGTTGGTATGTGAGCTAACATGCTCACCACACTCATCAAGCCGTACCAGCTAATGTTAGCTCCCCTACCAACCGCCACTCTGAAAGGAACCCCGTCGAGACCGAAAGAAAAAAGGGGGCATACGAACTCCGCAATTGTATTTATTGAGTACGGTGTACAAATGGCGAAAACACAATGTGAGCCAAACGGGGAGGAAATTATCTACAATGTTACAAGAACACAGACGAACCGGTCGAAACCAGTCTAGTCTCGACACAAGTTGTTGAAGAAGGGCACGTTTCACTGGGAGGAAACGGAGGTCCTAGCGCAGTGAGAGACAAGAAAGGGAAATAAATTCCTCGAGGCGTGGTTCTCTACAAGGATTCTATAACGCTGCGCAGTGACTTAGATCCGATGTACCGGCAACTGCTTAGGAAAGAATTTAGGCGGAGAATTTACCAGATGAGGGTGAAAGAGACAGCGACTGAACTGCAGATTAACACTGGTCACACGAAGTGAATCGAAGTGGTCAAGTTTATAAGTCACTCGCTCATCGATCAAGAGTCCACGAAACATTCAGCTGGCCTACTACGCACTGGCGAAGTCGCCTAGAGTGGTGATGAAACACCTGCAACGAAGTTGTTCAGTTCGGAGATCCGACCAAAACCTGAACACACTCAGTGCTCACACGGTGCTCCCACTAGACACAGGGTGAACTACTAGGGCACCGGTATTCGAACACAACTTGCTTCCTTATGTATGTCCCTGTAATAGGCCCGCTTTCACACTCACACAGTAGGGGTAAAAGAAAGGCTGCATTAGATACTCTACCTTTCGGAACGAGAGTGATGTCGCGCTGATGCTGTAAGTGGCGAGGTTAAGAACAAGACCTTGAGTTTTGTCTATAATCTTTATCATATTTTCTGTACCACAGGCGCTGGTACAGCTGCTTAAGTAATTGAATTTTCGCACAACTTCTCGTTAAATCCTACCAAGAGTTAACTCGGAAGTTATCCCTGCTAAACTTGCAGAATACATTTGCATTTCCAAAATGCAAAGCAAGTGCCAGACATAGCTGTCAACCGATGTAAATCTATCTATTGCTGTCTAGTGCGTTTTTGAGCTGTTACATCTTGCGGCAATTTCATCTGAATACTACAAAACAAGAAGTCGCTCACCCGGAGGTGGATCCACTCCTTCCAACTTGTATTCTGCAATTGCAGTTTCCATACTTTCGTCAGTAGAAGTCCTAAAGGGAATAACTATCAACCGTATGCATGACAGCTTTGATGCTGTAACTACTGGCGCAACTTGATGTGGTCATTGCAACCTCGATTACGCTAAAGCATTGCATACCTGCATCTGCCCTTCAAAAGCACCAATCCGTATGTGAAGAAGCATAATGACAAGTAACATAGGGACAATGGAATTCAACGCGATACTTCTGATTGCTGCATTCTGAACATGAACCACACTTGAAGAACGGGACTATAAACTAAGTGCTTCAGTCTGTAAGACAGTATCCTGCTTCCATACTTTTTTTACAAACTTGTGCAACTCATATACAAGAGGTATTTATTGTGGTTGCAGAGGGTTGGAGGAAGCACATCTGATCGCAAGACCGTATTAAACTTTAGCTCTTTAATCACATTCGTGTAGAGAATTTGAACTATTTACGCTTTCATTATTTAACGATAATGGATTTCCCTCTTGTTTGCATCAGTCGACCTTCGGTTTGTTTTACTGAAGGTACTCGGCATTCAAGTTCGATTTCCCTGTGAGTCATGCGGTTCACCGCTTCGTGCTTCGATAATTGACTCCCAGTTATTTGTAGCTGGTACAATACACGTTGGGTTCGGTAACGTTCACTTCTGAATACTCGATATCCGTGGTTGGTCTTACTGCTATTTGTCGGCACCAGTAATTAAGTTCGGGTTTGCAGTTGATGACCCTGATTGCGAACTCCATCGCAGCCATTTTGTATTCCCTACCCCAGTGAGACCATACCTTGTTGTATTTGTTTGGTTTACATTTTTCATCGTTTAGCCTTTTTTATCATGTCTGGTACGGCAGCTAAACTCCCTGCTGCTGCTTTCGATGCTGTCACATTTGCTGTCACACCGTTTATTAGTAGCGATCCACAGCTTCGTTTTATATGGTTAGAGTTTGAGTTCATTCGCCACAGGATCAACTCTGGTTCATCGCTTGCTTGCAACTTAGGGATCGTTTAATGCAGTCTGTTTCTAAGCAACGTTACAACACTCTTACGCAGGTCCTCTTTAGCAGAAGCCCACAATCTGAGCGGACCTGTATTCAGCAGCTATTCCAATGTTTGTAACTGGGCGACAAGGAAACCTCAACGCTACTGAGGGAATTGCGCCAACTGCTCGGTGCATTCTCCATGGACGACTCATTATGGCGCGAACTCTGGTTACAGCGTTTACCAGAAGTAGCGCAAGGTATTCTTACCGCTATACAACTCCAATCGCCAGGTGACGCCCCTCAAATATCTGACGCAGCAGTCGCTCGTTTTCGTTCTCAGCTCAACTCTGTCAATTCCCTATTGTAACAGTCACCCTGTACCTGTAATATAGTTCCCATTACTTGCTATTTACACTTCACCCAGTCTGCCCATACTTCACAGGAATGAACGACTATATTAACGGAATTAGCTGCTTTGCGCCGTGACTTCCACAACAGGTCTAACAATAACGGATGTCGATCAAGAGGCAAACCGTCTAACCGTAACGACGCTGCAGGCGGGAATCAGTACTGCTGGTAGCACCGCCAATTTGGTGCACAAGTAAACCGTGGTGCCACACCCTGCAACTTTCATATGACCCAACAGAGAAATTCTTGGGCCACGACGTAAACGCGACTAGCGTCAATGTCCCACCCGACAGCAGTCGTCTTTGGTATGTTAAGGACTGCGAAACTGGGATACCGTTCCTGCTCGATCCCGGAGCTGAAGTTAGCTTGGCTCCTTCCGCACCTGGGGAGGCGACTCACTCCGTCACTCTCAATCTTTGTACTACCAACGGCACACTAATCCCTACTTGCGGCCAGCGCTCTTTAACCCTGAACTCAAGTCTCCGTAGAACATTTCGTTGTGAGTTCATTATTGCTGCCGTCCCGTTTGCCATCATCGGCAAAGACTTCCTCAGACATTTCGACCTCTTGGTCGATGCGAAACTACAGAGGATAGTCGATCCCGTAAGGAAGCCCAGCGTCACTGGTACCAACGCAGGCATTGCGGTTATCACCACAGTCTACGTTTGCCCAGAGACTTCCTCTGACTATGTCCAAATATTACCTCAGTATTTCAAGTACGTTCAGCCAATGAAGGTAGCTCCACGGTGGAATATCAGGTCTTGCACCATATCCGTACCAAAGACTCACCCGTCACATCACATCTGTGCTGACTTTCGCCCTTGCAACTAAAGCTAGCTAGGGAAGGGTTAGCACATGCTCGAAGTTGGAATAATATATCTTTCGGATAGCCCTTGGTCACTTTTCAGTTCAGATGGTCCGAAAAAAATCTGGAGTCTGGTACCCTTATGGCGACTACCGGGTCCAAAACAAATTTACTGTTCCCGACAAATACCTCATCCCATATATGCAGTACCTCAGTGCATGCCTCACGTGTAAGACAATCTTCAACAGGATCCATTTGGCTTGCGCCTATCACCAAGTACCTGTAGAAGAAAAGGACATTCCTAGAACCACTGTCAGTGCTCATCTTGGCTTGTTTAAATTGTCAGGAACGCCATTCGGAATGTGCAACGCAGCTCCAACCTTCAAATGCTTCATCCCCGATGTCACTGGGTCTAGAGTTCGCGTATTCCTATCTCGATTATATCCTAGTAGCCAGTTCAACGAAAGTAGAGCCCTTCGAGCATCTACGTTCTCTCTTTTGGCGCTTGACCAAGCACGGCGTCACCTTCATTACGACTAAGTGCAAGCCCGCAGTATGATTCCTAGGCAACCTCGTTTCATCATCTGTTATCTAGGTCCTTGCGGACAAGGTCCAATCCACAAAAATACTTCCCAGCCCCGATTTCATTTTGGCGCCTGCGCCGGTTTTGTGGTTTAGCCAAATACTACCGACGCTTCACACTCACTGTGCTCAAATCATGCAGCCTCTGACTGACCTCAGAGAAAACGGTAAGCTTGCTTTCCCCGATACAGCAAACACGTCTTTCAACGTGCTCAAGGATGCTATCTCCAACATGGCTCTCTTCGCCCAGTGCGAACTGTCTGCTACCCTTGCTCCGACAGCTAACGCTGCAGGTGTTGCGGTAGAAGCTATTCTTCAAGAACACTTTGATGGGTAGTGGCAAGCCCTCGGTTGCTTCTCCAAATGCCTTCAAACAGTGGAATACCGCTACAACACGTTTGGTAGGGAACCGCTTTCCATCTAGTTAGCTATTCGTCGCTTCCGACACACATTAGATGTCCAGCCTTTCACGGCTTACACTGATCACAAGCCTCTCCTTTTACGTTTAACACATCCTCGGACAAATATCCACCGCGGGAAATCAGACACCTAGACTTTGTCACTTAGTTCACTGCTGATAAATGTCATTCTCAGGTGTCGGCAACTCCGTCGCTGATGCTCTCTCGCGTCAACCCCACTCCGTGCTGTTTGCCTACTGTCGAGGTTACCGTCATACCATCGGCCTAGGCCCAAGACGAAGACCTCCAAAGCACACTGCAGTCCACTTCACTGCCAGTGCAACCATTTCCTCTCCAAACTATGGACGGAACTATCCTTTGTGACCTTTGCACTGGATGTCCAAAACCCATCGTGCCAGCATTTTTCAGACGCAACGTCTTCGACGCCCTCCACCCATTACTTCACCCCGGTATCAGCGCTTCCTTGCAATTGGTCACAGAGCGCTTTGTTTGTTTGTTCGTAACTAGGCTCGAGCATTTTTCCACTGCCAGCGCTTCAAGATACGCCTACACACCTGCAGTCCTTTAGGCTCATTTCATTTTCCTGATTCGCGGTGTCCACATGCACACATAGACTTGATCACACCCACACCTCCTTCTAGCGGTTTCCTGTACACACTGACATGTTTCGACCGTTTCACTAGATGGCCAGAAGCCATTCCTGCACGAGACGGCACAGCCGAAACTGTCGTCCGTGCGTTCTTGGACTGGGGGTGTCCCACTACGGGTGCCCATTCATCAGCACAACGGACCGTAGGACGCCTCTCAAATTCTCACAATTCGACGCGTTCTGTAAATTCTTAGGTTGCTGCCGTATTCACAAGATGGCTTATCACCCGACAGCTAATGGCTTAGTGGAACGTTTTCACCCGCAGTTTAATGCATCTGTCTGTGCCATGTCTGAAGCTGACTGGTGCAAAAAATATTTCGCTTATGCTTTTAGGTCTTTGCAGTGGCATCAACACTGACCTGCAATGCGCACCAGCATAAATGTTCTATGGCACTACACTTAAGCTTCCAGGAGAGCTCATTTTATCTCCCTCGCCATCATGTATTACCCAGCCGAACTTCACATCCTCTCTTTCGAGAAGCA
Source organism: Dicrocoelium dendriticum (assembly GCA_944474145.2). Classification (NCBI taxonomy): domain Eukaryota; kingdom Metazoa; phylum Platyhelminthes; class Trematoda; order Plagiorchiida; family Dicrocoeliidae; genus Dicrocoelium; species Dicrocoelium dendriticum. The sequence goes on from OX104070.1 coordinate 15,908,805, forward strand.
TGCATTTACTGCACTCCACCCTCCTCGTGAGCAGAACAGACATATGCAATTGCACAGTAAATTCTCTACCTGATCTCATTTTTTGTTCGCGCGGATGCACTCTGTCTTCCCCATTAGCCTCCTTACGTCGCCCCCTTTAGAGTTCCTCAAGGAACTCCGAAGCACTTCAACTTAGAGCAGAACGTTCACAGAACGGCTGTGCCCAGCAATGTTCGCAAGTTGGCCATCTTCGAAGACCCGCTCCCAGTCTCACCGGGTGCAACCGCACGGTGCACCCACCTGCGACTTCGTCTTCCACACCAAGCACTCCAGACTCTTCTGTTACCCATGATCCTGCACCAGTCCAGCCCCAAATTCAGGCAACTGACCGACGAGGGAGACATGTCAGACGGCCAGTTCGTTTTTCAGACTTTGTAGACGCTTGTTACTCTCCTTATTATGCACATTTTCGACTTTGGTGGTAATGGTGTGTTTTACACACAACCGTTTTGCAAAAATACCCAAAACGTTTTAAGAACCAAAAAGGTGCATTGATTTTGCTTCAGACACTTACCTCATCAACCATACGGCATCACGCCGTCTGTCCCGACCACCCTCATCCTCCCCGAGTTTTATATTCTAGTACGAAATTTTCCTGGAACAGCGTGGCACCTGGCCCGTCTGTCCGAAGCGTCAGGCACCAAAATCTTGGTTCCAAGCAACATCTGTTCCTTATTCTACCAGTACTGATAAGCTAGTCTGGTTCGCGAGCGCTCGGATACAGTTCTCCAAAGACGACATCTGGGTTTCTTTGTGGGACGTGGACAGACTTGGCCGTGGACTAGGGTGTGGTGGGGGCTTGACACTTCCCAAGCCCAACGTCGAGTCTGCAACTTGTGGAAATGTCCTGTCGGCCTTTTTCTCGAATAATCCGTTTTTACAGTTTGATCAGCCCCGCCCTGACGATCCACTTATTGTGCACTCCGCTCCACACCCAACTAATACGTAACAATAGATACCGTACCCAGTGAACTCCATTAGCCCCCTTTCTACATGCCTGCGCAATCTATCGATGCCCGACTCCTTATTCTTCACATCGTCCCCCCACCTGACACTCATCGCAGGCTTGCCTCCATCAGCCTTCTACAGTGACCCATGTAGTGGAGGTGAAACATTTACCTTTTATTATTTCGCGATAATGGATGTTACTGTTGTTTGAATCGTTTGACCGTCAACTTGTTTTATTGAGGATACTTGGTGTTCTCTTTCGAATTCTCTGTGTGTCATGCGGTGCCTCGCTTTGTGCTTCGGCTCTTGACTCGCAGTCCTTTGTGGCTCGTACATTACACGTTCACTGCTTATCAGTCCGTATCCCTGGTTGATCATACTGCTAATTCTCGCTACCAGTGTCTGTGTTCGACCCTACATTTTCGACTTCTGAGCAAGCTGGTGAATCCAACTGTACAGTCCAGGGAGCAGGGCAATCACCGGACAGTAGCGTGTCTAGCGGTTCGGTCGACAAAACTGCTTTTCACAGTGCTGAGTCCAAAGATTCAAGCTTTTTCTTTGGTTGTAGACAGGGTGTACAAACTCCTCTAATATATACAATGACATTAGGTTCCCCATTGTCCTTTTCTCGCATCAGACAGTACAATATCTAATGGTTACCAAAAACATTGACTGTTGCTACTTCTGAAGCGCAAGCACACAACCAAGTTGCGCTGTCTTTTTAAGTCAGCACGTACTTTTGCTACTAACTCCTTTCGAGTCTTTTTGTGTACTTTGATCAATTCATTTGGAGGTCAGAAGCTAGTACCATACCGGAATACTCTTTGCTTACGGTAGAAAAGCATTGCTAGTACGCTGGGTATTGTAGTATGACTGTCCCGCCATCGTGATCACCGACTGAGAGTCACTCTTTTCGTTCACTATTGTTACGTTGCTTAAGGATTTAGCTTGTTGGCACTTCCAGACGACGGCGCATGGTCCGGCTGCTATCAGCATCGGCAAGCAATTTTACCGCCAGCCGAAGACAGTGCTCCGGTCTTATTCGGACAGTTCTTGGCACGATAACCATCCACTCGTCCTTAACAGGTTAAAGAACACCATTAAGACTGATTTCGACGCAACACCGGAGCAGCTAGTCTACGAATGCACAGTAGGTCTGCCCGAACAGCTGGTAGCACTAGAACCGACTGTTTCCTCCTTCGACAACGAAAGCTACATTGATCAGTTAGCTCACCAGGTGCGTGGTCTGCTCCTCCCTAATCAGCCGCTGCAGAAGACACTAGTGTACTTGTGTAAAAACCGCCTATCTGCGCACACGTACTGCTTCGCATGGTCGGTGTTAGACAAGGTTTACCGTAGCGGTACATCGGGCCCTACAAGGTAATCAACTATAAAATCGTAAATTTGCAATCGATTGCGGTGGTTGACACAAACTTTGCACCGTCTACCTTCAAAAACTAGCCTTTGCGGAGGAAATCACCTCTCTTTTACCGTCTAGTAACGCTTTGTGTAAAGTTGCAAATAACCACACCTATTTTCGGATTCCTAGCATCTTAGAATCAGTTGCCGATCACGGTCTACATGATTAGGCTTCCCGACACCATCCTCCACACCTGATCAGTCGTCTCCCACGCCCAAGTGTCGTGGCCGGGAGTGCCGTAGGTCCGATTGCTTTGCCCATTACGTGCAATGAAAACGCGTACAGGTTTACAAATACTGTATATATTTGCGCCGGTGTCAGTCGAATAACGTTGGAAACGCACTAAAATTCAAAACTTGCTGAAAACCTTAAAAAAGTCAAACTGGTAGAACGCTAGACAATTTTTCGAGCATGCCATTTGTCTGTTCTTTTTAGAGTTTTTCCTATTCTATCAACGTTTCTGTCCCTTCACGCCCCAACCCACATCCAAACAGACTGGCCCACAGGCGCTACACCTTTAAAGGTCGTCGCAACCTAAGAAGCTTCTAACCCGGAAGCCAGGCTTTCTTCGTGGAATCAGGCTGGCTTTGGCGACGGGCGAGATGCGGCAGATTAAGCGGTTGCGCACAAGCAAACCTTTTGGCAGCAGCCTAGGTTAAGATCCTGTCGGCTTTTACTCTGAACCACACAGTTTTATTTTAATTCCGACAAGCCAGCTTCAACGACTTACCGAGATGTACGCCGTCCTGCAAGCAATTGGCAATAAAATACAATGGTCACTGTATTCTGGCTAACTCTGCATCAACATGAACGACTGAATTCATTTCTACTCGAAAGACTTTAGTGTTAAGCACTATGAGCCATCCATTGTTTTGAGCATCGTGAGCTTCTTTTGTCAGCCAACCAGAAGGAGTGCTGTAGTGCCCTAAAAGTAATTTCTCTTCTACATAAAATTTGACTGCTGAATTATTGTAAAATATTCTATCTTGTTTTGCCGCTACTCACGTTCCATCACATTCCTACCTGCCCGTTTACTTCATGAGTTACAGTGCTGTTGTTTACTCTGGTCTCCTTTTATCCATCCACGACATTTTCTAAGGTATATAATGCACACCGCTCCGTTCAACTTTGTTTGCTTTCTGATTTGCGCTTGAATAAACGCCTAATGTTTCATGGCCCTATAGCTGCTGACATTTTTGAACTCCATACTTGAAAACTGGTTGAACGTGATTGAACTGTTGACGCTTTTGAAAACAGTTGAATAATAAAAAGGCAGCAGCAGCGCTGGTTTGCATATTTCATTTATTGCCGCTGAAAGTAAATGTACAAGCTACGACACAACATCCATGTTAGAGTGGTAGAGTTTTAAAACATGATATTTTATATCATTTACTCATGTGCGTGTAAAAATTTGAGGAAGATTTAGCTGCTCGAAGACTTCCAACATCAAGAACATACATGCAATCAAAGATAGCTTAAGACCCGTTTCTAGGCATAAACGTTGTCGTTACTGGTCTCCAAATGTCAGGGTTTATGCCACTCATAAGACACCGGTTGAACAGAGTAAGTTATAGTACCGCGAGAAAATTCGCGCATTTTTTAAAACAAGTTATGATAAAGCATCAGCACAAGCAACTCTAGTTATCATGAATGTTTACGTACCCTTTAAACATTGAGGTGACTACAGGACCTGTGTTGGTAGGGAAAGAGGTGACTACCTACACTGTGGGGTAGAACAAAACCTAGCATTCAGTTTGCCTGCATCAAATGTTAAAAATCCTTATGTAGCTTCTGCTACTCAGCTGCTTTAAAGACTCCCAATTTTGCGGTAATCGTGATTACCCAACGCTCTTTTAAGGTATACACGAATTGCACACATTAACAAAAAGCCTCATACTGAAAGAAGTAGTCGGTTTGTGAGCGTCATTTACGCATCAAATGGCTGTATTTAGGCACTAGTTTAAGGACGAATTTTCTCCGAATCCGTTAGTATGAGTGAATCAGAAAAATCCAATGTCATCTGCCTTGCCAGAGACTTGCAAGCAATCGTTTGTTGCTTGCTGCCATGCAAATGTCAGCTTGATGGCCTTTATGCTTTTGTATTGAATCGTTCTGATAACTTAGATAGATCTCTGACGTTATTTGGGTAAAACTGACTCCTTCTGTCGAGCACAAACTTAGGTATAGGAGGAGTCAGGTCTCCACCCACCGTCCCCTTTCTCCAACGCGAGCGTAGTCACAAATTAGTCACAAATCAATAAGCTTTTGATGGCGGGACAGTGTGCGGGGTTGCAAATCAAGTTAGTCTACTTATTTTGACTCAGATCAGCCCCCAGTTCATGCAGACATCTGCATACACTTTGGTGCTCCATCGGAACCAAAGCACCATATGCTGTATACTAACAGGCTAGCATACCTCTTCATTTAACTGTCTAATTAATCACCCTTCACAAGTACGTTTGTTAGTGCTCCACCTTCATGTGTCACATATCACTGGCGTATTTTTTGCAGGTGTATATTTCTTCTGGTAAATCATTCTGTGAAACCACTTGGCGTCTACTGAGAAGCTGGATCGCTGCCCACTCTTTGAAATTATTTGACTGTTGCGGTAAGATCCGGAGCGACAGTCAGCAACTTATGGAAAGCTTACGTAACGAGCATAAAAATCAGCGGCCTCAGCGCGCTACAGATGTAGGAAGGCAACCCGCATTGGAAATGCCTTGCATGAGTCTCACGATTGTTCGGACCACTGTCCACAGAAGACCTAGAAACAGCGAAGCTAGTTGTGATGTCGGTGGATTGATAATCACAAAGTTGCGTAGGTGCATGGACCTTTGGACTCAGCACTTCCAACTTTAATTAATTTGGTACCCTTTTGGCTGTCTAGCAGGTGTGTTATTTTGCTCTCGTTGGGAAATTTTAGTGAAACTACCCACCAAATTAAAGGCCTGTCTATGCTTCGTCACTTGAAGCGATTGAAGGTCGATGGCTCAGCGTGACAGCGCATAGAGTTGTCCAAGTCAGGTGGTCTGGTAAGTGTCAGTCAGCTGACGGCACTGTACTGCACGATTTGGTATAAAAAATGGCTCCAACCCTCGAATTAAGTCAGTTATCGTACCAAACTCCAAAACGTGTGCCTATACTTTGTAAGTCAACGAAACGTCCGCCGTCACCAAACTGCTGCGTTTATTATACTCCAAAGGCTAACACCGATTTGAGAACAACACTACTGTATAGGACAGCTCAGTTTCCGCATTGTGAAGGGTACGGCTACATGATTAGACTCCAGCAACACTTTGGGTAGCGGCGCATTTACTACCCGCACACCATTCTCATTTCTTTAGATATTCGAGCTACTTTCGATCTCTGTTTGGTTGGCTTTATGGCGATGTCCTCAAAATAATGGGACTCCAGACAAGCTTACTTCCACGCTTCGAGAATAGTACAACGCTAGCAATGACAGAGTGAAACTTTACGGTTTACTCTCTTCACCTTTCGCCCTCACAAGAGGTGTGCAGCTGGGTTGTGTTGTGTCCCCATTTCTCCTCAATTTTGTAATTAAGCATGACCCATTAAATATTAAGGAGGGTTTGTAGAGTTCTGAATTAGCGCTAGTTGCAGGCAATTACGCGACTAACTTGGACTGTGTTGATGCCAGTTCCTTGCTCATTAAATACTTACAGATTATGCAGGTCATACTGAACCATTTGGCAATTACTAGTGATCAGATTCGGCAAGGACATCGCGCCCATCTAAATTTAAACTCCTACCAAAGGATCAGTGTCTGCCTACCCCAGTGTTGCTTATTAAAAAGTATATCACTTTATCTACCTACTAATGGCACACTTAGAAGAAAAATTATCTCGGTAGTACTTAAACCTAATCAGATTTCGCTAATCTTATGCGTCTCTATTGCCGTCATGTTTCACTCTCCGTAAAGGGCAGGGTTTATAATCCGTGTTTGCGCGCTACTGTTTAAAAAGTTGGTCCTGGCCGCTTTGTGTGAATGACGTGTCGGATTGCGGTGTTTAACAGCGGTTATTTTGTAGTGGATAGGTCTGGTTCGTGGTTGAGTCACGTCTATATACCTGTCGTGCGCTCGTTTCCACCTGCGCGCCGGAGTGGGTTGCGGAGGACTAAACTGTAAAAGTTCGCGCGGTGGTCAAGCTACCACTTGCCAACAAATATTTAGGGCGCCGAGTTCTAGTAAGGCTACTGTAGAATCCGTAACCCTTCCGAGCTGAAAAGCAATAATAAAGAAACGTCGCTGATTAAAGCCGGTTGGGGTCATAGAGTGCAATAGGGTACATTAGCATTGCATGAATTTATGCATTGGCTACACCTATAACCGCTAAAATCACTAAGCCGTCAGGAGATAATAATACAGAGTAAAAAATAATATATTTTAGATCTTTCCCACTAATTGCTCCTTGTACCAATTATGCACATATATTCCATGGTCTTGGATGGCAAAATGTATACCGTGTAGATAATTACTATTGTGCACAACCGATTTCATTACGGAAGAAAGTCGTTTAACTAGACTCAAATTTTGAATTTATGTGCTTGTTTTTTCGGTTGTCTAAGTTGAATCGGTAATCGCAAAGATTTCGCGACTTCTTGAAGGGGCAACTATTGTTATAGTTCTCAACTCTATGTTCAAAATAGTTGGTGAGCAGCACGTTAATATGAGCCTGTACCTATGTCTCCGTTCCACTTGGTGTGCGCAACTGAAGCAGTGGCTTTAACGTGCCACTCAACGTGGTGTAATATTTAGTGCGTTATGATGAAGTCAACCTGCTCTCAGCGATAACACAATGTATAATATACTAGCATCTACCACCGGTCATTTTAATGCATACTTAATAAATTGGGGATAAACGTGGCGGCCACCCGCTGTACCCACTCAGTCGTTTGCACCTCACCTCGGATGCTAAGGCAATATGCAGGTGAGTCGAACTCTAGCCTCAGTCGAAGGATTAAAACGAAGAGGCACGTGGCAATCTTGCAGGATTAACGCAAAGTCTAGTTAGAGAAAGTAAAGCACACGAAGTTGGTTTTGGTAAGGACTATTGATGCTGTCCGTGTGACTAAGGTTGCAGATGGGAGTAGACCAAACTCTTTCACGAAACGTGTGAAATGCAACAGCTGATCAGCCACAGCGTAATTTCGATCTTGTCCAAATTTAACCAGAGGAATAAATAGCTACTTGGCTAGAATGGTCGGAAGGTTGAACACTGCACTGCACACGGAGAGTCGGTCAATGTCAGGCTGAAAATGACAAGTAGACAAACAGAGTATGGCGCAATTAGCAATTGACAGCTTTAAACTTTTACTGTCGACCAGAGTTCAGAAACGTTTTGTGCTGGAGTTTAGATCCACTAGCGTCAGAGCCTTTCTGAACGAGAAATTTTGTTTTGTGCCTTTTTCTATCAGACATACTAATTGTGTTTGAAGATTAAACAAAAATTAACAGCCCCAACCTATAGAGTGTGGCTGTTTAAAATGTTTCGGTAAACTGGTAGCTCGGGTGGATAATCCAGCTGCCGATTCGTTCGCCGTGCTGGGAAATTTGTTTGCAAATTTCTCACTGCCATGCGAGGCGGTATCATCCGTGCGTTGAGATGTGGAGTGTTAACTCGCTGGTTGAATCGTCGATCCTTGGTCGGCGTGCAAGGGACTTTTCGAAAGTGACAGCTTGGATCTGTGTCCCGTGATCGCTATCCATTTCCTCTTGGCAGAGGTCGTCGCTCGGGTTTTTCCTATTCAAGCGGCGTCTCGTAATTTATCTCAGTTCTCTCCGTCGCAGAGGCTGGTAAATTGGGTCAATGTCGATATGTATTTTGATTGAGTCTTTTGTTGAGAAGAACGCTGTATTATTTAGTCAATAGCCGACTGTTTTGGTGAAATGAATTTTTCACAGCTGGGTGGAACTACAAGATGGCATTCAAAAATGATGGCCAGGAAAATTTTACAGGAAAATGTGTGGATTCAATTTTAATCACTTCCAACTCTACACCCACTGAAACAAACTTGCCTATTTATGTAACTGTTCAACGGTTTTAACTAATTGTAAGCCATTTTATAGTGTAAGGTTACCATCTTTCTCCGATATCTCAGCTAATTGTGGTTACAAATAGATTATGAACAATTTTTAGTGGGTATCTTGCATGAATAAAGTAGTTATGAGCTCTCATCCCACGCAATAATGCCGCAGCCGCTTTTTTTGGAAGAAATTGTAGTAAAATAGGGCTACAATCGTCCGACGATCAGAAGCATTCTAAAATAATCTAAAATTATAATTATTAATTATTAGGGAATTAGGCGGTTTACTTGTTTAGACTTATCTCGTTTGTTTGAGTTGCACTCAAGCGGCCCGAGACTGGTGTGCGACCAACCGGACACGATAGGAATCCAGTGCCGGTCCTCAAAATCAGCGCCCGTTTACATCACCCTTAAACAGTTCACCTCTAGTGTCAAGTTGTTAGCTTTAAATACTTTAGCAACCATTGAATAAGGGCTTTTTAGATTTTCTTCGTTTGTTCGCCGTTGGCATACCATTGGTCGGTTGTTGTAAAGCTGATTTATAACGCGCCACCGACGCGCTATGACTTGTACATGACGTTTACCTCTTAATTTATAATCTTAACACAGCATGCCCAACCCAGTATTCATTGAGGTGATTGCCTAAATCTGCAACATGCAAGTAAAGACCAACTACTGTCATTAACTCGTGGGTCATATTTAACGTTGTTAAAAGCAATACTGTGGGTTACCTCGCTTAAATGAACCTATAGCACTACTTAGCAAAAGTACGGTAACTATTATTTGGAAAACATACCATTCCATCTTTCCAAATGCCAATGTACCTGTGGTGGCTGTGTATAAGCTCACCATGGCCATTCATCTTTCCGTTTTTCCACAACCCTTCGTATCGCATTTTGGACTGAGCAAATGTGTATGTTCCTTGACCATGTCGAAGATGATCACGCCATTCCCCTTCGTATACATCGCCGTTTATATAGGTGTATTTCCCTTTACCGTTCCTCTGTCCATTAGCCCACATACCTAAAATTACTACAAACGATATAGCACTATACCCTCATATATAGATCCGTCAGGGTAATAAAAGGTTCCAGTACCATGTTTGTTATTTTCCTGGTATTCACCAATATACCTTGCTCCGTTTTTAAACCTTAAAGAAGCAATGCTAAGAAAGAATAGAAAGCTACCTATACACACCCTGTCCTTGTCTTTTTCCATTTTCATACATACCTTCGTATGTATCCCCATTTGGTAGAATAGCTTTGCCGTAGCCGTGTCGCTCTTCTCTTTCGTTTCGTCCCCCTTCGTATTCCTAGCAAAGTTTATGTTATTAGCTTATAAAAACCTACTCCCAAGTACACACCCTCTTCTTCTTCAAATTCCTCTCCTTCTTCGTCCGACATTTGAAAAAGATGATGGCCTTGTCCACCTGGGAAACCGTTTCAAGGTAAAATGTGGCGAAACTGTGTTTTATGTCTTAGTACAACGACTAAGTTTCGGTTGCGTTTTCATGGTATTTCATATGGGGATATTATTTGGGTTTGTACAACTGCAAGTCCGTCACATTTTTATTAAAAAAACTTTTCATTTCATTTTCATTGATTGACAGAGAGCAGAAGGGAGGTTCCGTGTCAGCTTCTTCACTTTCCGATCTTCCAAGTATTGCATGCTGTGGCATTGCTCGGGATGCAGTATCAGTCCTGCAGGATCCTGGAATGATCAGTAGAAATACGTCTAGCAAACGTTTTAATCTCGCTCCTGACTGCGCATTGACAATCGGGTCCGGCAGTCGGTTCCAGTCATTAACTACTCTAGTAAAGAGAACAACCTCTGAGCGGACTTTGAACCTTATCGGTTTAAACAGATTCCAGCTGTGACCACGAGTCGAACTGCCAAGTCTTAGCTGAAAAACTGCCTCAGCTAGTTTCCCAGTCCTCTTCGTAGGATACGCCTGGTATAGATGCGGTCTCCGCCACGTCGGCGATAGACTAGTGGGAAAAATGTTCATCCTCTGTATTTCGGCGGGGTACGAGAGTTCGCGTAGCCGAAGGACAAATTTCGAGTTTGAATTTTTCCATCATGTCACTTTCATGCTTCGATAGAGGGGCTATGGCCGGAAGTACGAATTCAAGGATGGACGGAGGTCAGAGGATAAGAGCTGCCTAATTATTTGCGGCGTCATTTAGAGAATGGTCTCCTTATGACGCCATACATTCTGTTCGAGGAAGCAATTTTCTTGCATGTCCGTGCCACTTCCGAACATGGTCTGGCAGCGACTTCGCGCCATTTCAATTGCGTCTAGACCCCTTTTGCTTTTATTTCCCTCTTATCCATGGCTTTCTCTGTTATTGAACTATATTTTTATTCCCACGGCTTACACGCATTGCGCCGAACCAACTAATCATCGTGCGTATGGTCGCCGTCGCTCCGACCCCGCTCCTGATTATTGGCGGCACTTGGACCATTGCTAAGTGTTTCTCGACTATTACTTCCATTAGAATGCTCACCTTATCTCTCTTCATATGTTGGCATTTGTCTATTAGTGTGGCCGTACGTGGGATAACGACTCCCATTGCACGACAGTTTTAACCATCTGTGACTCTTTTCTCTAGATTCTGATCGGTTTGGACTGTAGCATCATGAGCGCTTTAGCGCAATTACAGTCCCGAATAACTACGCACTGCCGTCCGCATTTACCCGCTCCTTGCCATTTCTTTGAATTGCCTTCCGCTCATGGTACGTTGACCATCGGTGCCTTCGGAGTTTGGCTCACATCTGGTGGAAACGCCGCGTGAGTAACGAGCGTGTTCGACGCATTGTTTACGGCCCAGGAAAAGGATCTGAACCCCTCAGCACCGCTATTTCCCGCACCAGGCTCCGATGGCTCGGCCACGTGTTACGCATGCCAGCCCACCGACTCCCTCGACGTGCCTTGTTTGCTCACCGGGGATGTGGGTGAAAGAAGAGGAGAGGTGGCCCATCGATGACTTGGTCCCGGAGAATGAAGTCCCTCACTTCGGATCTAGCCTCGGTTGGAGCGTCACGGCTCCCTGGTTGGGGTCCAAAAGACGGTGGCCACGTTCGGCTGGATGCACTTGCTGATATGGCTAGGACCCGATCTCAGTGGCGTTTGTGCTGCGTGTTTCTTTGTCCCTCCCCCTCCATCTACTATTTCAATTCGTAGGGTAAAACATAAAACTTTTTTACTTTTGCCTAGTAGCTGGCTGGAAGCTTACCGGAACGAGGCCTATCCGTTGTTGGTAGCTCAGCTGGCATTCAACTGTTGTATCTGTTATTATTTTTGTATTGCATTATATGTAGGTATGTATGTATTTCCTAGCTGTCCGTTCTTCTATACGGCAGTGAAACGTGGACGACGTACCGTCGGGATGTGCGATATCTCGAGCGGTTTCATCAGCAGTGTCTGCGACGAATTTTGCGTATCGGCTGAGGCGCCAGAGTTGCAGACACGGATGTGTTGCACCGAAGTGGGATGTATGCATTGGACTGCATACTTTTATTTGGACACCTGAGGTAGCTCGGTCATGTGAGCCGTATGGATTCAACGCGGATACCGAAACAACTTTTATACGGTCAGCTGAGTATTGGGAAGCGGCATGCTGGGAACCCAAAGTTACATAACCAGGACATGATTAAAGTTAGCCTCACACGTTCTAATCTTAATTGCAGATCATGGAAATCGAAGGTAGTTGATCGGCGTGCAGGGCGCGATCTAATCAGGAAGGCAGTTGCTGAAGTGCGGGAGAAAGCCCTCATGCATGCAGAGAAGAAGCGGCAAGTGCGGAAGCGGCAAGCACCGATAAATTGTACTCCATCGACATCGAGAGCATGGTGTTTTAGAACATGCGGTCGCGATTGCCTTAGTCAGGCAGGCCTAGTGGGTCATGAGAGAGGTCACACAGGACCACTGCCGAAGCGACGACGGGTCCTGCAGTGAACGTAGGCAGCACCGGCGCAGCGTTTGTAGGTACACCGCTTTCGACTTTCGATTTACTAACGGCGTGCTTGCATGCTAACTCTCTTTATTTCAGGTGGTGGGTTTTAAATTTTGCATTTATGTTTTTCTTTCTGGTGTAAACATCCACCTGTACTCTATTCCATTAACTAGCACACCTCGCTTAAACCAATTGTACTCGATTTCCATGACATTTTTATGTTCGTGGCATTCCGTGAACTATACTTTCTGTCCTCGTGCACCTATCTAGGGTTTGTTTGTAAACAACTTATTACATATGCTCATTAAATTAAGGTTTATGTCACCGTTTCCTTATGCATTAATCGAGTTTATCTCTTTTTTCTCTCTCTCTTTCTCTCAAGTTTTTGGCTGTTGTTTGATATCCCCGACGTGGCTGCGCTTGATGCGCATGTTGACAAGGTGCCTACCTGCCCTATAAGCATGTATCAATTTAGGCGGCTGGACGCAACTTGTATCTGCTCCAATCAGGGAGGAACACATCCTTGACCTAATATTTACTCTCGGCATCCCATCAACTCGAGTGGCAGTCGGCCGGGAATTTCCGGGTAGTGATCACAGATTAGTGCATTGCTCGGTTTACTTAAAGCAACATAATGCCCACCCAACAGAACCAGATGCAGTCTTAGTATACCGCCCGATGCACCTCGTCAACTGGACAACCTTTGCTGTGCTCGCTTGATCAAAAAGTAGGGATAAATTCTTTATGTCTGATTCTGTGCATCGCTCGGCTGAGCTGTTTTATGAGGAAATACTTCACTCTCTCGACTCTCTAGCTCCCTTGTCGCATTTAATAAGGCATTCTTCCAAAAGTGTGACCCAAACCAAAATGCATAACAGAATGCGTCAGTTTAGACGATCCTATTACAAAACCTTCAATTTTGCTCACATCATGAGTGCGAACGAGATGGCACACCAGTTTTCTGCCAGAGCTAAGCAGCAGCAAACCAAGCAAGAAATCGCTGCACTAAATAGTGCGAACAAAGCTAAGAGTCTCAGTTGGCTGCTGCGCTCTCGAACCCCTAACTTTGGACGAAAGATCTCTACTCGAAAGGTCAGTCCCAACGAAACGTCTGGTGACCCATGTATTTTACGTGAAGCCTTCAGCTCACATTTTAAAGAATCGCAGTGTTTAGAAATAAGCTCAACCTTTCAGGCCCTGAAGGCACTCGGTAGCCAGTCCCTGTCCTTTGTACAGTTTGACCTAAGTAGTGTCCGTTCCGCGATCTCAACTACCAAGCCATCCTGGGACCCTGGTCCAGACGGAATCCCGCCCAGTCTACTTAAGAATGGTGGTGAAGATATCCCTATGCTTCTTTTGAAAATCTTTACGTTATCAATGCAAAAAGGTCAATGCCCGGCCGCATGGAAACATTCTATCATAGCGCCAAGACAAAAGGGCGGAAGCCTACAGGAAGTTGGTAACTATCGCTCTATTAACCACACTTCTATCATCTCGCGCGTGATGGAGAAGTTGATTAAAAAGCCCTCACGACACATTTTACGCAGACGAGCACATAAATGAATCTCAGCACGGGTTTCTAAGTGCTCGGTCTTGTGCAACCTGTCAGCTGGACTTCCTTAATTTGGTCACCGAGGCCATTGACTCTAATCAATCAGTTGTCATTCTTTACCTTGATACGCAAAAGGCGTTTGACAGGGTACCACACATGCGCCTGATGCATAAGCTAATGGCTTATGGGGTAGACGGTCCTCTATTAGACTGGCTGGGTTCCTATTTAATAGGATGTACGCCGTCTGTTAAGGTTGAGCAAACTATATCCACCCGGACCGCCGTCCCCAGCGACGTGGTGCAGGGGAGTGTCCTTGGCCGCACCCTATTTTCATTTTATATCAATGACCTCTGAAAGATTTTGCAACACGGTCGCTCCTTTATCTTTGCTGACGATGTGAAAGTTGTCTACGACTTTCCACGTGGTAATGAATTTTCCGCAATTATTAGTATCCGTGAGGATCTTAAAGCACTTCAAAAGTGGTGCGAACACCGGCAAATGACATTCTCCGCTCAAACATCTAATGTCATGACCCACAGATTCTCTATACCTGCTGGGTCCCTAACAATAAACGGCAGCACTATCAAACAGAATATCATAGCAACAGATCTGGGCTTGCGCTGCTCTATGAGCCTCAACTTTGCAGAGCAAGTGCATTATCAAGTCGCAAGGGTAAGATGATTATCGTTCCACATACGCCGTTGCTTAGAAACCGCCGATGCTAGGCTAGAAATTTTTAAGAGTCACGTCAGGCCACATTTAGAATATTACTCTTTTATATTCAGCAATCTACGTAAGTCGGACCGTGTTCTGCTTGAGGAAGCTCAGCGAAGCTTTACGATGATATTGACTCAACCGCAGCAAGCGCTGAATTACCGACAAAGATGTGAACACCTTAAAATTCAGCCCCATGGCAAAGACGCATTATCCTTAACGTGTGCTTCTTACATAAGCTAATTCATAGAAAGTTGCACAGTAATATCACTTATCTTAAACTAAGGAGCGCGTCTGAATCGAGATTCCGAAACAGGGGCCATTCCATTACTCCGCTAAGGGCAAGGAAGAGACTGCGCTCTCGTTTCTTCTTGGTTGTGTACGTGAACATATGGCACAGGTTGCCTTCCAGAATAAGAGAAATCCAAAATTTGCAGGTCTTCAGGAAGGAGATGCAAAAATTCCTATGTTTTGGCAATCTAAAAAGCATCTTCCATATCTGCGATTTGCAAGACCACTTCTTTGAAACTGGACCTGATGTAGCTTGAGGACGCCCACGATGTAGTGCATGACATCTAAGCACCTTGAGCTCATCCACATTCATTGTGGTTATCGTCATAGCACCTAAGAGACTTTAATGGTATCCGTCGCACCCATTTTCCAGGGTTTAAGAATAGCAAACTGAATACAATATGATCTTATTCTTCAACGACCTCTTCCTTCAATTCTTATTTCTTATCTACATCTTCATTCCTTCTCTTCAGACTTACATTTATCACTTTCCAACTTCTTGACCACTGGATCCATGGAAAAAGTATTAGGCTTATGACCTCTATGGTACTCCTAGTAAAGGCATGCTACCAGACCTAAGCCTTGCATAGGATGATGAAAGCGTTTTCTGCTGCTGATGCACCTAAGCTTAGCATTAGAATTGTCCAAAATCGTCTAAATGCCGGCTTTAAATGAACCTTTATGTGTCTTCCTAGATGTCGGTCGCCAGCGGGCCCTAATTGAAGCTTTTTCATTAAGTCTGAGCACTAGTTACTATACTCAACAGTTTCCAAACACTATCAGTAGGTAAACTGCAAAATAAAACATATATCCTTCTTATTGTTGACAAAGAGCGCACTTTAAAAGTTCTAGGCCCAAGAATCAGACATTTCGCTCTCCATTTATTCTCTCTTGGCCCCATATACTTAGCTTTATCTGGTATACATGTGCCTTTCGCTATTGGCAACACTAGTAGACAGTCATAATGAAAACCAGATCCTCTTCTTTAACTGCTTTTGCTCGTAAAACGCTCGCATTTCCAGATTCCATTTCACTGGCACGAAGGCTGACCAATGACAGCGAGGCCCCTGTCACACTGGCTGGCTGGAGCACCAGAAACTTTCCATCACCACTTTTCTTATCTTGGCCGCCCGTGTGTCATTTATCTTTTAGCTGGCTCCAAAGCTTACCATGCGTTATGCGTAATGGCGGGTGAACGACCAGCTCCCACTGGTTTTTGTTACTATTCTACTCCTGATTTACCTTGTAGTGCAACAAAATCATGCTCTTTCAGTATCTTGTAACATTAGATTTTATGGTTGTTTTAACCTTGGAAACGTCCATTTGTTGTACTGACTGCACGTCCGTTGTCACAAACCGTTTTGGTGAGTTCCTCGCTGCACGTTTCTCGCTCTGTCTGATTCGCTTCCCATTCTTGTAGCCTGCACAATACACGTTGGGTTCAGTCTCCTCCGACTTCTATACTGTCGTATTTGACACGTATTACGTGTCATTGCTTACCGACTAGTATCCCAGGTTCCGCCCAACAATTGGTGACCCCCTATCAGGAACACGCCGTCCGCCATTGTGAATTTTCATTCTGGTGAGCTCGTTCCAGTGCTTTTCTGATTCATACCTCGCTATCGTTTTGTTTTTCACTTGCCGCATATGATTATTCATTCCTCACGATGAATAGTGCTGATGATAAACCATCTACGTTCGCGGTTAGTGCCGTAGAGCTAGCCTCCCCACCTTTTTGGGAGAATGACCCGTTGTTATGGTTTGCACATTTAGAATCCACTTTTTACAATTGTAAAATTTCATCTGACAATTCTAAATATCATCAACTTATGTCCCGGCTTCCGCAAAGCGTATCCTCCCAAGTGAGGGACATTATAGCTTGCCCGCCCCCGATGCGAAATATGACACTTTGAAGCAGGCGATCATTCAGCGAATCACGCCCTCTGACAAGGTCCGACTTCAGCAACTGTTTAGGGATCTGCAGCTAGGGGACAGGATGCCTTCAGCCTTGTTGCGACAGATGCAACAGCTCCTAGGCACATCCAGCATGGATGAAGGTATTCTCCGCGAAATGTGGATGCAACGTCTCCCAGAAAGCACACAAGCCATCCTTGCGGTGGCAAGCGCCCTGCCTCTCACAGCAGTTGCAGAACTAGCAGATCGTGTCATGGAACGACATCAGCCAGCGAACGAATCTAGGACGTTCACTCGACTTAGCCCCGTCACAGCCCCGGCGACATACGCGACTAGTGAGCCGTCGGCAATCGACGTTTTATCATCACAAATAGCGTCATTACAACGTGAAGTCGAGAAGCTCTCCCTAGCTCGTAAGCAGCGCAGCCGCTCTAACTCATCAACTCGCCGCACGAAGCCTAACAATTCAGGCTTTTGCTTTTACCACACGCGTTTCGGTAACGAAGCCCACAAGTGCCAGCAACCATGCAGTTTCTCCGCCGCCAAGCAGGGAAACTTCCAGGCCGGCCCGTAATGGCGACTAACGGTGTCGGCAAAGCTCAAAGTCGTCTCATCTACATTAGGGATTATGACTCCGATACCCAGTTCTTAGTTGATACCGGGGCGGAAGTCAGCGTCATTCCCCCTATGCCAGGTGAGCCTACCACTTCTCTGTCGACAAGCCTCAGTGCCGCCAATGGCACGCCAATAGCCACCTATGGTCATCGGTCACTTACCCTGGACCTAGGTCTTCGGCGCACGTTCCGCTGGGTATTCACCGTCGCTGCAGTCCCCTTTGCCATCATCGGCATTGACTTTCTCAGGCATTTCGACCTCTTGGTCGATGCGAAACGCCAGATGATAGTCGACACTGCAACAAAACTCAGCGTACGTGGCATCACCGCCGATGTCACATCTATATCCCCGGTCTATGCATTTCCCCAGACCTCGCCAGCCTACGCTAATCTCCTTTCTCAGTATCCCAAGCTCGTTCAGCCAATGAACGCAGCTTTGCCCGTGGCAGCTCAAGTCACGCACCACATACGGACGAATGGCCCACCTGTGTCATGCCGTCCACGCCGACTATCGCCTGAGAAACTAAAGGTAGCTAGGGCGGAGTTTGAGCACATGCTTGAACTTGGAATAATCCGCCCTTCCGATAGCCCTTGGTCCTCGCCCCTGCAGATGGTCCCCAAGAAATCTGGTGACTGGCGCCCTTGCGGTGATTACCGCGCACTCAATCGCCTAACCGTCCCAGATAGGTATCCCATCCCACACATGCAGGACCTTACCGCATGCCTCACAGGTAAGACGATCTTCAGCAAGATCGATCTGGTTCGCGCCTATCACCAGATACCTGTGGAAGACAATGACATTCCTAAAACAGCCGTCATCACTCCTTTCAGTTTGTTTGAATTTTTAAGAATGCCATTTGGACTGTGCAACGCCGCACAAACCTTCCAACGCTTCATCCACGATGTTACTCGTGGCCTAGACTTCGCATATTCTTACCTTGATGATATCTTAGTAGCCAGTTCATCAGAACAAGAGCACCTCGAGCATCTTCGAGCTGTCTTCCAGCGCTTGACCAAACACGGTGCCACAGTCACCCCGACTAAGTGCGAACTCGGCAAATCAACGGTAGAATTCTTAGGCCACTTCGTTTCATCGTCTGGTATTGAAGTCCTTCCTGATAAAATCCAGGCAATCAAGGACTTCCCAGCTCCGACTTCGTTCAAGCAACTCCGTCGATTTTGTGGTTTGGTCAACTACTATCGACGCTTCATTCCGCGCTGTGCTCAGCTCATGCAGCCACTGACTGACCTACTCAGAGGAAATGAACGTAAGTTTGCATTCCCTGACACAGCACAGGCAGCCTTCGCCGAGCTCAAGGATGCTATCTCCAACATAGCCCTCCTCGCTCATTCCGAATCGACTGCACCTCTTTCTATTACGACCGATGCCTCAGACGTAGCAGTAGGAGCCGTCCTCCAACAACACGTTGGGGGCAATGACAACCCCTTGGGTTCTTCTCCAAGCGCCTGCAGCCAGCGGAATCCCGCTACAGCACGTTTGGTAGAGAACTACTCGCCATTTACCTAGCGATACGTCACTTCCGGCACACACTTGAAGGCCGCGCTTTCACGGTCTACCCTTACCACAAGCCTCTTATATTTGCCTTCAACTCTGCTAGCGACAAACACTCACCACGGGAAACAAGGCACTTAGACTTTGTCACGCAGTTCACTGCTGACATACGTCATGTCTCAGGTGTCGACAATCTCGTCGCCGACGCCCTCTCACGCGTCAACCCCACTCTGCAGTCTTTGCCTACAATCGACCTTGCCGCAATGGCATCGGCTCAGGCTCAAGACGAAGATATACAGCGCACACTGCAGTCCACTTCGCTGCATGTGCAACATGAGCTTCTCCAAACCAATGAAGGAACCA
>OX104070.1:15928503-16120491 GCA_944474145.2 Dicrocoelium dendriticum
GACCATGGTCCCACGGAGAAGAGACCCTCGTCTCGCGGAGAAGCGATCCTCGTCCCGCGAAGAAGCGATCCTAGTCCCGCGGAGAAGTGACCCTCGTCTCGCGGAGAAGCGATCCTCGTCCCGCGGAGAAGCGACCAGTGTTCGCGTCAGGGTCCTCGAAAACATTCCTCGTGTGGGCCAGTCGATCGAAGCGGAGGGTTGGCGCATGTAAAAACGAGAAAATAGAAAAACACGCGCAGAAAACGCCAAAAAGAACAAACGAATGAGCTGCGTGTTTAAATATTTTTGGTTTTTGAATATATTTTTCGAAAAAGGTTTCTCGGGGGCTTTTGATATTTTTGTTTGTTTTCAAAACGGTAATCGACCAAAAATGAGGCAAATATATACAATATCTACAAAGTTAAATGTATTTACACTGTACGTAGTCGGAGAAGCGGACGGGCTTACGCACCTCCCGACCACGGCGATTGGTCGTGGGAGGCGGCGGGCTAGATTCGGGAGAGGTTGGGACGGCTTGTAGACCGAGATCGTGGTCTGGTTGAACTGGACTAGAATGATGTTAGTTGGTGCGATGAGTTGTAACGTCGCACGAAGTAGGCGAGGGGTTTTCTTCCATCAAGGCGGGTTTTAGACGGTCGATGGTGACGACTTCGTGTCGACCACCGCGGTCAATAGTGTACGCCTTACTCGCACGATGCAGCACCTTAAAGGGTCCTATGTACGGCGACTGAAGAGGCTGTCGAACACCGTCTGCGCGAAGAAGGACATGTGAACACGTAGACAGCTTCTCGGGCACGTACACTGGTGTCTTCTGCGATCGAGGAGCGGGTGGACGTAGCTCACGCATCGGGTGAGGCAATCGGTCAGTGTAACTTCCGTAGTCAAAAGTGGAAGTACATGGGGCTGGTGCTACCAACTGTCCGGGAAACCGCAGCGTGCAACCGTAGACTAGCTGCGCTGGTGGGGCGTCGAAATCGGCTTTAACCGTGTTTCTTAAGCCTAGAAGAACGAGGGGAAGCGTTTCAGACCATGAAGGATCTGCGTGCGCTGGTAGCGCTGCCTTCAACTGGCGGTGAAAACGCTCCACCATGCCGTTAGCGGCCGGATGATACGCCGTCGTCTGGACGTGGCGACAGCCTAAATCCTTAAGCAACATGGCAAATGTCGACGAGAAATGTGACCCTCGATCGGTGGTCACGATGACGGGACAGCCGTATTGAGCTACCCAGCGCTCCATAAAAGCTTTCGCTACTGTTACAGAGGAGCAATTTGGGATAGGGACGGCCTCAGGCCATCTAGTAAATCGATCGATGCAGGTCAGTAGATATACAGAGCCTTTGGAAGGCGGTAGAGGACCAACGAGGTCGACGTGCACGTGATGAAAGCGTGCGTCTGGCGTCAGAAAAGTGCCTAATGGGCTTCTCGTGTGCATGTGCACCTTCGCTCGTTGACATGGAAGGCAAGCAGCTGCCCAGGTACGGACGTCCCGATTAACATTGCGCCAAACGAAGCGTGCGGTTACGAGTTTAACCGATGCACGAACGCCTGGATGAGACAAACCGTGTAACGCGTCGAACACGGTCTGCCGAAACTCACGTGGGACGACTGGGCGCGGCGTGCCCAGAGATAAATCGCAGAGTATCGTTCCGTCTGATGATGTCAGCGGAACGGGTCGTAGGTCCAAAGAGGTAGACCTGCGCAGTAGATCAACCTCAGGGTCGTTAAGTTGCGCTGTGGCCATGGCTGCCAAGTCGATAGCAGTGCCGGCGTCAGCGGAGATAGCCTGGATACGAGAAAGTGCATCGGCGACGGCGTTGTGCACACCTGAGACATACCGTATATCGGTCGTAAACTGAGCGATATAGTCAAGGTGGCGCGACTCTCTAGGAGAGTATCGGTCGGTAGTCGAGCCGAGCACGTAAGTCAGTGGTTTGTGGTCGGTGAAGACGACAAAGGAGCGGCCTTCTAGGATGTGTCGAAAGTGACGAATCGCTAGATATACGGCTAGTAGTTCCCTACTTAACGTGCTGTAGCAAGATTCGGTAGGTTGTAGACGTTTGGAGAAACAGGCTAAGGGTTGCCACTTGTCGGCTACGCGTTGCTGCAAAACAGCGCCGACTGCCACGTCCGAGGCGTCAGTACTGAGGGACAGTGGGGCGGCCGGATCGTGGTGCGCTATAGAAGCTATGTTGGCGATAGCCTCTTTCAGCGACTTAAAAGCAGCGCGTGCTGAGGCAGGAAATTCGAATTTCTTGAGTTTCCCTCGGAGAAGGTCCGTGAGGGGTTGCATCAGCGAGGCGCAGTTGGGCATAAATCGTCGGTAAAAGTTAACAAGGCCATCAAAACGCCTGAGCTGTTTGAAAGAATGCGGCTCGAGGTAGTCGATAATGGCTTGAATTTTATCCTGCAGTGGCACGACGCCTGCAGAAGAGATATGATGTCCCAGAAAAATGACTGCATCGACACCAAACGAACACTTTTCTGCGTTGGTCGTCACCCCGTGTTGAGATAAACGATCAAAAAGTGTTCGTACGTGGCGTATGTGCTCTTCTCGTGAAGAGCTTGCGATTAACATGTCGTCAAGATACGCGTAAGCGAAGTCTAAACCGCGACAAACTTGGTCGATGAAACGCTGAAAAGTTTGCGCGGCATTCTTTAGACCGAATGGCATGCGCAGAAACTCGAACAAACCAAATGGAGTCGTCACGGCAGTTTTAGCGATGTCCGCCTCGGCTACCGGAATTTGGTTGTATGCGCGTACCAAGTCGATTTTGCTGAAGATATTTTTACCCGCCAGACTGGCGGTGAGATCCACTATGTGTGGGATCGGATAGCGATCGGGCGTGGTTACCGTATTCAAGGATCGATGGTCGCCGCAAGGACGCCAGTCCCCCACAACCTTCTTCGGGACCATGTGCAGAGGCGACGCCCATGGGCTGTTGGACTCTCTGACGATACCAAGTTGAAGCATGTGGTCAAATTCGGCTTGTGCTGCCCGTAGTTTGTCTGGAGCAAGCCGTCTTGGTCGTGCGCTAACTGGTTGACCGCGCGTAACTATGTGGTGAGCGACCTCTGTCGTGACTGGTGGAGGCTCTGCAGCCGGTCGAACCAGTCGCGGGTATTCGGCGAGGAGGCTCAAGTAGTCGGACGGTGCGTCTGCGATCCGAAATACAGGGCTGATTATCGGGGCATCTGAAAGGACACCATCAACACCTAGTTTCGTACGGTCGTCTAAAAGTCTGTGGCGACCAGCATCAACAAGCAACCCAAAATGTCGGAGGAAGTCGATACCGAGAATTGCGAAGGGTACAGACGCAACCATGAAGACCCACTGAAAATCGCGGCGAAGATTGAGGTCTAGGTTCATCATGCGCTGACCGAATGAAGCTATCGGAGAACCGTTGGCCGCACGCAAATTGTACGTAGGCTTCGAGTGCTTGTCGCTAGCGGTCGCTGGGATGACGCTGACTTCCGCTCCTGTGTCGATGAGGAACGTGATGGAAGAACGTCGATCCTTAACGTAAAACAGTCGGTTTACTTGGTTATTAAATGATACGTTTGTAGTGCTAGTATGCGGGCTATTCGTTTTCCATGGGTCGTGCCTAATGCAGGGAGCCCGACAACGTCTAGCTCTTCCACCGTATTGGCGGTGATACCAACATACTTCTTCGACGGGTTTGACACTATCTGACTGAGAACTTGTAAGGGAAATGTTGCGCTTTCGTGCCGAACGTGACGTACTCGGTGCAGGCACAGACGAGCCGCAAAGTACGGTAGCCAAAACGTGGTCAGCATTTGACCGTGGCACACGCTGCTTCGAAGACTTTATTGCCGCTATCCTGCTGCGAAGTAGCGCAATTTGCTCGTCTTTAGAGTCAGATCGGTCTAGCGAATGGAAACAAACATGGGATTCGGTTTTCATCCGTGAGAATACGTCACCGGAGTTACTGGTCGCCTGCTGCGGAAAACGTTCGAACGCAGCGTCTGCCTTAGTAGCTAAGTCATTCAAGGGTGCATCTATAAACATGGACAGCATTACCGGCAATGGCTCTGGGAGACGTGCAAACCACAGCTCCTTTATCCCTTCTTCGCTCAAGAATAAGGGACCAGCGATGCGCTGAAGTTCGCGGAGCAATGCCGACGGCTTGCGAGCTCCAAGCTTGAGACCATTGAGCTGCTCAAATCGTGCTCGTGCGCTGGGTCGTAACTCTTTCAATATCGCTTGCTACATCGTTTCATACTTTGCTTCATTCGATGGGCAGAGTAGAATGTCCTCAACCAGAGTCACTACAGACGGAGGAAGGCGTGGGACGAGCTGATTGTACCTTGGACGGTCCGCCGTTACGCCCTTTTTTATAGCTCGATCTGGAATATCTTAAACCCAACTTCTGGACTGTGTTCCATGAAACTTGGACCAGCCAAAGTAAGCATGGTTACGCTGTGAAACGACTCAGATGCCGCTCTCGAAATGTGAGTCGAAAGATAAAGAAGGAACGAAATTCGATAAAGTACTAAAATTACGCAAGAAACAAATGAATATAGGTATATAATCGAGAAAAAGTAACGAACTCACCAAAAAATACAAACGAGAAAAATGTTGAATTCGCGCGTGCGAATCGGGGTCACCAATTTGTAGGACTAGTTATTACTAGTCCGAGACGATGCGCGTAATTAAGCGCGGATATCAGAAGGCAATGGGAGTCGGACACCGCGGACTGTATTCGATGGGCTACAACAAGAAACGGACGGATGAAGCGAGGCAAGAGCGTACACGTGAGCGCGGGGACTTACAATGCGGTTGTTTGTCGAGCCGGTTGTAAGATTAAAACAAGGAGGAGTAATGTACAATCGCTCAACAAGTAAATTGTACACGAAAGATAAGAGTTATCTTTTTGGGCGCCACACTGCCCTGTGTTCTGCTCATGCTCCGTTTCCATAGCTAAAGCGTCAACGGTGTCGTTCCTTTATAGCTAGATAACTGGGAAGCTTTTACTATACCACTAAAAGTTTCCCTGCAACTTTTCGACTCGTTCTGGGTTACCGGTACAGGCTACTTCCAAAACAATATAGAGCAGTTCCAGATGGGTATGACTCTTAAGAACCTATCCCGCTTCGCCACATTTTCCAATTCCTTCCTTTTTCTTATATCTGCTTGTAAGGCAGGAGGCCATGTTAAGCAAAATAAAATAATAGCATCATTCGTAGACCGCCATTCAATCGCGAATGCCTTGTTAATTTTTGCACTATCGTATTGCTTTTACTTTTAACGCAATCACCGGTTAAAACTGGTTTTTGTTTTGTATATTTTTGTATTACCTTTTGCAATCTTCTCGACTTAGAAAAGGTTTTACTTTTTCTGAGATTGACACAATGCAAATTTTGGCGCTGGAAATCAAATCTAGCGAAATAAATTTGGCTAATCTTTTTGTTAATTTGTATTTTTCTATTTACATACTGCTCAAGGTATATCATATGCACCTTTCCATTCAAATTTTTGGTACTTCAAAAAATTATTTAATACCTTTCGTGTTCTTTTCAATTTCGCCGCTCTTAATGCATTTTATTTGTGTACCATTAAATTTGCCGACTGAACGTGCAAAAATAGTCCAACTTATTTATAAGGAGTTCGTGGTGACTTGGTTCCTTCTTCCAGAAGAAAGAGGCTCAACTGCGAGTGCGCAGCGTTTCTCCAACAATAAAATCAAGGCGCAAACTTATCGCCTGTAGGAGACAGATGAATTTCATGACCAAAGAAATTATAAATAAACAGATAAATGGCATATGCTGGGCAAAACTAGGTACAACGTTGAAGGCGCGCTCAAATATGCATACAAGCATAGTTGCTTTGGAATATTAAATCATTTAGTTTAATTAAACGTATAACCGATATGTTCGTACTTCATTCGGGTGAGCATTTTTGCAATTAATAAGCCGACCAAGGAACATGGTAGGGCTGGGTCGCGGAACACTCATTCATAACTGTTATGTCAATATTTACGTTTAGAATGATAGCACAATAAGCATAGGATTCAAAGTAAGGTTACTGTGCCATCGGTGTTTATTAAAATATCGGAACTTTCGGTCATCCATCAAAGCATTTTCCATAGCAATGTCGGTTGCACGAGTTGTATATAGGAGCAGGATGACTGGAATAGGATGGCGCATCGACGATACAATAGATTAGATAACCCACTCGAAGATGGAATACTACGGTAAAACAGAAAGCAAAATGGATGCGGTGATGATGGCAAGAGCAGGCTTAACTACGTAGCAGAAGCCGCTCCTGGTTGAGAGATTAAGGAAAAAGTTTACTGCCAAGCGGTCAGTTAAGCGGTGGTGGGTTGTTTGGAAAAAAAGCCGTAGCTGAAGCGTGGCTTGTGTTGTAGAATAAGCAATACTATGAATCATCTACTGTGAAAGCGGACGGCAGGGCGGCACTGCAAATGGTAGAGGACTTATGACCACACATATATTGGGACCGGGCTGCGGAGTCAGCTCCGGCATGGACCTGGGGTTGCAGAGTATGATAGCAGCAGCACCGAAATGCACTAGTTCCTCCTCTTTAACGTGGACTTCCACAGGTTATCGAGCAAGGGAAGCGGTCAGCAAAGTTGTAGCCCAGTGTACGATGTACTCCGTTGTGTATAAACTTGCACTGAGTGATGAGGGATGTGGTCCGCTGTGGTTAAGTGGGTCAAATACATCATCCAAGTGTCGGGAGGAGACCGGATAGCGTCATTTGCTTCATGTCCAGCGGTCGGTTTAGATGTTATATTGCCGTAGCTTGCTCCAGCGATGCTTGGGCATGGAAGCCCGTACGTTTGGTTTCATTAATAATGGGCTACTGGATAGGTCTGGGCTAGTGGCGGAGTGATGAAAGGTGTTAGCCGTGTTCCAGCTTCGCGGGGTGCATAAGGCCGGGTAGGTACGGTATTTGTAACACCCATGTAGCTAAATATCCATGTGGTCGTTGACTATGTGGCATTGTGGCTTGACCAGCCGTGAAACCCAACTTGCTCGGAAACGACTTACGTCGTACGTGGTAATGGAGCATTGAGTAGATACTTCTGGTGACCATGCTGTTCCAGGTTGGTAGTCTCAGTATTAGGCTTCGCCCCGTAATAGGGTTGCTGGGGTTTTGCTATATCCACGTGAACCTACTGGGTTTTGCTTATTTGGTACCCACAGTGGGTTTTCTTGGCTATATTGGCACGTTTCTGCGTTGTACCTTTGCTGTATGGTTGTGGCTTTGATGGAAGCCGGGGATTCTTAGCAATCAAACATCGTCGCTGTGGGCTGCTAAAAGTTTGCCTCGGACGAGCGGGAGATTGCGTTGCGTCTTCTATAATACAGACATAGGGTGTAAGATGACAGGAAACCTATGCTCTCAACTTCGGTTTAAGTGTCCCACATGTGATACTGGCTGAGTGAACCCTGGCTGTGTGTTGTCGTGCAAGCGGCTGTGCTGGATGTTGCTGTCAAGGAAACTGTCTCGGTTTCAACACTTTTTATGTGTCATTTGTTCCCAGTGTGCTTTAGTGCGGCAGTGTCTAAATGTCGCTCTTGTGCTGTATCCATATCCACATTACAAACCATCGGTGGGTAAGCAGTGGAAGATTTATTTAGATGAGTAATAGCCGATTGTACTCCCTAAGGTGGTTTCGTTTGCGTTGTTCTTCCAGTGGCTTTTGTATTAGGAGGCATAATTTCCCTCTGCAGCGGTGTTCTGTCCGGTTGGGTAAAGATTGGCCTGGGATTAGACAGCTGTCTTAGCTGAAATCGGGCGAAAATAAAGCTTTTAGCAAAGTCGTGGTTGTAAAACGTGCTCGCGATTGGCCAGGTCGGCCAGGGGTCTTACGCAAGGCAGTGGACGTGCAACAACTACGTGGCACGTTGCAAGCATCTAAAAGTATACGCAGCACTTTATTGCGAGAACAACTGTCCCCTACTTTGCGAAAAATAGCGGTGTTGGCGCGGCGCATGCGTTCCCCGAGTTGGTGAGCAATAATGCACAGTAATTCATCAGTTGCGTAAATGTCAGACAGATTGTCTAAATTTTTTAGTTGGTTAAGTGCACAAAAGACGTGAGCTCGTCAAGATCCTCCGTAATACACACAATTTGACTTTCCAACTCATTTGCCTGACTTTCGAGAACAGAAATATTTTGTAACTCTTCGGCTAGGGGATCCGTGAGTACAACTTTACACTCTTGTGTTTGGAATGGACTAGACTCAGCTGTCGGAGGCGCTGAGGCTTAACCCGACTACTTGATATGGATAGGAGACGCTCAACGTACGCTAACCAGATTGTGAACAATAGAAATAAAACAGGTAAAATACACCTGTATAAAGTTACTAAAAGGAAAAAGGTGTAACCGACCATACAACAGGGAAACGTTGCTGGACAATATTACAAAAACCTTACAAACGAGATGTATTAGGAATGTGCTATTCGCAGCAACACAAAAGGGGCCAAAATGCTACCGTATGCAACGCAGAGCACAGATTGGTAGCATGCAAATAGGCAGACCGTTTACAATTTCGCGGGAACGCGGTTTGTTGTTGGTTTACAGCTGTAGCTAGCTCGCACAGTCGTGGTAGTAAGGGAACTACGGTATGCGAATACGTGGCGCTTGCGTGGCTGCAACGTAAGCGTATAAGCGGTGGGAGATTGTGCAAACCTTTGTCTTACCTTCATTGTACGCCCTAGTCCCAAAGCGCCGATAAAGCCAGTCCCGCTTAGTCGGCCTCGTACTCACTGAATTCATTTGGACTTCTGAGACATCACTTCTCTTGGTTCGGCTGACCTAATGTTTCAGTTTACAATACGTGGAGAGGATCGTGGGATTTTCCACTCCATATCAATAAACCCTTCTCACCTCGACCCTGAGCTTTTCTTCTCTCGCTTTCTGTTTTCATTCCTTTCAATCGGACGGCCAGCTTTACTGCCTTACCGTGATCTAGCCTCATTTGACCTGTCAGTTTCTCCCTAACCACTCTTCTGTGACTGAGACTTCAGCGGTGCAGGCTTTACAGACTCAGCTAAAATTTTTCCCTACCTCTAAGGCCTGCTAGATTTGTTCACTCTATATTGTTCTAGTCTTTTTCTTACCTTCATTGTAATTCCCAATCCCAACGCGCTGACCACTCCAGCCTTGCTTGACCGGCCTCCTGCTCTCCGAATTCACTTAGAATTATGAGACGTTACCTTTCTTGGTTCGGCTGTCCTAATTAAATGTTTACTGCCTCGAAAGTCCCGTTGACCTTTCCCCACTTTCAATAAAAGTCCTACTCAACCCTACTCTGTCTTTTCCTTATCTCGGTCTCTGCTTGCTTTTTAACTAGATGGCCATCTCTGTGCTTTGCCATAACCTAATCTTTTCTGACCACATTTGTGCTTCCTGACAGCAACCATTCTACTGAGACGTATAGGATCTAAACACTGCAAACCCAGGGGGACTTTGCTGAACATGTTCTTGCTTCATTATCACAGCTTATTTCATTCCTTACCTTGATCCTCACCATTCCTTTTCCCTACTTAATTAAACGACTTATTCGCAATCCACTGACTAATCCAAACCTTTGGGATCGGTCTCTTCCTCTCCGATATCGCGCAGTTCTCTGAGGCGTCACGGTTCACGGTACGGCTTATCTAAATTTGTATGGAACACACGTACATGAGATATTTAGTTTATAAAACTACATATAATGTGAGGTTCATTAGTGAAAGCACTGTTTCGACTTATCTTTTTCTCTTTGTTCCGGATGCATCGTTCTTGTCGGTTTGTGTGGCTGCCTTTGTTCATTGTCTTTTTCTCCGAGATTTTTACAGAACCGATGGCCAGAACCCGAGGATACGTCCACTACCTTGACCTCAACACTTCAAAGAAGCAAAAAATTTCCCTTATCTTGAAATGGATGGATAATTATTACGCTGCCTTGTTACTTACCGGATGGACAAAACACATATTTGTTATCCTGGATGGATGCCACTATATTGAGGGCTGAACAACTACATTCAGATTGCCTGTTCTTCACATAACCCTTACTCGGAGGTCACTTGCTGACACTTAACGTCCACTCGGACACTTCACCTAGCCAGAGGGTAGATTTTCCTGCCTGTGCTGTACACCTAATTTGGAAATCTCCCAACACAATACTTTCACGTACAATACTTTCACTGTGGCAAGAGCAAATGTGTTCGGCACTTTACACTACTGAAATTCTTTTCACTTACCACATCTTTCCTTTTTCTCCTGAGTCTGTCACAGGTACGGTGACACGCACCCAAGGAATTGTCCTCCGTTTCGACAACAATACAAGGCACACAGTTCCTTTACCTGGACATGAGCGGAAAATTATCAAGTATTTTACAACTTACTAACCGTACAAATCAATCAATATCTTGCACTGATACAATTCTTCCGCGGCATGAACTACTGAGTTCAATTTACCTAACAATACCTCTTCCACATATCTCTTGACTGGAGGACTTTCGACTACGGAAGGCACATTCTCCTGCCAATACAAAGCTTGAACAATCGGTCATTCTAAGCTCTTCAATCCGCTTTGACCACTCAAATGGCCGTGGCTTCCCCTATTTCTAAGCAATTTCATTACATACCCCGGGGATCTGCGATTCTTTCTTCGGAACCTATCCTGTCTTCCAAGACTTGAGAATATTTCAAAGTATATTCTTCGAGACTTCACGTGGCTCTGCAGATGATCAGCACACCATATCCAGAACGAATGCTTAGTTCCTGATCTACCAATCTGGCACAGGAGAGGACCCAAGCACGCAACGGCCACTCGCATAACCCATCAGTCAGCAGAAAAATGGGACGCAACTTGACTGCGAATAATTGAGCAAACAAACGTTTAACAAGTAACATAGCCAATTACAACTTGTCATTCAATGGATTGGCTGCAGTGTTTCAGGAAGTGGTGGGTTTTCGCCTGGCAAGCGTTCTCCCTATAAAAAGCCACAGATGTCCGTTTAACAACACTGCAACGTGGCGAATGTGACGTGCCACCGAATAAAGTCCCAGCCCATAACTTCACACTGGCAGCTCAATTAGAACCATCTTACTGGATAGCTTGCTCTTCAATTATCTTCCAATGGATCACTCAAGATTCTCAATCTATTATTAGTCGAGGTATGACTGTGATATACGGCAGAGCGATTATGTCCAAACAAACGGCTCCTGATCCCACTACAACCAAATCGTTCTTTCGCATGTTCACCATTGCACATTTCCAAGCATGGACATATGAACAATGTTCTACTGTCACTACAGTTCCCATAAAATGTCTGTACAGCTGTACATACCTGATCTTGCCTCAATTGGCGTGCCTCGCATAGTCGAGAATAAAATGTTTATTTATTTATTTATCTGGAGAAGCCTACACAGCTTTTCCCGTCCATATGGTCGTGGATGCCAGTGTTCCCAATCAACAGAAGTTACCCTGGGAGGATTTCCGGTTTATTTTTCGGGAAAACTTGCAGCTTTTCCGGGCCTGAACGATTGCGTTTGGCCATTCTCCTTCCTCTAATAATTGGTTCAACAGCATATTACCCCATGCCCCTCGGAGACAGTACGCGGTTCTACCGACGACAAATACAAAACATGCCAGCATGTTCGAATTATAGTTTACCTACTGTACGGGCCGTGCCATTCCGTCAGGAAGTGCCAGGATCCATGGATGATACAGTCCCGCTCCATCATGCATCAGCCAGCAAAAAGTATGGGTGTATCCTGACTGTGACTAACGTAACCAATTATCGGTCAATAAGAAGCATTGCCAATTGCAGCTTGTCGTTCGAATGAGTCAACAGCAGTGTTCCAGAACGTGGTGGGTTTTCGCCTGGCAAGCGTTCGCCCTATAAAAAGCCACAAATATCCGTTTAACAACACTGCGACGTTACGGAGGTGCCTCGCCACTGAATAAAGTCACAGCCAATAATCTCACGCTGACAGGCTGACCATGGCTATATACTACCGTGATGGACACGCCACGCCACTTACTTAGCTGCATATTTCTTCGCCACGTCTTTTTCGGCGCATTCACCTTCGTTCTTTACGCTACACTCACATGAACCCAGCGTATCGTGTAATCGCGATTGAGCGTGTTCTTCACCGGCGCTTTTTTAATTGAGCAGTTCTAGTTCGTGATCTATTCCTGCCTGAATGGTTACTGCACTTTATGGCAGACCGACTGTGCCCAAAAGAACGTGCCCGAACGCACAACAATGGGCTTTCTTCATTTTTATTTCTGTCCTATTTGTACAGTTTCAAATAGGAACGTCTGAACAACCTTCGATTGTCACTGTTATAATTGCCATGACGTGTCAGTATCATTGCACTTATTTGATCATGCACACGCGGGCATGCCTCGCATAGCCGAGAATAAATGTTTATATATTTATATATTTACTTGAGCGAGGGCGTCAGTTGTCCCGAACAGAACCGGTGACCCAGTTTCCACCTGGAGCTCTATGAGCTTTAGCGTATCTTAATTGTATGTATGGACGTACCACTTTAGCTGCTGGGACATTGGAACCTTGTAGGCGTGGTTGGATCCACGAAGTTCAGCTAAATTTTACAGGCATTAAGTTGACGCTGGTTACAAAGGCAGGGGAGTAAGACGACTGGGCGATGTTCCCTCCACTTGTTGGTCGTTCGGTTGCGACGTGACTGTGCAAGCGCTGGGCAGTGGTGCAATCCTTCCCTTTGTTCGTGGGTGTCAGTTGGCTTGATCATAGCCGGTGACCCTGTTGTCCCCTCCGTCTATCTTGTGTGCGTGTGCCCGAACCTATTCAACTTCTCGGTTATCAGATAAGTGCAGTTTGCCAAAGCTCCGACAAACACAGCATAGCTTTATTAACCTTTTGCTGCATGAAATGACCAACGGAAGTGGAATGCTTAGATGCCGCTGCTTCGCTGCCATGTTGTTACAAGCAATAATCTTTTTCACAGTAAGCTGCTGCACAAGCTTGCGTTCGTCGACGGTTAAACCACCCACGAAGCTGCTAAAGGCGTGACTTTCAACGATCACATGGCCAACAACATTATCATGGCTTACGGGCAATTATGTAGGTATATTCAGCGAACCAACAGGGAGAAGCTTATTCTCTTGATACTACGGCGCTTAGATGTGACAGCTAAACGGAATTCCAAGGATTACTTTGCCGAAGTTGCGGCAGAGGCTAAGGGTTCATGATAAATCTAATCTTGTCTACCACCTTCCACGCTGACTTTTATTGGAACGATTTGTGTTAGCGGCAACAATAGCCACTGACGTCTAATATGAGGCCCAGGTCCGGTAGAATGCCCTTAATAGACGAAACGCGAAAGTCGAATGCTTATTCTTTTACACAGCCTTATCTGCCAACCTATTTGGAAGGTGGCAATAGACAAAGGGAAATCAAATGGATAAATTTGAAGCTAGGATGTAAAGAAAGACGTATGCCGTCGCGGTTGGGCTTCTTATCGTCTTGCATATCTTATATTGCAGTGCCATCGGATTCGTCAGGCTGCAGGTCCAAAGACTGAGGCAGTGATACTTGTTGGTCTCCTTGCGCAGCAATAAGGCAGCACTTGATGTTGATACTGCGTAAGGTGGAGGTTCCGTTTGGCCCCTACAGGTTGCTTATATGGTAGCGCCTATTATTCATTTAGGACAGCCTTCAGGTCAAAGTGTCCGTAGCAGGTGCCGAAATAATTTAAAAGTCAGCGATGTCGTTATTCTCGGCTGAGCATGTAGCATTACCGTAAACGGATCCTGCAGTGTCCTCAAGTTATCTGATTTGATGCCTGGCTCTTGCCGCTTTATGGATAATTCTAGTTCCATGGTGTGCAAATTCTTCCAGGAAATCAAGGAGTCCCCTACCTATTTCTGACGA
The DNA here is from genome assembly GCA_944474145.2 of Dicrocoelium dendriticum. NCBI lineage: Eukaryota > Metazoa > Platyhelminthes > Trematoda > Plagiorchiida > Dicrocoeliidae > Dicrocoelium > Dicrocoelium dendriticum. The sequence goes on from OX104070.1 coordinate 15,942,406, forward strand.
AGTTCCAGATCCAAAGGAAGGTAGGCACTACCATTACTGGTGCCGGGGAGTCTTCAAAACGCTTTAACACAGTTATTCTGAGCGGAGTTCTCCCATAGTCTCTCAGAACAACGTTGCATAGCCGTTCTTGCTGGTACTAACTTTAAATCAACCAACGTTCTACGAGATCTAAATTTGCTTTGGTAAAAGCAAAATTTGAGAGCCGTTCTCTTATTATCAAACTTAAATAAATAAATAAATAAATATTTTATTCTCGACTATGCGAGGCACGCTCGTGGGGCATGATCAGATATGTACAACGGTACAAACATTTTAATGCAATTGTAACAGTAACGTAGAAAATTGTTCATATATCCATGATTGGAACTGTACAATGTTGAAAATGCGAAACAATAAGTTGGTTGTCGTGAGATACGGGACCTCAGCTAATAAGAGATTGAGAATCCTGAATGATCCATTGAAAGGTAATGGAAGAGCCCGCACACAAGGAAGGAAAAGGGCAACGTGTCGTAGGATGTAAAACGACAACAGTATATACAGATGTAGAAGTCCCAGTGTAACGATCCTATGTAGAATTGTGACGCTAGTTGACCTGCCAGTGTAAAGTTATGGGCTGTGACTTTATTCGGTGGCGAGTCACATACGCCACGTTGCAGTGTTGTTAAACGGACATTTGTGGCTTTTTATAGGGAGAACGCTTGCCAGGCGAAAACCCACCACGTCCTGGAACACTGCCACCAATCCATTGAATGGCAAATTGTAACTGGCTATGTTTCTTGTTGAAAGTCTGTTTGCTCGGTTATTCGCAGTCAGGTTGCGTCCCCTTTTTTTCCGCTGGTTGATGCAATAACTGGTTGCCTATTGCGTTCCTGGGTCCTGTCCATTGGTAGGTCGGGTACTAAACATTCTTATTGAATATGATGTGTTGATCCTTCGCAGAACCACATGAAGTCTTCTCTGATTATGTATATTTGCCGGGAGCGAAGAATTCGTGTCCAGCTACCCTCACTGGACATCGGTAGTTGGGTGCAAATAGTTAGAGTGGAAGTGAGGCCATGGTCCAGGTAAGTACTTGTTGGTTATTTCGTCCCATCCCAGGCGGAGGCAGTTCCTCAGTTCAATCCCGAAGCTCTCCGATGTTCACGACCTCAGAGAAAAGGGAGAGAGGAACAAGCCGAGAGAAGACCGAAAAGGAACAGTCAATGTACCTAGCGTTTGATCAAAATCCTACCTTAAGACATTTATTTGAGACAACTAGTGTACAAGGTGTAACAGATATTACGCTAAAGATGTTTTTACTTATGCGGAAGGCATGGCCTGATGGGTAGAATACTTTCATGTGCATAGGGATGAAGAGCAGGATTCCGGTAAGATATTCATGAGGTGTAAGCTGACAATGTTCGAATTCTACCTGAGACTAGAAAGTGGGTGTGTAGTCATGATTGGTTGTTATCGGAAACCAAAAGACAGTGACGATGTGGCCGTATTTATATATGCTCCACGGGATAAGGATTACCTAAGACACCATAACTACAATGTACATAAGTATATGAAGATAGGAAGCTGAACATATTAGAAGCAGGCTAAGATTAAATGGATATCAAAGGAAGACTAAGTGTTGAAGGTAAGACGATCAGAAGATATCGATAATGGACCGGGTTTCAGTGGCCAAAGGTGCCTGTTGGGTTAATCATTCGAGGTGCTAATGAATAACTACCGTGTCAAAGGATCGGACAGCAAACCAGCTGAGCTGTGAAAAAACTATACCAGGAGAATAAACATTCTACAGAAGGACTGACGCCTAGCGAGCTAAGGGGTATTCCCAAAGTTGAATAGAGCCTACAGCGAACAGCTGCCGCAGAGCAGAGATAGTGGCTAAAGGAAAGGATGTATCAGTGGTTGATTCAACCATATCATTAAGACTTTTGACCACATGTCAAGTAAACGCGGGTAAGACAGACGACGGATAACGGCGCGCTAGGAGAGATGAATGGCCAGCAATAGAGTTCGGAATAAGGCTTCAGCTACTAGCGGATCCTACGGTGGCACAGAATAAGTCAACAAACAGCTGAGCTGTGACGCAAACAATCAAAGAGATGAACATGGTAAGAACGGAGCGAGCTCCGGGTATCCGCAAAGTTAAATGGAAGCTATGGCGACTAGCTAGTTAGTGGCTCTAGAAAAGTATGTATCAGAGGCTGGTGTAGCCATATGATTAAGAAGTTTGACCACTACTGGATACCTACAGTTTCAATGAATAGGTCAACAGACGAGCGCCGAATAAGGAGACAGACGTCAGAGGAAAATGAAAGCTGGAGTGTCAAGTAGTGGCTCTTTGCAGGTTACATGGGGCCAACAATGACTAGCTACTGCCAAGAAGAGTGACGCGACTAAGAAGAACGGCGCATAACGGCGCGCTAGGAGTGAGATAAGTGGCCAGCCATAGAATTCGGATTAAGGCTTCAGTTACTAGTGGATCCTACGGTGGCACAGAATAGGTCAACAAACAGCTGAGCTGTGACGCAAACATTCCAAGAGAATGAACATTGTAAGAAATGAGCAGCTCCTAGAGAGCTCCGGGTATCAGCATAGTTGAATTGAGGCTATGGCGACTAGCTGCTATAAGCAGAGATAGTGGCACTAGAAAGGATGTATCAGTGGCTGGTGAAGCCATATGATTAAGAAGTTTGACCACTACTGGATGCCTACAGTTTCAATGAATATGTCAACAGACGAGCGCCGAATAAGGAGACAGACGTCAGAGGAAAATGAAAGCTGGAGTGTCAAGAAGTGGCTCCTTGCAGGCTACATGGGGCCAACAACGACTAGCTACTCCCCATAAGAAAATTGCACGCGAGTAAGACGAACAACTGATAACGGCGCGCTAGGAGAGCGATGAATGGCAGCCATGGAATTCGGATGAAGGCATCAGTTACTAGTGGATCCTACAGTGGCACAGAATAGGTCAACAAACAGCTGAGCTGTGACGCAAACAATCAAAGAGAATGAACATTGTAAGAAGGGAGCGAGCTCCGGGTATCCGCAAAGTTGAATTAAGGCTATGGCGACTAGCTGCTGCTAGGCAGAATTAGTGGCTCTAGGAAAGGATTTATCAGTGGCTGGTACAGCCATATGATTAAGAAGTTTGACCACTACTGAATACCAACAGTTTCGATGAAGAAATCAACATGCGGGCGAAGCTTAGAGAGACAGACTGCAGAAGGAAATGAAGGCTGGAGATTCCGGGAGTGGCTCCTTTCAAGCGACATGGAGCCAACATTGACTAGCTGCTGTCAAGAAGATTTTACATGAGTAAGAGGAACGACGCATAACGGCGTGCTAGGTAGCTGGAGCTGTGTAAAAGCCGGTAAGAAAGCTGAACTACAAATACTTATGTGTTACAGACAGGCAAGTGACAGCTGGGCGTCTATCAAGCAGCGGCTGTGCGCTGGCCTGATGACATAAGGAAGGTCACCAGAAGAGAACTAAGAAGGTTGAATGAAGAAGGTACAGCAGACATGAAGAATGCAAGCATACAGTGAGTTGTCTGAGTTAGTCACATCACCTGAAGCGAGCTAAAAAGATTGAGTGAAGAGTGAACAGAAAACGGAAAGAATGCATACTACGGTAGACTGAGCCGGAAAAAGCAGATGAGAGAAGTGGACTACAATTGGACTAAATTGGAGCTGAGTGAGATAGGATGGGGAAAACGCTTATATGTGGTCAGGACCATTTTCCCACAGGTCGTCTTCAAGTTTGTTAATACTTAAAAGAGTAGAAACCTGACTGACTGTGAGGTACCTATTAAGTGCTGTACGGAAGTGGATTATATTATCAGATGCCCGCACATTATGTGGAAGCCTATTCCACACATACGCATATCTGTAAAGATAGAAGTTTGCACGGGTACTACTGTGGGCTTTCGGCAGGATAATGGAGTGCGGTCTATTACGAAGAGGGTACGAAATGTTGGCTGATGATAGGAAGGGAGTTATTGAGTTCGCAAGAGGATTATTGATAAGCTGATATAGGAAGATGAGGTTAGTTTTCAGCCTGCGCAACCATAAAGGCTCTAGCACGAGTTTGATGCACCGACCACGATAGCTGAGAGTGGAGTTGCCCAGAAGACGTTTGGTAAACGATCGTTGAACCTTTTCAATGGCTACTCTATCGCATTTTCTGGAGTTGGTAAACACAATGGAGCAGTATTCTAGAAGAGGTCGGGCGCAGGTTTTGTAGAGAGCAAGCCTAGATTCTTGCAGTGTCATCGATTTAAATATGTAACTTATGAGGGAGCGTGCTTTTGCTGAGCAATGGCTCACTTGCTCTGCGAAGTTCAGAGAACTGGAGTAATGTACACCTAGGTCTCGAACTGTTAGGCTGTTAGCAAGCGGAGTGCCTTGAAGCGCTAACGCCTTGGGCGGAACGATGCATCGGTATGAGAGGACGTTGCATTTCGCCGGTGAAAATGCCAGGTTCCAATTGTTGCACCAAACATCCAGAGCCCTAAGGTCGCTTTGAATCAGGGAAAGACCGGCTTGCATGTTTGATGGGTGAATGGAAAACACCATTTTGATGTCATCAGCAAACAGATAGGACTTGCCATATTGTATTACCTGGAATACGTCATTGATATATAGCAAGAATAACAGTGGGCCTAGTACGCTGCCCTGAAAAACACCACTTGTGACTGGTTTGGGGAGTGATATAGACTCGTTCACCTTTACTGATTGCGTGCGAGATGAGAGATAAGATTGGAACCATGAGAGCAGGCGGTCTGAGATTCCATAGGATTCTAACTTTACTAATAATTCCGCGTGTGGCACTCTGTCAAAAGCTTTTCTCATATCAAGGAAGATAATGACTAGTGCTTGTTTAGCCTCAATCTGCGCAGTCACATTGTTAAGAAACTCAAATTGGCAAGTCTGACAAGATTTGGACGGTAAAAATCCGTGTTGTTGTCTATTGATAAGGTTGCGACTAAGCAGAAAGTTCAGCAGGTTCTCCTTAACAATCCTTTCCATTACTCTCGAGGCAATAGGCGTATGGCTGATGGGGCGGTAGTTTTCTACGTTTTGACGGCTACCTTGTTTATGTCTAGGGATGACTATAGAATGCTTCCACGTGTTTGGATATACGGCGAATTGCATTGAGAGTGTAAATAAGTTAAGCAGCAGAACAGGAATGTCCTGACCACCGAGTATCAGCAGTGCAGATGGGAGACCATCAGGGCCAGGGTGTAGTGATAGCTTAAGTGATCTGATTACTCGGGTTATGGAACGTAGGTCGAAGGTAATAATGTCTAGCGAGTCGTGGGTAAGTTTGGGCACAGCAGTTGGCAAGATCCGGTTGATGTCAGTGAAGCAATCGCAGAAGTGGCGATTGAGGATCTCAGCTATTTCCTTAGGATCGCTGATTACGGACTCATCAGAGAGTCTTAGGGAGGTGATGGATGCTGCTGTGCGATTGTTTCTATATTTCAATAGCTGAGTGAGGGACTTGGTTTTATTGTTGCTGTTATAGGCGGCGCGCTCTTCAGCTAGCTTAACCATCACCTGAGAGTGCTGCCAGTTGTCTATGACTCTGTTCATGCGAACAAGTATATGGAAATCATGCGTCATAGAGTATTGGTGGCGCATTTTCCGGAGCTTCATCAGCACCTTGTTTAGATGGGATGAACGCTTTATCGGTTTTGACCTGCGGCTGTGCATTAGCGGAGCGACCACGTCTAGACAATTGGTGATGTTGTTGTAGAGTTCATGAGTGGCTGTGTCCACATCAGTGGACAAGAAGAAGGTATCCCAGTTAGCTGATCGGACAAGCAGAGAAAAGTTATCCCAGTTAATGCTTTTAAACATTCGCGATTCACCAGTTAGACTAATTGAGCGATAGGATGAGACAGAGAGCGTAAATGATAAATGAACTACCTTATGGTCGCTTCCTGGGATGTTGTCTTTAATGCTAGTAACAGCATCCAAGATGCCAAGCGTAAAAATTAAGTCAAGAGTATTACGCAGCCTCGTCGGAACATGGACGTGTTGAATCCAATTGTTCGTATAGATAGTGTCAACAAAGCCTCTGTATTTGAGAGGTGCACTCTGGCCATTCCAAGAAACATGTGGCATATTAAAGTCATCACCCACTATCTTGTAGCGTAGGGACATTGTGGAGACGTCATTGAAGAGGTTTACTAGTTCCTTAATCTTGGTATTAGAGGCATGTGGAGGATTGTATACGCAACCAATAAGGCGGTCAAGTGTACCCCCATTGGTCTGGATCCAGATTGAATCCTCTGGGTCTCCAAATGGTAACAACTCAAATTCAGAGGCACCAAAGTCGTCCCTTAAGTAAATAAGGCATCCTTCTCCGCGTTGGTTGTTGCATCCATTGCAGAACGTGGTGTATCCGGGGATATTTAAGTTGTTGTCAGGGGTGCTTGATAAATGATAAATGAAAAATGTTATATTCCTCGGTGTTTCGAGGTGCAGTCCAACTATGTGGTCTGATCAATGTGTACAACAAGATCGCAAAAAAAAATAATCAGTTTGTTCACGCTTTTTACAATGGATCCAAAAACAGGTACTAAACTAATTGGCAGGATTAAGGCGTTAAAGAAAATAAAAAGCAGGAACAATAACGTAAGCAAATTTAAACAGATGTCCAGTGAAAGTAATACGGCCACTCGTGGAACCATCCCCAATGGACCTGCTTTCATGCAAGGTATTCCGTCGAAAGGTTTCGCTCGCACTTCCATGCAATAACTGGCCGTGTGCCGGTGTGGCATAGTAGCATATGAGCCATCACCTGTATATCATATGTTTTGTTCATTTTAGAGCTGTTTTTGAACATGTATTATGGACCATGAAGGCTCAGCCCAGTCCGTCATGCGGATCATTCTATTATGGCACTTTTTTATACGCCAGACAGTTGGTGGCAATTTGCCTTGCATAAGTAACGTCTTTTATAATCTGGAAGCTCTACTCCGTCACCACAGGAGATCAGCCCAGTCGTGGCCAACTATGAAATAAGGAAGAAAATAGAAAAGAAGAATTCTGTGAAAGAGGTACTATATCGTTAATGTAAGAAATAGGCAGGTATGTTTTGTACATCGGAGTAGAAATCGATCGAGCCGATCATACGATAAATTGTGTAGCGTGACACCCGGAGACAGATGACTGTACAAGTTGTCCATAGGCAAAAGTCGCGTAGGGAATCAGTTATTGCCATCCTTGAATTCAAGTATATGTTTCTGGACTGTTAGTTTCAGAAAAGAGGGGGAAATGATTAGCACTGGAGAACAAATGTAGCGAAAGGGATCGCAGAACAATATTACGAATTAATCAATTTGTGGGGAAAATTACGAAAATAGCTCCTGACGTCACACCAGTAAATAATTTTGCTCTCGGTTTTAAACAGAAGACAGCTGGTATGAATTAAGTTTAAAGGGAGTAAAACCGCATGGAATGTAGCGTTAAGGAATAGCATAAGAAGCGGTTTGTATCAGCTCATCCTAGCTGATCAAGTTTTCTCTGGTGCAGTAGAGTCGATGTTCTCCGGTATCATACATGATCCGGCCCTTCTTCATACAGCTTGAGGATTGCCATGTTTCTGTGATCAGAACGATTTGTGGAGAGGAGAGAAGAACAAAAGGACCGATGTAGTGCATTTTGTGGTTCATGGATCTTGCATTGATAAGGAGCATACTGCAGGTTCGACTGCGTACATCCTTAGAGAGAGTGAGGTCGGGGTCCAATGTAGAAACCCTGCGTGTCATAACGGAGGAGTCCGTATAGAGTGAGGCAGATGTTTCACGTGCAGGCAATACTCTTGTTGCAGTTAGTACCTCACAGCGATCTGGGGAGGTGCACTGAGGTGGCTTGCCATATAGGTTATTGTGATCCCACAGGTTGTCTGCTAGGGAGTTATTAGACGACTGCGAAATAATGCTTCGGAAAGGTAATGGGTCTAATGGCTCATTCCTTTGCGCAGGAACTTTTACACTGCCACGTAAGGAGGTTGTTGTAGTAGGAGCATTACTATTTTCGTCGGCATGTAGATCATGCGGTAGTTTATTGTCAGTTCCTGTGCATGGTTGGGTTGGTGGCAATAAGACGGAGATGGGGGGGCTAATGTGGTCCCTAGGATGGACCGAGAGTGGATGGATGGAACATCGCGATGGGGGAAAGACTGGAACAACAATGTACTTTGAGGGCGAAAGTGGATCGTTATATGAGAGCTTTGACTGCGAGCAAACGTGGGCAATTTCCATTTTCGTGGGTGAGAAGGGGGCCGCGAGGTGTTGGGGAGATAGATTTGCGTATATTAGGTGAACACTGCGCATATGTGAGACCAGGGATGAGAAAGTTTGATCCTGCTGAGTATTTGCCATCGAAATGCCAAGAGGAAACTTGGGAATTGCTGGATCTACCCGAATGGCTGAAACCAGCGGTTTGGAGGGGGCTGAAACCAGCGGTTTGCAGGGAGCTGTAATGAACATAGAAGAGTGCGGAGATAAAGTAGGGAAGGCGCTAGCTCTTGATGAGTTGGGTGCAGTGGACCATACCCTGTAGTGTCCCATAAAAAGGGACGGTGGTATAGGGGGCTGTGTTGTGTGCGGTTATGTCATGTAGATTCACAAACTGGGGTTGTCCAGATTTTGGAAAGTGGTTGTTTATAGTGGCGCCTGCAGCTTTGGTACTTCATGTACGATGGGGAGTACCGTAAGAACTATAGCCAGGAATAGATGGTATCGAGCCAGGTGTGTTGGGCGATTGTTTGTAAGTCGGGGCGCGGGCTCCTAACTTGGGAGCTTCAAGTAGCTAACGGTTTACTCGTGGCTGTTGTAGCCTTGCCATGTTCGCAGAACACATCGACGACTGACATCTAGGGGAAGATGGTTTCTCGGTTGCTGGCTGCCTTGCATGAGTCCAAGGGTTGGCGGGTACCATCCGGTGCTCAGGTTCATTCTTGTTAACATTTTTGTGAAGCTGGGTTACGTGGATCTTGCGGATCTTTGCTCGGTTCGTTGTAGGTGTGGGCAGCAGACACCGTTGGCGTGCATTACAGGGTATAGGCGGATTTCCGCAAGACGCTTCTGCATTATTGCGTTCACTCCTGATGATGGGAGTAATGGGCGAAGCGATAGACAGAGATGCTGGTTCCGTGTCAGTATCGCACATATCAGAGTCACTGTTCGATAACGCTCTGAATGTTTCGCTTTCTGAAAAAGTTGCAGTATCTTGTGTTGAGCCCGATTTGGGTGTAGTCACTTTAGGGGAGACATCCTGTCGTTGTTGTGATGCATCTAAATCAACCGTATACAGTGGTGTAAAACAGGTGACAAGCGATGCATCTTTAGTTTTGGGTCGGGCTTTTATGTTGGATGTTGATGTAGAGGTACGTGCCATTGATATTTGCAGGGGGGTCATGTCTTCTCTGATCTGTAGAGCCTTTGAAATTAACCTGTTGTTTGATGAGAAAGCTGGAGGCCATGAAGCGTGATGCAAGCTCAGGACCTATAAATCTAAGCATGACAGGACAAGTTCGTCCGGGAATCTTTCTCAGTCGTTTAGCAGTGCAGCAATCTAACGGCAGCTTGCAGACGTTTAGAAGCTTGCGTAGCAAATTTCCAAGTGGTAACCGGTCAGGGACATTAAATAGTATGGCATTACTGGTGCGGCGCAAACGCTCTTTTGTCGCATGGGCAATTACGTTCAGAAGCATACCAGCTTGGTTTAGATCTGTTGAGTTTTGCGGCTTTAGTATGCCCGATAGGTGTACTAGGGGCATCACCTTCATCAAGGTCTCATTGATGTTCTGTATGTCGCTTCTTAGCGAATTCACTTGGTTTTCAAGTGCGTGTATTTTTAGCATCGCTTCATTAAGAGGGTCATTAAGCATGACCTTACATTCCTGAGAAGGATTGATAGCGGCTATGTCAGGAATTGATGCATGATTTACAAGCTCTATATTACCAATCCCTGTGCTGGAACTATTGGCCATCACGATGGTGTCAATTTGATCCATGTGTTCGACATCGCCCACATCCGCTAAAGCCGAGTTGTCTTTAACAGTGTGGACTGTAGCCGGTTTCACTCTTTGTCTGTTACGCCTCATAGCTGCGAGACGTTTAGGTACCATGATACAGAAAAATGGAGCACTTTACCACAACGTTACAAGTGAGGACTTGGACAAAAGTCCAAAAGGAAACCCGATGTACGTTTATAAGATGACGGTGTGATATAATTAAATATCACAAACGGTATGATAGGGTTGATGGAAGCGATTAATGGAAGCGCTATAGCAAAACTGAATAGCCAACCAACAAGTTTCGACTTATTCGAATTAAAAGTGTCATTGGTTTTCCGTAGCTCCTTTTCTCAGGCTACCGCAACTCAGAAAGTTGTGTTACGTGCCACACAGTTTCCTCAGGATTTTGCTGATGATGCGTAAGTTTAGGCAGTCTGGTACTTTGCACACCATTACCACATTACGACCCTTTATTCAAATCCTCACAACTGTGCAAATAACGCTGAGGAACCTTGCCGCGAGCTCCGCAAGCTTACCCGCATAAAGTCCAGGAAGTGAAGCGCGGTCATAATGGCTGCAGTCTATATATAAGTAGACTTAAGGTGTTGAAGAGCCATTTGCTCTTCACTACGGCAGTTTGAAGCCCGGCCACGTGGTTTCTCAGAGAAGTTGTATGTTGGGGTAACTGAGCAGGGGATTGTTGCACCATGTGATTTCTTGCTGATAGTTTGAACTATGGTCGGGGCACACCTTATGGGTGTCACACCGTGTTTGGTGACCTTTAAAATTCGTTAAGAATCCACGTTCCAGGAAAAGGTGTGATGGAAAAGAAAAGACAGGGACTGCAATATGTAAGTTTTGATGTCAAAGACTTAGTGAATGTAGCATAGAAATTACCCTAGCGACAAGCTAACTCTTTGAAAGCCTGTACAAATTAAGGGAAACAAGGCGGACCTCGTTTCCAGTTACACCAAGGAGAGGCGAGACTACAATGTTCGGCGCATTCAGTCGCAACGGTCAACACTGCAGGCACCGCACATGAATGTAAGTCAAGCTGGTTGATACATTCACCTGCGGCCACCAGTACTGTCAGTTTGATGAAGCCAAGTGGGCAGATCTGTTAGGTTGGTCAACCGGTGCTGCACGTTATCACGTCAAAAGCACTTGTGGCGGGAAACCTGGATGATGAAGAGACTGCTTTCAGCCGTTATGGCTCTACCCAAAAGTTGCTGATTTCCTGGCTAACTAAATCGCTAAATTACGACGAAAGTGGACTTGAAATGCACATAGGCCCGCTAACAATACTTAAGTTAAGGATGTGCATGCAACGGCTTAAAGGAATTAGATGTCACCATCGCCTGCTGCACAGACCTCAGTGGTGCCTCGTCTGATAACTACACCCTGTATTCGTGGGTACGGGCAGTAGAGGCCGGCATAGGAGTTGAACCCTAAGCACCTTTGCCTGCTGGAGGGAAGAGCAAACGTTGACAGTTGTCCATGTAAACGCAACACCCCGTCAAGCAAATACACCGTGTCGATTTGCTTCGCTCATGGGCAGAAGCGTGCTATTCCGTAAGGCACTTGTATCCAAGGCCGCACTTCTTGCTGAAGGCTTGTCGGATGAGCCACAGTGTATTAAAATTGCGTAAACGTGCTTAGTCCGCCTGGGATTTTCTGCGTTTCGCTCAGGAAACGGACTAGTCTGTGTAAAATCCAAATTAGCGTAGCCTACGTTTGACCCGCTTGTTTCGTTCACTCCTCTGCACCATGGGGAAAGGCAATGTGCTGTTGCATTATGCTTTCATAATAAAGGGCAATAACGTTAGCATTCCGTCAGACCATCAGGTAGCGGAAGGACTGATAATGAAAGAGGTACAAGGGCCTAAAATGCAAAGGAGAGTCCGGGGAACAGGGTCGCCGTTTGGTGTATTTTCTTTTGGTCGGCCGACGGTCATTCTGTGCCTTACAAGTGCCGGTTCTTTTAATGCAACATCCATGATTGGACATTGCGAATGCTTCCAGACTATGCCCAGTAATGTGTGCAACAAAACGAACAGATGCACTACTTTGTTCTGCTTGTAGGTGGGGGCGCATACAGTCCCAATAAATAAGTGAATACATATTTTATTCTCGAATATGCGCAGCACGCCCATGGAGTCATGATCAGGTTGGCGCAACTGCACCGACGTTTTATGGCAAATGAAACATCGACAGTAAAAAATGGTTCACAGGTTCATGATTGGAACAGTATAAATAAATAAATAAATAAACGGTATATTCTCTGTAAAACGAGACACACCTCTAAAGGCATGATCAAATATGCATACAAGCATAGCTTCTTTGGAATATTAAAACCTTTCTTTTCAATGAAAGGAAGAAACGAAAAGATGTAGTCCATATGTGCGAGCATATTGACTGGTGATAGGCAGATCAAGGACCAGGATGGCGCTATGGCGCGCAAAAACTTTTGCGTCAAGAAGCAAGTGGGGGGTAAATTTGCCATGTAGTGATCCATGAGCACAGGAGCCCAAACAAGGTTTAGTGCAATCAATGACCATTACGAAGCCGGGATGATCTGTACTGCACTAAAGCATTCTTCATAGCAGAATTAGTTGCACAGGTTGGATGTAGGAGGCTGAGGACTGCGTCAGTGTGAAATGTATAGCTGTGACTTTATTTTGTGGCGAGTCACATCCGCCACGTTGCAGTGTTGTTAAGCGGACATTTGTGGCTTTTTATAGGGAGAACGCTTGCCAGGCGAAAACCCACCACGTCCTGGAACACTGTCGTATTTTCCTTTGAACTGTAGTGCTAGTCGGCTATACATCGTAAAGACCGATTTAAACTCTATTATTCGCAGTCGGTTGAAAGCCAAAATTCTTCCTTCGTTGGCCGAATGGCTTAGTAATGATCCGGCAGTAGTCGTTGAAGCCGGTCAATGATGTAAAAGGGTCGCAAAGCTGAATGAAATTGATGCAGGTGAGTAAACACATTGTTAATAGAGGCCTGCTTTTTCTATTATATTGTCTGGCTCGCAACGCGTGACCAACTATCCATACTGGACTTGTCATAGGGACGGTAAGTGCAGTTGTTTCTTGAGTCTGAATATGTCCATAACAGGAAGAAATGCTATTCTCCGCAAAGTGGACTAGTAATTTCTTCAAATGTAAGTGCAAGTGTCTCCATGGCCAAGTGAGAACTCCATGAAAGATCATCGGAAAAGCCGCTTATACGCGCGCAATGCTGTCCGTGAAATGACACCAGAAAAGCTCCAGGTGACTGGAGAATCGGAATGTTTGAGGCAGTGAAGATAATCACGCCAGAATTGTCTGTCTTCGGTTGTGGAACAGTGGATCCATGTAAATACATTATTCCAGGTGAGTAAATTGTTCTACTGTGAGTATGAGGCGAGCTAAACCCATTTGTTTAGACCCCGTGATGGTAGCTTCTCCAGAATGGCGGAAAGAGCTTCATTTGGAACGATATGTGGTTTCTTCATCTCCCGGAGAAGAGATCAAGCATGCAAACCAGCTGACTATTGAGGGTGGGTCGACCGGTCCCAGTAGATAAACCTTCTTGTTTTGGCTGATGTATCTCTAGAAATCTCGGGAGAAAACGGGCAACGGACAAGAGGCAGCCAAACAGAAAGACAGCAATGAAGCAAGAAGCACAAACATAGACTGGTGGCGCGCAACGGTGCCTATGATACATTAAAATTTATGTAATTTTGTTTAGTATACATGATTTGCAAGCGCGCTCTATACATCACGTCGCTGGTGTGACTCAAACTACAACTGCTAGGTTGAAAGAAGGATCTGCACGCTCAGGGTCAAGAGACGGATATAACAAAGCGAGTTGACAAAGTTAAGCGATTAATATGATTGTTGGAGAGTAACAGGTAAACCGACGATGATGACAGCAGACCGAATGCGAGCGGCATCTTAGGTGAAACTAAGGACAACTAGGTTGTGACCGAATGCGGGAGCAACATAGGTAAGGCAACGTTTTAAGACGAAAAGGAAATTCGAAGCATCGGCTAGGAGCGGAAGAATGCGGACGGCAGTGCGAAGAGTAAATCGTGAGAGCAATTAGGAGACGATAGTCAGGATGAAAAAGTTTTACTACTAAAGTGTGGTGAAGCCAAGGACGCTCTCGTGCGAAGTATGAATCGATCAGTCCTGAAAAATCACCGGTAATATCTAGGTAGTCAGAGAGAACTCTGAGAGCCGGAGACCGAACAGACGAGACTTGAATAGCCGACACATCCTTAGGCCTCGTACTAGTCCCAGAGCAGTTCACTGATCAGATGATGACAAAGAAGGGCATGTCACTAAGCGTCGATCATCCGATTGAATGATAGAGGGTACAGGTTACCGTTGGAAGTGCCTATATTAATAAAGGGTAAACAAGTCTGCCCGGCTGTCAATGTAAGCAAGCCATACTTTTGGGTCTATAGAGATTAGATCGGTATATCTTGCTACTCTGGAATAGGTCAAAGGAGCAGACCGGTCAGATGAGACTAGGTTATTACAAGGCACGGAGAGTTGGCAGTCCGATTAGAGAAGAAATGATAGTAGAGAACGCCATAAGGAGAGGAGACGGTCCGGATAGATAGAGGTTTACTTATAAGGTGTGGAAAAGTCCATGGGGCTCGAGAGGTAATGGGGACAGAGCGTTCGGTGTTCTCAGCAAATGCCGGTAACGTCGCAGCAGTCCGAATAAATTCGGAGAGCAGGGGACCGATCAGACGAGACTGGATTAGTCGGCACATTGGGAGTAAGTCGTACAGTTGAGGTGGGAAAATAAATAAAGAGTCAGCGGAGACGGACAGGTTTGGGATGCAAGTGGCTACATGAATATAAGGTATGCAACTCAGGCAGGCTCGCGAGGTGAGAGAAGTTGTGTATTGGTGATACAGAGCCTAAGACTACATTGCGCTAGTTGGGAAGCAGTCAAAGAGGATAATAGGGCAGGGCTCTGAGAGCTCGCTATGCGGATGAAGAAGTGATAAAGACAGGCCGCGATAAGGAGAGGACAGAGTCGAGAGTTTACGTTTACGGATAAGGAATGCCACAGTTAACGTGGCTCGCGAGGTAATGGTGACCGAGCATTCAGTCATCCGAGTATGGCAGGCAGCGTCGCAGAAGTAGGAGAGAAGAAGACCGACCTGCCGAGGTTGGACTTAGTCGGCGCATTGTGATTGAGTCCTATGGTTTATTTGGGAAGGAAAGTGGAGTCAGTAAGATTGGACTGGTCAGAGATAGAAGTAGTTATGTTAACATAGGGCGAACAAGTTCGGCAGGATATCAAGGTGAGGGAGGAAGTGCTTTGGATCGACGGAGCCTAGACCGCTAACATCCCGGTAGCCTGGTAGCAGTCCCATAGAATTTGGCTGATCAGCTGAGGCTGTTTTACGGATGACAGATCGTCCGATTAAAGAATGATTGAATACAAACGGCGCTCAGTCATCTGAACGATAGCCAGTAATGTCACAGGAGTCTGAGAGAAGTTGGAAAGCAGGAGACCGATCAGACGAGGCAGGATTAGTCGGCGAAACGAGATTGAGTCCAACAGCTAATTCTTGGAGGGCAAATGGAGTGGGTCGAAGGGTAGAGGTGCCTATATAAATAGAAGGTGAACAAGTCTAGCATGCTGTCAACGTAAGTGCCACATACCTTGAGTTTACAGAGTCTAGACCGTTTAAATGTTGCTGGTATGGAAAAGGACAAAGAAGCAGACCGGTCAGATGAGACTAGGTCATTACAGGGCACTGAGAGTTGGCAGTCCGATTAGAGAAGAAATGATAGTAGAGGAGACGGTCCGGATAGAGAGAGGTTTACTTATAAGGTGTAGAAAAGTCCATGGGGCTCGAGAGGTAATGGGGACAGAGCGTTTGGTGTTCTCATCAAATGCCGGTAACGTCGCAGCAGTCTGAATGAATTCGAAGAGTAGGGGACCGATCAGATGAAGTAAAGGAGGAAGGGAGCTTTATTAGTGCTGGTTGAAGAATTCGTGAGTCTATATGTGATCGGGCCGTTCTTCCAGAGCTCGTCCTCGGGGATGCAGATGCCCAAGATCTCTGCTACCTTGGGGACGCTTAATAGTCTGTTTATGACCTTGGAGAATTGCGTGAGACTATCAGATGCTCTGACGGCTTCCGGTAGCTTATTTCAGACATGCGCATATCTATAGAGGAAGAAGTTAGAACGTATGGAGCAACGTGTGTTGGGTAGGGAAAATGAGTGTGCCTTATGGCGTAGAGGATAACGTGTACCGCCAGGCGGCAGAAAAAACTAGCGACACTTGAGTCCGGGGTCTTGATTAGCTTAAATAGAAAAACAAGGTTGGTTTTAAGTCGTCGCAGCCAAAGCGGTTCCAGACCAAGCTGCTTGCAACGGCCTTGATAGTTGAGCACAGATGCTCCTAATAGACGTTTAGTGAACGAACGCTGTACTTTCTCAATAACCATCCTGTCAATTTTACGTGAGTTAGTAACAACGATTGAGCAGTACTCTACTATAGGCCTTGCACACAACTTATAGAGCATGAGTCGAGACTCTAACAAGCACATTTACTTCATTATATAACCAATGATAGACCTGGCTTTGGCAGAGCTATAGCTTGCTTGTTCCGCAAAATTCAATGAGCAGGTATAGTGTACACCGAGATCACGCACAGTGAAGCTGTTATCAAGTGGTGAACCGTTAAGAGTTAATACTTTGGGGGGTTATGGAGCATCGGTAGGAAAGGACGTTGCATTTCGTTGGTGAAAACGCTAGTTTCCATAGATCGCACCATGTTTCAAGAGCACTGAGATCGCTTTGAATGCTAGAGAGACTAGTACGTAGACAGCTAGGCTCAAATGAGAAAATAACTTCTATGTCATCGGCAAAAGGTACGGCGTGCTGTGTTTGAAGACCTGGAATACATCATTAATGTACAGCAAAAACAGCAGAGGACCCAGAACGCTGCCTTGGAATACTGCGCTGGTTACGGATGCCTTTTTGGATGAGATGTCGCCCAGTTGCACTGACTGTGTTCGGTTGGAAAGGTAGGAAGAAAACCATGCAAGAAGATGGATGGAGACACCGTATGCTGCTAGTTTAGTCATTAAACCATTGTGTGGGATCCGATCAAACGCTTTTTTCATATCCAGGAAGATAATAACCAGTGCCTGACCTAGGTCCATAGAGTGTGCCACGTGGTTTAAGAATTCAAACTGGCAGGTTTGACAGGATTTAGTCGGCAAGAACCCGTGTTGGGACCTATTGATAAGGTTGCGTGGCAACAGAAAGCAAAGCATCGCGTCGTTGATTATCCTTTCCATGAGTCGAGACGCAATAGCTGAATGACTAATGGGACGATAATTGTCAATATTTAGGCGACAACCTCGTTTGTGTCGTGGTATGACGGTTGCGTGCTTCCAATTGGACGGGTAGTGACCACTCTTCATTGAGAGGGTGAAGACATTGAGGAGCAGGACTAGAATGTCCTGACCTCCGAGTTTTAAAATGGAAAAAGGCATACCGTCCGGACCTGGGTAGTGTGACGGTTTCAAGGAGCAAAGTGCTCGCTTGATAGTGCATAAGTCAACGTCAATAGTATGAATTTGATCTTCAGTGAACTTGGGTATCGTA
Source organism: Dicrocoelium dendriticum (assembly GCA_944474145.2). Lineage (NCBI taxonomy): Eukaryota > Metazoa > Platyhelminthes > Trematoda > Plagiorchiida > Dicrocoeliidae > Dicrocoelium > Dicrocoelium dendriticum. The sequence continues at coordinate 15,960,072 of OX104070.1, forward strand.
TTTGGCAATTCCAAGTCATTGCTAGTGAAGGAGTTACAGAAATGTGTGTTAATGAACTCGCAAAGATCAACCGCACCAGTGATTATACTTTTATCAGGAAGCACTAAGATGGTAATCGGGGTACCTTTTCTGCCACCCCGCTGCTTCAGTGGTCAAATGAGAGACTTTGCTTTGTTTTCAGTGTAAAACGCTGCATGCTCTACTAATGTACGCGCAGTACTTTGTGCATTTCTCCAGTCGGCTAGCAATTCGTTCATACGGATGATTAGGTGAAAGCTTTTAGCCTTGATGTAGCGGGAGCGCATTTTCTTGAGTCTGCTGGTCAGTTTGCGTGTGGAGGTGTCGTCAAGATTTTGACACTTTTTGATTTTCTTCTGTTTTGGAGTAAGGACATCTAAGCAGGTGGTGAAATTGTTGTAAAGCACGTCGGTCGCAGTATCTATGTTGTCGGAGAGGAAGAAGTCGTCCCAGGGTGATGATCGGAGGAGGGAGGAGAAGATGTCCCAGTTAATGCGCTGGAGGGGCCGAAATATCTCATATTTCGTGACTGCATGTTGAAAGGATTTAGGGAGCGCGAAGGACAGCTTCACCACCTTGTGATCGCTGCCCGGTATGTTGTCTAACACGCCGGCGCATGCGTGCGAGATACCGTTAGTGAATATAAGGTCCAGTGTGTTCGATTGTCTAGTCGGTACGTTCACATGGCGGAAACGTGGAACAATAATTGGGCCGCCGTGAGATCGGGAAACATTGGTTAGGACATAATCGGTTTGCTAAATAGTACAGTCATACGGCAGCTAATAACAGATTTGGCATCATGGTTCATCCATTAGAAGATAACTGACGAGCACGACAGGGCGAGGTATAAACATATACTGAGTTCGTGCGTACGTAGAGCAAAGATCCACGGTGATATCGTGGAAATAAACAGACGACCGTATATGCGTAAAGTCGTAGAAAGTAGGGACGACAGTATGTGCATATGTAGATGTCCCAGTGTAACAAACTTATCTAGCATAATGATGCTAGTTGACCTGCCAATGTGAAGTTATGGGCTGTGACGTTGTTCCGTAGCGAATCACATCCGCCAAGTTGCAGTGTTGTTAAACGGTCATTTGTGACTTTTTATAGAGAGAACGCTTGCCAAGAGAAAACCCACCGCTACCTAAAAACTGCCGCCGATTCTTTGGATGATAAGTTGTAACTGGCTTAGCTTCTTGTCGAGCAGTAATTTGCTTGGTTACTCGCAGTAATTTTGCGTCCCATTTTTCCGTTGGTTAATGCGTTATGCTGGTGCCCATTGCGTTCCTGTGTCCCAGCCGGTTTTGAACGAATGACTGTGCCCGAGTTGTAGGACATGAAGTAAATAGTTTTATGATATGCTTTGATGGTCACATGTAGAACCACGTGAAGTCTCCGAGGAATATCCATTGAAATATATAGAAGTCCTGAAAGATAGGATATGGTTCCGAAAAAGAAATCGGAGATCTTCCAGGGGTAGGTTATAAATAAATAAATAGATACAAATTTTATTTTTGAGTACGTGAGGCACGCCCGCGGAGGCATACTCAACTGTATAGACCTGTTATGGCAACTGTAACAGTTACAGTAGAAAATTGTTCGGATGTCCATGCTTTGAACTGTACAATGGTGGAAATGCGAAACCATTCTTTGGATGCCGTGAAATCGGGACCAGTTTGTTAGGACATAATCAGCCTGCCAATTATCGCAGTCATACACGGGCTAATAATAGATTGAGAATCCTGAACGATCCATTGGAAGATAAATGAGGAGCATGCTCGAGAGATATGACAATATAGTATGTTCGTGCATAAGTAACGCGAAGGTCAGCGGTGATATCGTAGAAAGTAAAGAGACGAGAGTACATGCCTGAAATCGTAGTAAGAAGAGCCTACACGCTATGCTGCTGTAGAAGTTCCAGTGTAACGAACCTATCTAGAATGGTGACGGTAGTTTACCTAGCAGTGTGCGATTGTGGGCTGTGACTTGGTTCGGTGGTGAGTCACATTCTCCACGTTGCAGTGTTGTTAAACGGACATATGTGGCTATTATAGGGAGAACGCTTGCCAGGCGAAAACCCACCACATCCTAAAAACTGCCGCCGATCTATTGAATGACAAGTTGTAGCTGACCAAGTTTATTGTCGAAAGTTTGTTTGCTCGATTATTCTCAGTCAGATTGCGTCCCCTTTTCTGTTGGCTGTTGCGTTATACGCGTGCCTGTTGCATTCCTGGGTTCTGTCCTGTTTTAAACGAATGGCTGTGCCCGACTGGTAGGTCAGGAACGAAATATACTTTTTGAAAATGTTGTGTTGATAATCTGCGGGGTCACGTGAAGGCTCCGACGGATTAACTTTGAAATATGTTGAGTTGTTGTTGAAGTCTGGAAGAATAAGATATGGTTCCGAAAGAGGATCGCAGGTCCCCTGGGTAGGTATTAAAATTGATTAGAAATATAGGAAACCACGGCCAACTGAAGAGTCAAAGCTGATTGAAGTGCTCAGAATGACCAATTGTTCTGGATTTGTATCGCTGTAGAATGTGCAATCCGAGGTCAAAGGAGTGCGCCAGGCAAGGGTTATGTGGAAGAGAAAGTGGTTGGCAAACAGAACCCAAAGTTTTGAGCCTCAGAAAAATTGTATCCCTACAAGATAACGAATGCTGTTTTCGGTTAGTAAGTTGTAAAAGCGGTTGGTGCTCTTCCGCTCATGTCCAGTTAAGGGCACTTTTGTCCCACCGATGGCCAATTCCTTGGGTGAGGGTGGCGTACCTGTGAAAAACACGGGAGAATGGCATAAGTTATTTTAATTATAGGCAATCACAACTAATTGAATGGTCATAGCGGGGTGAAGAGCTCTTTCTAAGTGATATTCATTCCCATAATTTGCACAACTCGTCCTCCTCTCCCGGGTTCCAACCGATTGAGCATTTGCGCATTAGGATCCCTCAAACTCTCTTTTCTTCAGCTTCGTTCCTATTTTGGAACAATCTTTCATTCTCTACTGATACGTATTCTGCCGGCTTGTCGTCGTATTTCGCCACTTATGATACACATGTATATGCGATAGTGAAATAACTATTACATGTAGAGGGGTACAATAGTTCAGTCATCGCCGCAATTGATAGACTGCATTCCAGACGCACCCCTTTCTTCTGTCTTTGTGGCTGTTTCTGTTCTTTTCCTTTTTAGCCCGAGTTTGTGACAGGTGCGTCGACACGCAACCAAGGAATTGTCCATCGTTGCGACAACAATACAAACAACACCGTTCCTTTATCTGGACATGAGCGGAAGTTTATCAACCGTTTTACAACTTACTAACCGGACAAATCATTCGTTATCATGCACGGAAACAAATTTTTCGAGGCTTGAACCTTCGGGTTCAGTTTGCCCAACGCTATCTCTTCCACATTACTCTTGCCTGGAGAACTAATTTCAACTTCGGAAGGCACATTCTACAGCGATACAAAGCCAGGACAATTGGTCATTATGAGCTCTTCAATCCGTGTTGACTGCTAAATTGGCCGTGGTTTCCTATATTTCTAATCAATTTTACAACATACCCCGGGGGATCTGCGATTTTTGCTTCGGAACCATATTCTATCCTTCAAGACTTCAACAACAATTCCACATATTTCAAGGTATATCCTTCGCAGAATTCACGTGGCTCTGCAGAGGATCAACACGTCATATTCAAAAAATATATTTAGTTCCCGATCTAACAATCGGACACTGGAACGCAATAAGTACCCGGCTAATGCATCAGCCAGCAGAAAAATGGGACGCAACTTGACTGCGAATAACCGAGCAAACAAACGTTCAACCAGAAACATAGCCAATTACAACTTGCCATTCAATGGATTGGCGGCAGTGTTTCAGGACATGGTGGGTTTTCGCCTGGCAAGCTTTCTCCCTATAAAAAGCCACAAATGTCCGTTTAACAACACTGCAACGTGGCGAATGTGACGCGCCACCGAATAAAGTCACAGCCCATAACTTCACACTGGCAGGTCAACTAGCGCCACTATTCTAGAAAGGTTCATTACACTGGAACTTCTACGTCTGCATATACTGTCGTCTTTTTGCTTTCTACGATATCACCGTTGACCTTTGCGTTGCTTGTGCACGAGTTCACTGTATTATCATATCTCTCTTGAGCGTGCTCTTCAATTATCTTCCAACGGAGCATTCAGGATTCTCAATCTATTATTAGCCGAGGTCCTGGTTTCACGACAGCCAAATTATTATTTCGCATTTTCACCATTGTACAGTTCCAAACATATATATATATATATATATATATATATATATATGAACACTTTCAAACTGTCACTGTTACAGTTGCCATCAAATGTCTGTACAGTTGTACATATCTGAGTATGCCTCCACGGGCGTGCCTCGCATAGTCGAGAATAAAATATTTATTTATTTATTTAATTGTTCTGGCCTCGTATCGGCGGGAGAATAAGCCTTCCGAAATCAAAAGTAGTGCACCAGCAAGAAGTTTGTGAAAGAGATAGTACTAGATGAACAGAACCCAATCTTATAAGCCTCGGTAAAACTGAATCCGTGCAGGATAACGTATAATTTATCCAGTTAATAAGTTGTGAGAACGATTGAGAATCTTCCACTCATAATCAGACAAAACAATCTGTGCCAAATATTATATTATTGTTGCAACGGTGGAGAGTGCCGTGGGTGTATGACGCCCTACCTGTGAGAAGGTCGGGAGAAAAAAGGCAACGAGCAGAGACAGCCACACAGACAGACAAAAGAAATGTATCCGGAACTCGGTCGATCAATTTCAACCATGACTGAACTATTGTACCCATATACCATGTACTTGTTATTTAAATATCTCTTATACACGTGTATCATAAGTGACGAAATGCAAAGGGAAGCGAGCAGCTCACCGTTCAAAAGAGAATGAAGATGATGCAAAGAGCGTGTGAAAAGTCCTAAAACGCATTTGCCTAAACTGTGAGCACCAGGGACAGGAGAACGAGACGTGCGGATTATAGAATGGTTAGCACTCAGAAAAAGCGACAGGGACGCGTTGCGTCAGTCCCAAATTTCTAGGAACATAGAAGGTTCTGGAAGAGAAACACATGTAAGTTAGCGTCGAATAAAGGAGATAAGCCACAGAGCGCACCGGAAAGCAAGGAAGGTCGGTAAAAAATGTTATCTAGAGGATAAGTGAAAAAGCCAACGACGTGCTTTGGGTGAGGATTCATCATTTTGATCAAGGCTGAATAATGCCCAGCGATATACTTGCCTTAATGGTGGCAGAGCCTTGCGCCGGAATAATTAAATAAATAAATAAATAGTATATTCTTGGTAAAACGAGGCACACCTTTGAAGGCGTGATCAAATATGCATAAAAGCATAGCAGTATTGAAATAGTAAAACATATCATTTTAATGAAATGTATGACAGAAAATTTGCAGTTCATACGAGTGAGCATTTGTCAGGTAATAATCGGACGAAGGCACATGATGTCGATGGGGTGCGCAAACATCAGTTATAACCGTTGTGTCAATATTCGAGGTCGGCGTGATTTCGCCATGTAATAAGCCAAGAGTACAGGAACCAACACAAGATTTCGGTGCAAGCAGTGTACGTTAAATAATTGGAATGTTCGGTGTTCCGGCAAATCATTCTCAATGGCAAAATCAGTTGCATAGATTAAATATAGTATTCTGATGACTGAGTCAGGGCACAACGTTTAACACGCCGAGCGAAGCTCTAAGAATGTGGGGAACAGAGTATTGGGACGGCAAATCCTAAATCGTTTACGTCTCGGATGTCTGAAAGTAGTTAGAAAGCAAGAGACTGGTCAGACCACGCTGGAGTAGAGCCAAGCTCGTGGAGTTATCCGTCCAATTGATAAACGAATGCAGGGCGTGCCAAAAGGCAAGGATAGGGTCAGAAAGAAGACTAGTGAGGAGTGGAACAGCCTACAAACATGTCGAGACGTTGTGAATAGACCTTTGGATCTGTCGTTGATTCCTATGTATGGGCTCAGTAGTATGAAAGCAAGAGACCATGGAGACGAGACTAGATATCGGCTCAGAGAAAAACGGTATTATTAATGTCGGAATGCTAACAAGGAGCGTCGGCAGAAGAGAGGTGGTAAGGATTAACTGGGTTATAATAAGGACGAATCAGGACCAGCAGTGCTCTGGAAGCGAGGGTAACAGAGCGCTGCGCAGGCAGACTAGATCATTAAGATCTCTAAAGTCCAAGAAAGGTTAGAAAGCAGTAGTCGTTCAGACAAAACCAGCAAGTCAGCAAGATGAATCTAGAATGCCAAATTAAGGTTGGAACAGAAGTAGTGAGTGTCACCGGAAAAGAAGCAGTTTGGGACAGAAATGGGTATATGCGAATGAATTTAGTATACCGAGCAAAGGTCTCAGGTTCAGGGAAAATGATTATTGAGACCGCAACGCCTAGGCCGTTAACGTCTCAGATGTCTGAAAGTAGTCAGAAAGCAAGAGACTGGTCAGTCGACGCTGGATTAGAGTCAGGCCCAAAACGTTATCTGTCCAGTTGGAGAAGGAATGCAAACATAGGGTGCGAAAGAGAAAAGGTTTTATTGATGAGAAATAAAAAGGTAAACGATATTCTCGAGGTGAGTTGCACAGACCGTTGTGTCTGCCGATCCCTGACCATTAGGGTTGCAGTAGTCAGAAGGTAGATAGCTGAAACGAGACTAGAATGTTGGCTCATAGAGAGAACGTGGTATTAGTAAGACCTGAATATTAACAGACAGCAGCGGCAGAAATAGACTTATTAGGTGTGAAAGAGGAATGTAAAATTAAGGAATAATCATGACCAGTACTGCTCTTGAGGTGTGGGTTACAAAGCATTACGTAGGCGAAGTCTAAGTCAATTAGATCTCAGAGTTCCGAGAGAGGTCAGAAAGCAGGAGACCGTTCAGACAAAATCAGCTAAGTCCGCAAGCGGAGGCTAGACCGCCAAATTAAGCTTAACATAAATGTCATACGGCAAAAAGGAGTTCGCGACGATAGAGGCTGTAGAAAAAGCCAGTTGGCATGTCGAGCGAAGCTCCGAGGCTCAGGGGCAGAGTGTGTTGCGACTGCAGAGCCTAGGTCGATAGCTTCACGGATTGCTGGAAACAGTCAGAAAGCAGGAGGCTAATCAGGCGAGGCTAGATCAAGGCCGGGCACGAAGAGACATCGGTCCATTAAAAAAGGAATGCAAAGTTGGAGAGCGCGGAAGGAAATGACTTGAGTCGGGAAGAAATGACTCCATTGAGCAGAGGTGGAGAAGCCAAACATATTCCCGAGTTGATGAGAACAGACCGTTGGGTCAGCAGATCCCTGAGCCCTGTAAGGGTAGTTTCAGATGAAGAAACTACTAGTCTTGGAACACTGTTGCCTTAATATTAGGCGGTATAGTATGTAGTGGTCGAGAGGACAGAGTTCTGTATGTGACCAGGGTCTTGTTGCCAAAACTAGACTTCGTCAAAGCAGCTGCCCCAACTTCCACCACTTTTGGGACACGTAGTAATCGTTTTATGGCCGTGGAAAATTCCACTGCAGTTTCATACCCTCTGGTTAATTCTAGTGTTGGTTCCATACGCGCGTGTATCTATAGAGGACAAAGTTTGACGGTTGCGAAATGTCTTAGGGAGAGGATGAATGAGGATTTTGCGTACGGGGTAACGTGTAACACCCATCGGTTGAAAAATTTCGCCAAAGCATGGTAAAGCTTTGAGAAGTTTGTAAAGGAATCCGAAGTTGGCTTTAAGCCTGTGCAGCTAGGACAAGCGGATTGCCACATTCCTGACAGTTGAGCGTAGCTGGGCCAGAAAGGCGCATATGGAAAGACCTCTGGACATTCTCGATCCTCATTCTATCACTCTGCCGTGAATTGGAGATAACTATCGAGTAGTGCTCTACGATCGGCAGAGCACACACTTTGTAGAGCGTGAACGGAGACTCAGCCAGGCTTACTGACTTCAATATATACCCCATCATAGATCTGGCGTTTGCAGAGCTATAACTTGCTTGTTCGAAAATGTTAGCGAGCTAGAGTAATACACACCGAGGTCGCGCACGGCGGAGCTGTTACCTAAGGACGTAGAGTTGAGAGTTAGGGTGTTGTGTAGTATAGTGGAACGGTGGGAGAGAACATAGCACCTCAGTGGTAAAAACGCTAGTTTCCAAATACTGCACCAGCGTGCGCGAATATTGTTCCGTATGGTTGAGCTGGGTTCGAATGAACATACGACTTTGATATCATCAACATACGTACTGAGTGCCGTACCAATAGACATGGAAGACATCAGTTTGTATAACAGAAACAGCAGAGAGAGAAGTACGCTAACTTGAAATACTCCGCGAGTTACGGTTACTCTGTTGGAAGCTGCTGTATCAGAGAACTAAATTTGTCCAGTCTTTTAGAACTCTCACCACATTGTTTCCCTACAACTCCTTGTTATGGACAGCCTACTTCCCTTTGAATGTGCCAGAACCCCGGCTGCTTGTTTTACTTACCCCTTGAACATTAATAAACCACTCGACTTTGCTTCTCTAACCCACCGTCTATGGTCACTCAAACCCACCTTACACATTTCGCTTTTACACCCTTCATCATTTGGTGTGCTAGTTACCGATCTCCCATCGCAGACTTCGCGTGCATCCTCACCATATCATGCGCTATACAGACACCGCCAATCGGCTGTTCCGAACATGTCTATCTTCATAGCCAATCGATGTTCCAAGCTACGCTATTGGTGTATTTTGCCCTATCAGTCATTGACACATCAAGCGACTTCGCTTGGCATATGTCCATACGTGTAGGCAATCAATTGGTGTATTGGCTTGCTTCGAAGCGGTGCTGCCCAGTTACGCCTTCGCGCACTTGTTTGCATTTTGTGCTTATCTTTGCTTGGCTTTTGGATCGGTTTTCCGTGGTATCTACTGAAGTTTCTATTGCTTCCTTGTATAAAGAAATCGTTTGAGGTTTGTCACTTTTGGGATTTGTTGTTATTATTCAATAGCACCGCAGTTGCACCGGCATTGAGTTTTTGACTTATCCCGGGGATTGCGAATCCGTTCCGGTCTTGAATTTCGATAACCGGCGGCTGCGTGTATCGCTCGAGGTTTCTAAGCGTTTTATAGCTTACAGTGCCCAAACGATTTGATTTGGTGAGCCCGGTTTGACCAACACTCGGATCTTGACTACTGGATTGAATCACCGTTTGGATTGCGCCGTGCCTTTGACGAGGAGATGGGCGAACATCCTGACTTCTGTTGAAGACCCGCGGCAAGTTGAACTTGTTCCCATTGTTGATAATGCTCCTTCTACTTCTGGATCGCATCGTATTGTTTTAAAGAAACCCAGCAGAATTTCGCATAAGGCGTTAAGGGCTCTTAAGCTAGCGGAACTCAAGAAATTAAAGGCTAAAACTGAGCTTGAGATAGCGAAACGGCAGCTAGATGGCGAAGAGGAGTTAGATGACGTTGAGCGACTCTCCCCTGCTAAACGTAAGCAGGTGAACCGATTCTTTGTGGATTGTGGAAATAGCGTGCCGATTGAGGAGATCCAAAAGCCCTTTGCAAGCCAGTCACAAGTGCCTTGTCGACCATTTGTAGAACTTCCTAAGGTCGAGCTTGAAAGTTTTGCTGGTAACCCGGCTATTTATTGGAAATTTGTGAAACAACTTGTCTACTACGTCGAGGATAAAGTCAGTGACATTGGTCAGCGTTTATTGTATTTGATTTGTTATTGTAAGGGCAGGGCTAAAGAGGCTATCAGTGAGTGTGTTATGTTGCCCCCAGAACAGGCTTACGAGAGGGCTCGAAACGTACTTCGTGAACTCTTCGGCCAGTCTCACATAGTAGCCCAGTCATTGATTGATAGCTTATTCTCCGGGTTAAGATTGTTACCTAATGACCAAGATGCGTTGTCCCGTTTGTCGCTAAAAACGGTGAATTGCTATGTTGCGCTGTCGCTGATGAACTTCACCGCAGATTTAAACTCTGTGACCACCACAGAGCGGCTAGTTCGTGCCCTGCCGGGCAGCTTGCAATCAAGCTGGGCAAGGGCAGCGGACGTAATCGTCCAAGAGGGTCGAGAGGTTCTCTTCAGAGATCTTGCTGACTTTGTAGCTGCCGAAGCCCGAGTTGCCCGTAGAAGATTTGGGCAAATAGTCAACTCCAGCGCCTTGAGAAATCAACGTACCGTGCGACCGTCCAGAGCGAAGGATAAAGAAATGCAGTACAATGTCGTCTTATATACTGTTGCTGATCAGCCCAGCCGAAATGTCCGTACGGTTTGTGACGATGTCCATAGGACCGAATCGTGTCCAAGGTTCCTGGCGTCCGAGATTCCCGTTCGTTGGGAGCTCAGCAGAGCTAAGGGCAGATGCTATGGATGTCTCAATTTCGGTCACCAAGCTGTAGCTTGTCATGGGAGTAAAGGATGCGGGCGAGCCATTTGTAAGGGTAACCACCACACTCTGTTACACACAGAACGAAGGCCAAGACAAGCGACAGGCGTATCTGACTCGTAGCCCAAGGACCCTGGCAGATGCCACGCTGTCTCTGCTGATGCCGGGAAAATTGCTGTGGGAATTGTACCAGTGCGGCTAGAAGGACTCTTGCATTCTGTTGAAACATACGCTTTACTTGACAGCGGCTCCGACGTCAGTCTAGTTCAGAACGATCTACTGCGAGAGGCTGGTGTTGAAATAAATCCGGTTTCGCTGAAGATGCAAACAGTGAGCGATATTAGTTGTCTGGAATCCGGCGTCGCCAGTTTTCGTTTGGTGTCGTTGGACGGTAGTGAGTCGATTGACGTGCGCCGTGCTTATTGCTTGAACCGTTTGCCCTTGCGACCAGTCAAAGAATCTATTAGTCAGGTAGCAGCTCGATGGTCACAGCTATCGACCGTTGATTTCCATGATCTGAAGGATTCCCGCGTTAGAATACTTTTGGGAGCTGATGTTCCAGAGACACATTGGCAGATAGAAAAACTACTCGGAGGTCGTGGTCAGCCCTTCGCGGCAAGGACCCTACTTGGATGGATAATGTGGAGTCCGGTAGATGGGAGCCGCCAAGCTCACTTGTCCATAACTTATGTACGAGAGGATGAGTTATTGCTGGAAGAGAGGTTAAGGGTTTTGTATGACGCTGGATTCGAAGATGTTGGCTCGAACACCAGCGCACTCTACGTTGAAGACAAAGCCGCGCTGTCGATAGCGAAAACTTCCGTATGGCTTGTAGATGAGCATTTCGAAGTGGCCCTTCCTTGGAGAAACAAGAAGGCGGTGGTTGCACACAATTACGAATCTGCTCGGTACAGATTGCAGTGCTTAAGCAGACGATTGTTGAGTAATCCGGATCTCCGAGATCGATATGTGACAGTCATGAAGACGAATATCACGAAAGGTTATGCCGTTCCAGTGCCTCCCTACCAATTGCAGCCCCACTATTCTCCCAGGTGGTATTTACCACACCACGCCGTTATCAATCCAAAGAAACCTGAAAAACTTCGTGCGATCTTTGATCGTGCCGCAAAATATAAAGGGGTTTCTCTAAACGACCAGTTGTTGCAAGGTCCCGATATCACTGCGGACTTGGTCAGTATTCTGCTGCGCCTCAGGACTGAGAGAGTAGCTATATCCGCTGACATTGAAGATGTGTTCATTCAAGTGAAAGTGCCTGAAGCTGACAGGGGCGCGTTACGTTTTCTTTGGTGGAAAAATGACGATATCGGTTCAGAAGTGATGGAATATCAGATGATAGCGCATCCCTTTGGCGCGACTTCAGCTCCATTCTGCGCTAATTTGGCCTTGTGCCAAACCGCCGTTATGTGGGGACCTAAATACAATGCCAACGTGGCGGTGGCAGTCCGCCATAACTTTTATGTCGATGACCTTTTGATTGTGTTGACGTCGGTGTCGGAAGCCATACCTTTGTAGCCGAAATCAGAGAAATGTTGAGTAAGGTTGGCTTCAAGTTGTTGAAATGTGTCTGCAGCCATACAGACGTGTATAAGGCAGTTCCGCCAGCAGAAATTGCTGAGCCTGTCAAACCGATAGCGGAAATATCAGGTTTCGTCCAGCGGACCCTCGGCTTGTGGTGGAATGCCGATGAGGATACGTTTCCGTGTTAGTTCGGATTGGCAGAAAAGGGTCCTTTGAGGAGAGGTATGTTGTCTGCGGTGGCATCAATCTATAACCCTTTGGGGTTGATAGCACCTGTTGCCATGCCTGCTAAATCATTACTGCAAAGGTTATGTCGGGACAAGTTACCTTGGGATGATCCAGTCGACGGAGAGAATGAAGAAGCCTGGCGTGCCTGGATAAATGGATTGAGAGCTTTAGGAGTCCTAAAGGTTCCCAGATGTATTTACCACGCCTTAGATTCTGTCGAACTGCCACAACAACTTGTATTCTGCGATGCCTCAGCCATCGGGTATGGCGCAGTCGCGAACGTCAGATTTCGCGCTGGTGATCTCACACTGTGTTCTTTACTCCATTTGAAGTCAAGAGTAGCGCCACTGAAAGCTATCTCTATACCACGTCTGGGGTTGTCTGCGGCAATTCTCGCTATCCGAGTGTTCGAGAGCGTTCGTGAATGGGCCCAAATGAAATTTGAGCGAGTTTGGTTTTGGACCGACTCCACGACAGTTTTATATTACATTAACAACACGTCTGGCAGGTTCAGTGCTCTTGTGGCCAATCGACTATCGACCATTCAAGCGTTTTCGACACCCTGTCAGTGGAGATACGTTAACTCGGGATGTAATCATGCCGATCCGTTATCGAGGGGCACGTACTCCACGGTGCGATTGGATATTTGGTTTCGAGGACCGCCGTCCTTGGCGGGCGACGAAGATGAATGGCCTACTTTCGCTCCACTGGTCGAGCCTGATGAAGTTGAATTTAAGCGTTCGACTGTCTAAGTATTTGCCACTTCAAGCGAGATACCACTGTCCGCCGTGCTTTGCGGGTGCTCTGATTGGATTAAATTGTTAAGGTCAGTCGTGTGGCCTACACGATTCGTAAGATATTTGAAGAATCGCGTATACGGAACCGTTAATGACACACCGCGCACGGTGTTGATCACTCTTGATGAATTCAACAAGGTAGAGGTTGACCTTATTAGAATGACGCAGAACGAAGTTTACGGAGCTGTGGTAAAACGACTTGAAGAGGCTAACGAAGGAGCGTCGACTCTTAGAAGCATAGCGCGCCGGAGCAGTCTGATGCGACTTTGTCCCATATTACGTGGACGGTGGCTGTGTTTGGGAGGAAGATTGGCTTAATCGGAATATGAAAATTTCTTCAAGTTTCCTGCAATATTACCTCCCAAGCATCCAGTAACTGCATTGTTTGGAAAAGATGGATTAGAGAAAATCTGCCGCTGTTGCAAGCTAGACAGAAATGGCTATATCCGCGTCGGAATTTAAGGCCAGGAGACGTCCTTTTAGTCGCTACTGTAGCTATCGCGCGCAGTATGTGGCCCTTTGGCATTGTAGACAGCTGTGTCACGTCGGAAGATGGGCTCGTCAGAACAGCGCTGGTCAAGACGAAGGAGGGTTTAGACAAGAGGGATGTCAGAAAAATTTGTTTGTTAGAGGGTAGCAGTTGGGAGGAGGGTGTAGTTCCGGCTGTTGACTCTCCGTAGGCTGGAGACGGGTATTCGAGCCTGCCGCACCAGCGAGGACCGCTGCGAGTTCAACAGTCAACGAGGGAGTCCTCTGACGTACCGGTGTAAGTCCTTTGGCCTCCCGGCGTGGATGGAGCGAAAGGGATAGGCGATACAGAGTAGAATGCATCGCGATCCTAGGAAAATCCTGACCGGATTTGACGGGGAGTTTATCAGAGAACTCAATTTGTCCAGTCTTTTAGAACTCTCACCACATTGTTTCCCTACAACTCCTTGTTATGGACAGCCTATTTCCCTTTGAATGTGCCAGAACCCCGGCTGCTTGTTTTACTTACCCCTTGAACATTAATAAACCACTCGACTTTGCTTCTCTAGCCCACCGTCTATGGTCACTCAAACCCACCTTACACATTTCGCTTTTACACCCTTCATCATTTGGTGTGCTAGTTACCGATCTCCCATCGCAGACTACGCGTGCATCCTCACCATACCATGCGCTATACAGACACCGCCAATCAGCAGTTCCGAACATGTCTATCTTCATAGCCAATCGATGTTCCAAGCTACGCTATTGGTGTATTTTGCCCTATCAGTCATTGACACATCAAGCGACTTCGCTTGGCATATGTCCATACGTGTAGGCAATCAATTGGTGTATTGGCTTGCTTCGAAGCGGTGCTGCCCAGTTACGCCTTCGCGCACTTGTTTGCATTTTGTGCTTATCTTTGCTTGGCTTTTGGATCGGTTTTCCGTGGTATCTACTGAAGTTTCTATTGCTTCCTTGTATAAAGAAATCGTTTGAGGTTTGTCACTTTTGGGATTTGTTGTTATTATTCAATAGCACCACAGTTGCACCGGCATTGAGTTTTTGACTTATCCCGGGGATTGCGAATCCGTTCCGGTCTTGAATTTCGATAACCGGTGGCTGCGTGTATCGCTCGAGGTTTCTAAGCGTTTTATCGCTTACAGATGCATCGCCTAGATTTACTGACTACGTTAGGCTAGAGATGTAAGAAGAAAACCAAAAATAAATTTGGCTGGGGACACCGAAGACAGCTAGTTTCGTCATCAGTCCGTCGTGTGAAACCCGGTTAAAGTCATTTTATATGTCCGAGTAATAATGACTAGAGCATGTCCCGGGTCAGTGGAGCGTGTATTGCAGTCCAAGAACTTTAACTGGCCTGCTTGGTAAGACTGGCCGACGGGAACCCGTACTGGGATCTATTGAAGTTGTTGCGCTGCAATAGAAAATGTAGTATCCCTTCCTTGTCTATACCTTCAATAACTCTGGACGCAAATAGTGTGTGGCTTATAAGACCATAGTTGTGAATGTTTTTGCGACAGCCGCGTTTGTAACGTGGAACGTTTATAAAAAAATAAATCAAGTAATATTTATTCTTGACTATGCGAGGCACGCCCATGGAGACAAGATCAGGTATGTGCAGCTGTACAGACATTTTACGGTTACCTTGAACATGACGCCCTGCCTCGAAATTTTGACGTACTATACTTTGAGTTTCTTAGATCATATATACAGCAAAACGGTGGTCCTGGCACACGAAGTATGAGGTTGTGCTGTTCTGTAATGACTAACAAAAATGGAATGAAAGATAATACCGTCGAGCCAAAATCCGGGTAACCCGTATGCGTGCCCGTTCGAAGGTCGCAATTTCTATCCATCAGTGCTCTGCCACATGCACCGCAAATGCGGTTAGGGCAACCAAATGGCCTGCTGCAAAATACAACCTGCAAAAAAGGCGCCCCTGCAGTGTTCTTCTTATAGACCTACTGAAAGTTGCACTTAACAAATCAGTGCACCCTTAACTGAGCTAACTGCTCTTAAAAAGAAAATAGACGTTACCAAAACAAACCTAGCAAAACTTATGCGATTGGCCCAATTTGCAGACATAAGCAAGATGACAAAGTTGATGAGCTCAAAGATGCCGGCGCCCTACTTACTACCAGCACTAATGAGATAAACGAGCGGCCCTTCGTGACCGAAATGTGATCATCTTCTATGTTCCTGACAAACATCTTTTGGAGAAAGTCCCCCGCTTACTGGTGTACATGTGTGACATTACATTTGATACTGCGTGAGTAATCGGCTTAGAAAATCGAAAGTCAGTTGTAATTGCCTTATTATTATCACCTTCAAAACTCAAGAACTGGCTACACTCTTCACAGCAAATAGATTTCACTTACGAGCAAACGCAAACATTGGGCCTATTCTTATCAAGCCTGATCTAAAGCCGCGGCAAAAAGCTTTCCTACCGGATACTAATACCAAAGCAGGACAATCGCCACCTGACTCATCGCCGATTGCCAAAGCTACCGCTTGCTCTATGACAAGCACTAACGTGGATCTGGACCTAACCCCCTGGGTCACGCTTCCATGACAGAGTTACATACCGACTCAACTCCCACAGCCCTAATGGATAAAACGCCAACAAACTTTGGGATTCGTCCCAGCTAACGATACCAGAAGCTGCGCCCATGAACACGTTATTGCATAGCGCCTCCGACACGAATGACAGATTCCGGACCGCTCAATGTAGCCTGCCCGCTGCTCAACTCGCTCCCCTCCCACTCGTGCAAAGGCAAAGCCGCCCTCGCAACCCAATAGACTTCGAAAACAGGCCATTAGCCGAAACACGACACGCATCGTATTACGAACCACTCCCCGTTGATGCATCTCCTTAACGAGGATAATCCTATTCAAGCAAGGTCTCGGTGGAATTGGCGGATAACTGATATGCACCAATCAACATCTGTACTAAGGGGTCGCATGAGGCTGAAATTATTCCGATCGCCAACGCTGCCCACCATGCATGCTTTGACCCAACCCACCTAATCAATGCACGAGCTGTACCTACTCGAGGAGTTCAACCGTGCTATCAAGCCCCAGAAATATGTCAAACGCCGCTGTTTGTACAAACTGATGACGTTGCATCAGTCACAGCATCAAAATGGAATTATGGGCACCCAGAGCAGCGTCAACGCAGTGATTACCGTAATTACTAACATGGATAGCTATCCGTCTGGTACGATAGCGCTCAGTCGATCATATATAAAGCGATACCCCCAATTGTCAAGTGCACAACCCCGCTACCAATCCGCACAACGTCTCGAAACACTAGGGAAGGAAGCACCCTCCCAGTGACGACATCCTTCTGATAATCTCTAAAGCCCCATCAACACTACCACGCGCCCCCGGACTATACGCTGTCCTGAACAGAAAAATATCAGGACGCAAAGCGCTACAGCCGGGCTTTGCCCTCTAAGGCCTCTTCTTATGTGATGCAGCAGGAAAAGACCAACCTCGCCCATTCCACCAAGCTTTCTCGCCAGCCCTTTATTACCTACAACAAGGGATATGCACACTACCACTAACCCCGCACAGTTGGTTTCAGCCCTCCGGAACGTTTCTACCTTCAAGAATACTACCAAAGCCTCATTGGCAGCCGACTACCATCAGCTACCTACTCAGCCACTGCACGATCACATTCTTATAACGCCGTCTCCACCTTTTATTATCACCTCCATGTATCCTGCGCCACTTACACCCTATTGCGCAACTTACGTCATAAATCTAACACCTTTACCTCTTCATGCTTTGAATCATCAGCGTGCTGCTTAGCAACGCGATCTACTACACACAAGGTGAAACTTATTGGCCCAGTTATCCTACTCGCATACCCACAGCTGTTTCGCAGCACAGAAACGTTGCCCCCTCATAAGCCTCTAGCAACCTACTATGCATCCCTGGATGCACCGTATTCTATAACCAGCGGGACAGCCATCGGGGCGGCGGCTGCCTACTCTATGTCCTGGACGACATTGGTGCATCCGGCTACTGAGTACAATTTTTAGGTGACCCTGAAGATGCTATCTGGATACAGACGGTAGGGGGTCCAATTGACCTCCTTATCAGCTGAGGATATAACCCACCACACATCTAGCGAAAAGATTAATGAACTCATTGAGCTTTTTACTAAAATCTCCCTCATGCCTCTACGACACGAAATAGTGAGTGGAGCTTTCAATATGCCACTTATCCCCTGGAACGACCAGGGTGCCCCACTCGGATACAGAGGTTTCGTTTACACCGTCCATGCAAATAACTGGACTCAACAAGTTCACGATCACAACAGGCTTTCCAACACCATAGACTTACTTTTTCCACATGGTGTCTCTGAAGCAGTCGCTGGTACACTAGACACCCTACATGGCTGCGATCACGAGGTGGCCAAATTAATCTTTACATTTCCAACTCCACACCGCGCCACTTTATGTTCTGTCAGACGGTCTCGAATGTTCAACCGTATTAACTGTGACAGCTTTACGATAGTAGTGCGATCTACGCACTTAGACAACTTCTTTTTAGCTACCGATATATACGCAGCCGCGTAGTCCTTTAGCTAAATTTCTTTAGCTGCCTAGGTGTGGTTACTCCACTCACTTATAGAATCCAATTAAAGATGACAGCGAAATCAGCCAACGCCAACGGTGTACTCAGGACGATCAAAAATATGCGCCATCAATACGCCAAAACAAATTAATTCCACGTTCTTGTTCGCATGAACGAACTCCTAACCAACTGGCACACGGCGCAGGGAACAGCCAAGATTGCAGAGGTGGATGCTGCCCTTAAATCTAGCGATAAAACCAAGTCACTCCCTCAATTAATCCGACAAAGAAGCAATTAAAAACAGTCGCCTGTTGCCGCAATGTGACTCTCTGACACACCGGTTATTAGCGATCCCTCAAAAATATGTGGGTCCCCCAAAAGATACTTCTACAATTCTTTCACTGACCCTAAAGAAACTTCACCAGCTGCGGTATCTAAGCACACCGATACTTCAATTGACCATATTAACTTTGACTTACTTTTTATCACTCGAGTAAGCAGCACCCACAAATGGTCCTCACATCCTGTTCCCGATGGTTTCCCCTTTACACTGCTGATACTCGGTGGCTAGGACGTTCCAGTTATACTTCCTAACCTATTCATGCTTTCCATGCCAAACGGAATGTAACCAGCCACATGGAAACATGCCACCGTCATCCCCAAAGCCAAAAGAGGCAGTCAGCAAAACATGGGTAAATATCGCCCCTTCAGCCACACGTCTATTGCATCAAGAGTAATGGAACAAATAGGCAAAGCGATCATGCTCACCTGCCTGCTTACTCGTAACCTGGTCAATGGACAAGTACATGGATTTCTGCTCTCCGACTCCTGCCAGACCTGCCAATTTGAGTTCCTAAACCACATAACTCAACAGATTGACAACAAGCAAGCACTAACCATCTTGTCCCTAGACATAACAAAAGCCTTCGACAGAGTACCACATGCACAACACTTGATGATGCTGGAATAATGCGGTATCTCCGGCAAACTGCACACATGTTTCTCATCATATATATCATATTGCCCTCCGTCAGTAATGGTTGGGGACTTTAGGTAACCTCCAAAACCAGTCAAAAGTGGCGTACTATATGGAAGCGTTTTAGGCCCCATACAATTGCTGCTCTATATCAATGACGGGTTACTAAACATGGGACACCCTACCTGGTTGCCGAAGATAACAACATTGACTTCTCATCTCATCCGTCAATCTTCCACACCGCCCTCTCCCATATACAGTACGACTTATAAGGTCTAACTGCATGGTGGAACCCATGGAGGTTGTCATTCACACCAGCAAAATGCAATGTCTGTACTGCGAATGCCTAGCAGTACGAGCGAAAGGTTTTCTCTCCAGCTATGGTCGGCGTAGGCGCAGAGCAAGTTATAAGCTGTCTATGAAAGCGTTCAACTAACACGTTGGGTGCTGGGTGATAGGCTGTGGCATGAATGCGGCGGCAACCTAACAAGTTGCAGAACGCATCGAATTGTGAAGATTCAAAAGGCGCTCCTCGGTCAGTTGTAATGGTAGAGGTGTATCCGCAGTGCGAGACCCGCCGATGTAAGAAGGCCCAGATAACCTTCTCTGTTACGGGAATGGCTTCTGACCATCTGGTGAAGCTGTCGACACATGTAAGACGGCATACAACTCAGCGTGATGGAGGCAAGAGACCTACAGGGTCTGCGTGTGCATGTGGGAACCGAGAATCCGGAGAAAGAAGCGAACCCAGAGGACTGCGGGTGTGACGAGTTACTTTGGAGCGCTGGCATTGAAGCAGGCGCCAGGCCAGGTACGTACATCTTTGCTTATGCGTTGCGAAACAAAACTTTTGGTGACCAGTTTCAAAGCTACACAGATACCGGGAAGTGCTGTTGAGTGCAGTGCATCAAAGACTGTGCGCCTGAAGGAGACAGGCACGAGTGGTCTAGTACAACCTGTGGAAGTGTCACGGAGAATGGTGCCTTCTGTGGTTTGGAGAGGACCAGGTTGCATATGCAGCGAATCGGACTGCGAGTGCGCTGTAAGTCTTCGTCTTGAGCCCGGGATGATGCAATGGCGGCAAGGTCGACGGTTGGCAAAGGCTGGAGAATGAGGTTGACGCGTGAGATAGCTTCAGCGTTGGGATTGTCGACACCTGGGACATGACGTAGGTCAGCAGTGAACTTCGTGACAAAGTCTAGTGTTTTAGTTCCCGTGGCGATTATTTGTCGTAAGCAGAGTTAAAAGGGGCAATAAGAGGCTTGTTGTCGCTGTAGGCCGTAAAAGCGCGGCCTTCGAGTGTGTGCCGGAAGTGACGAATGGCTAGGTAAATGGCGAGCAGTTCTTTGCCAAACGTGCTGTAGCGGGAGTCTACTGGTTGTAGGCCTTTGGAGAAGAACACAGGGGTTGGCATTGCCCACCAACGTGTTGTTGGCAGACCTTTCCTACCGCGGCGTCTGAGGCATCAGTTGTAATAAATAGAGGCGCAGTCGATTCGGAATGAGCAAGGAGGGCTATGTTGGAGAGGACATTCTTGAACTCGGCGAAGGTTGTCTGTGCTTTTCAAGAAAGCGCACTTAGGTTCATTCCCACTGAGTAGGTCGATCAGAGGCTGCATGAGCTGAGCGTAGCGAGGAACAAAGCCGCGATAGCAGTTGACCAAACCACAAAACCTACGCATGTGCTTAAATGAAGTCGGTGCTGGGAAGTCATTGGTTGGCTGGAACTTATCAAGAAGGACCTCGATAACAAATGATGAAACGAGGTGGCCTAGAAATGCTACCGTTGATTTATCAATTTCGCAATTAGGCGGGTTGACCGTGACAACGTTTTGGGTCAAGCGCTGAAAGAGCGTGCGTGGATGCTCGAGGTGCACTTGTTCCGAGTAAATGGCTACTCAACAATCATCCAGGTAGGAAGAAGCGAAGTCCAGGCCAAGTGTTGCATCGTGGACGAAGGGTTGGAAGGTTTGCGCAGTGTTACACAGTCCAACTGGCATCCATAAAAGCTCCAACAAGCCGAATGGCGTGATAACGGCTGTTTTAGAAATGTCCTTTGCTGCTAAAAGTATCTGGTGTTGGATGCGAACCAATTCGATCTTCCTGAAGATCGTCGTACCTGTGAGGCATGCCCTAAGGCTCTGCGAGTTTGGGATGGAATATCTATTTGGGAAGGCTATCCGATTTAGTACATGGTAATCACCGCAAGAGGGCCTGTCACCAGGTTTCTTGGGAGCCGTCTGCAAGGGCGAGGACAAGGGCTGTCGGAAGGGCGGATTATTCCAACTTCAAGCGTGTGCTCAAACTCCACCATAGCTCCCTTCAGTTTCTCGGGCGAAAGACGGCGTGGACGGCATGGGACGGGTGGGCCATTCGTCCGTATGTGGTGCGGGACTTGGGATGCCACGGGCAAAGCTGCGTTCATTAGCTAACCGAGCTTGGATTGCTGAGAAAAATGTTGGCGTAGTCTGCCGAAGTCTGAGGAAGGCGTGGACTGGTGTTATAGGTGCTATATCGGCGGTGACGCCACGTACAACATGTTTGGCTACAGTGTCTTCTGGCGTTTCGCATCGACCATGAGACTGAAATGCCTGTGAAAGTCAATGCCGAAGATGGCAAAGGGCACTGCAACGACGGTGAATACCCAGCGGAACGTGCGCCGAAGAACTGTGTATACGGTAAGCGACCGATAACCGTAGGTGACGATTGCCGTGCCCTTGGCAACACTCAGGCTTGTCCGCAAAAAGCGAGAGACTCACCCAACATAGGAGGAAGGACGCTGACTTCCCACCAGGTGCCAAATAAGACTGAATCTCCGCACCATAATCCCTTATGTAGTTGAGACGACGTTGGGATTGGCCGACACCGTTAGTCACCATATAATAAATAAATAATAAATAATAAATAGGTATATTTCTAGACCTGCTAGAGGCTGCGCCCCAAAGGGTTCAGATCAATGCTTATATAAATCCGATGCTCTTGCATGGAAGTAGGTAAAATATAAGTATATGTTCATCGTCAGCAATTACAAATGCATTGGCATTGTTTGATATACAGCTACTGGGTCGCAGGCGCCCACCTTGATATGTTTCTGGTTCCTGCCGGCGATATTGAACTCCTTGTTCTTTTGTGAAAACTTCGCGGAGGTGTAGTTGTGCCTTTTCTCCTTGGAACGGAATCCAATTCGCCGAAAGTGCACTTAAATTGATCGCACATTAATTGGCCACTCAGTTGCCCCAATTGTGCGCACATGGAAGAAATGGGTGAAGGGATTATAAGGCATACGAAAAGTTGAAAACAATTCCGATAAATGCGGACAAAAATAGAAACAATTTGTTAAGAGAGAAAATAAAGCTGCGTGCTTCAGTAGAAAAATACCAATTAACCAAAAATACAGCCCTACTTTTCTTACGTTGGTATTGCTCTCCGGCGCAAAATTTCAACCTGAGTTATTCTCAGATAAAAGAAAAAGCCTATCTACAGTTAGAATACCGCTTAAAGTGGCACAAAATTACACTGGTCTGGACCAGCTTTAGCGCCTGAATACGTTGAACGTAAAGGCAACACAAAACGTGCAGTAGTTTGCGAGTTATTTGCAATTAAATGATGGTCTACGAATAAGACCATTTTTATTTTTCGCTAAAAATGGCTTTCTGCTTTGCAAGCAGATAGCAGAAAAAAGAAAAGAAAATATAAAAAGTAGGGAAGTGGTGTATGTTCTAGATAGGCATAGCTATCCAGAAATGCTCTAATTAGCCCGTAATACCCTGCGACAACTAAGGACTGCGCAGGTGGCCGAAAAGTAATCTTTGCAGGCATACATGACAAATATATGCAGATAAGGGATGATCTTGAGCGAAAACGCTAGAAATCCAGCAAGGAATATTATATCTACATGGGAATTCAGGGGAGCTTGTAATTAACTCCCGGTTAGAAGGTCACAGCATACCATTTTCAGGGGATACTGAGCCACATAAACAACCAGTAAAATAGAGTTTAGCATTTTTTAAGCCTCTAAGCTTTTCTAAAGCTTACAACAAGGCCGCATGAGCCAGGTCTACCTGAGTAATCCTGGGGATCTTTCAGATCCGTTGACAGATTTCGGCCTACAAAATACACACATTACTTAGCTAAACATCACAAGATTTATCCCTTAGAGCCGATTTTCTATATTCATGAGGCTCTGTCTCTAACGTCAGTGAGCTATAGGAGCCTGCCACCAATAATAAAGAAATGAGCATGGGAAAATTTAGTAAAATTTAGCTAATTGCATTTGGGCGTGAAATCCGTTTTGGTCTACATTGGTTGGGCTTTAACAACTCTACTTCTGGTGGTTGAGCTTGCTCATACTTGAGGTATTGTTATGCCTCATGTGTAGATGCACACTATTGTGCAGCTCTTTGATGAATTTCGATTTATTTCTCTCCATTTTTAAGTTCCGAAGATAGTGCCGACGGTCTTCATCCAGTTGGCAATGTTAACTGGGACGGCCTGAAAGTTTTCGTGCTTGGCGGCGGAGAAATGGCATGGTTGCTCGCATTTACCGGCTTTTTTACCAAAACGCCAACTGGTAAAAGCAGAAGCCTGCATTGTTACACTACGCCCGACGAGGTGCTGAGCTAGAGCGGCTGCGCTGCTTGACTTCGCGTCGTAGTGGCTCTATTTGCCATGATAAAGCGTCCATCGCTGACGGCTCACTAATCGCAGATGTCATTGGGACTGCGACGAGGCTATGTCGAGTGAATATACTTGATTCGTTCGTTGGCTGACGTTCGATGACACGGTTCTGCAACGGCTGCGAGTGGCAGGGCGCTTTTATGATGAGGATGGCCTGCGTGTTGTTCGGGAGGCGTTGCATCAAAATTTCCGGAGCATCCCGCGTACATGCTGCATGTGCCTGGGATTTATTGCGTCTGTCGCAACAAGGCTGAAGGTATCATATCTCCTGACTGCAACTCCCTAAACAGAAGCTGCAGTCGGACCTTGTCAGAGGGCGCGATTTGCTGAATGATCTTCTGCTTTTAGTTTCATATTTCGCATCCGGAGTGGGCAAGGTGTGACGTATCTCACTTGGGCGTATATACTTTGCGGAAGCCGGGCAAATGTTGGTAACATTTACATTATCAAATGAAATTTCACAATTGTAAAAAGTGGATTCTAAAAGCTCAAACCATAACAGCGGGTCATTCGCCCAAAATGTGGAGTGGCTAGCTCTACGGCACTAACCACGTACGTAGAGTTTTATCACCAGGAGTATTCAACGTGAGAAATGTATAAGTATATGCTGCAAGTGCCTAAACAATAGGATGAGGAGAATTGGTTCAAAGCTATTAGAACACAGTCACCAAAATAAAGTTTAAAATGGCGGCCGGCGTGCTCTGTAGCGGGGTCACAAATTGTTGAGTGGCACCTGGGATACTAGTCGATACTCAATGGCACGTAAGAGATGTGTAAACGACGGAACAGCATAGAAGGTAGAGACGACTGAACCCCAACTGTTATTGTGCAGGCGACGGAAATAGGAAGCGATTCAGCTAATGCGAGAGACGGTGCAGCATGGTACTCCCTAAAACGCATTGTGAAAACGGATGTGTCGTCAATAAACAAGTAGACGTTTTGAAGCTTAAACCAACCGTAAAAGCCAATTTTGCAGCAAACCGAAGCAGCGTATTTTCCAACACACTACAACTGCTTTACACTGTTACAGTGCCGACCGATCCTTGGAGCTAGTGATCGACCTTTTATTGCCTTGTGGCGTCTGCTCTGCCGGATTGAACCATATCGAAGCATAATTAATATCCCGCTGCAAATACAAAGGAAGATAGGAATGAATCCAGCCAACTTGAAAAGTTCATCGAGCTTGATGACATGGTGTCTTGCGCTGAAGCATCTGGAGGTTTTAGGAGTAGTGCGCATGCAGCGTTAAAGCTAGTAGAAAGTAACCGGCATTAAGCTAAAACTGCATTAGAGACAGCAAAGTTGCGGTTAGAAATGCAATAGTGTCTTGTTTGCTTCTACACGCCTTCTCCAGTTGGGTAGCTAATTTTAGAATGTATCGAAAGAGTCAATGATTGCCAATAGACTATGCCACGCTGATTATCTCCATACCATATCACCAAAGGGTACCACGCTTTTGTATTCATTAGACTTGCCGAAATTTGTTCGCATGTTTCCACGGTAATTCGGCTGCTCACTAGAGGTTCATTATGCGGTTTGAATATATTGTCGAAGGCGGCGTGAGTGACGTCGGTCAGCGGTTGCTCTATCTACTTTATTATTGCAAGTCTTACAAAGGATGCTATAAGCGAGTGGGTAAAAGCGCTCTCCTGAACAGCTATCGCAGGTCTAGGCCCATCCTTCGCAACTACTTCGTCAGGGCCACGTTGTTGCCTAATCGTTACTCGAAGGTCTATGTGCTGGATTAAACTTTCTCGCTGGAGACAACGCCACACTGTCACAACGATACGTAAAACTAAGCAAGTACTACATGGACCAATTACAGATGAACTTTGCCGCTAAGTAACACTCCTTGACAATGAGCGCGCACATAGTCCGCGTTGTTACAAAACTACTGAAACCCGTATGGGCGAGAACAATTGAGTGATTTGTTCAAGCCTGATTGTGGGTAGTGCTTTAACTTAGCGGACATCGTTGCCGTGAAAGCTCGTTTTGTCCGTTGTGGGTTTAGACAGATGGAGACAGCTAGATAAGGCTCGGCCGAGACGAATATTTTGTGGACATAAAAACCGATCGCAAGTTCACCCTATGCACAACGTTAGACATCCCCAGAATAGCACGGCGTTAGGCTTTTGGCGATATCCGCAGCACCACATCTTGCCCTACGTTTGCAGACCTGAATGTAGTCAGGCGCTGGGATATAACTGGAGAAAAGAAGGCCGTTAAAATTGGCTAGAGGTTGGTCATTGTGCTGACAGCTACCGCGTCACAAGGTGTTGGATACTACACAGGCGAAAGAGGTGACAACTCTCGCTGTTAAATAAGGAGGCAATGCTGAAGACTCCCTTGAAGGTCTACGAGACCCACTACACTTGCCGCACTACAGGAAGGACCTAACTTGTAGTAACTGTGCTTGTGATGTCCAACTTGCGATCAGTTGAGGTCTATGCTTTAGTTGACACGGGTTTTCGATGTAAACATAGTACAGGAAGGTATTCAACAGATGGTTGAGGTAAAGAGCAAGTTCGCTTCCTAGAAATAAATAAATGGTATACTTTCGATCGAATGAGTCCACCGGTGAGTGCGTGCTTAAATATGCCTATAGGAACAGCAGCTTTAGAATAACAACCCACATCGCCTAAAAATGAACACCAAAATTCGCATAGTTTATATATGTGTGAAGTTTGTCGGATAATATTGGGCTCCAGGAACCTGAGTGAGCAGGTACGCATAAAAATCAAGTATACAGCCATATTGGCAATAGACAAGGTTAGGCGTGCTTTTGCTATGTGCTCCATGGTTTCATGAGCACTGGAGCTAAAATAGAAGCTCCATAAACTTGTTGCTGTTTAAAAGATAGCAATGTTCTGAACTTCTTTAAATGCTTCCCCATAACCAAGTAGGTTGGATTCTCCATTGCAGGAAGCGGGTGCTAAAGTTGCATGCAGTATTTTGATAAATGAGCTTGTTGCAACGTGGTTGCGATTTCGTCGTCTCTACGCAAGTTAGAAATTTCTTGAAACCATCAGAAATACATCAGGTAAATAAATGTGGATATGGGCAAGCGAAAGCTATATGTTCAAACTTCAGGAGAGCGGCATCCGTCCAATAAGGCGAACGGCAGCGCTACCATAAAGGTAATTTGTAAAGTCAACAGGGCAATCCTCCATTCACATCGCAGCGTTGCAAGAGGGTAGCAGTGCGGATGTTGTGGATGGATCAACTGATGCCAGCGTAGGGTCCTTGGAGCGGCGGTCGATGTCTCTGTGGAAATCTGGGAAAAATGAGCAACGAAAAAGAAATAGTCAAACAGACGGACAAACGGAAACGTCAAATTATTTGTGAAGCACTTGCAGCCGTGTCTTGCTTATCCGCCCAATACTGTGTGTACCTGGTATTTGTAATTGAAGTCACATAGACATATATTGTGGTCCGAGATGTAACAGAATCTACAGACAACTGGTAAAGGGTCGGCTAATAATTAAGCTAAAGAAATCAATACATATATTTCTAGACATCTGCTAGAAGCTGTGTCCGCAAGGAACTAAATCATTTTATACAATAGTTCCGTGCACTGGCAATAGTAAAACAAATAAACGGTGGTTCCTACATACCAGTGCACTGGTTACCAGAGTTTGATAGCTTTCACCGTATAGTATGGTTGGACATAGCATTAATACCTTGCATACTTCAACAGGCGCTTTCCGTGCGGTTGTGTGCTATCCCTTGGAAACCAAAACACAGAGAACTTATTCTATATATTTCAATATAGGGTAGCCCAGAGCACACAACCCTAATGCTTGGTGCAACTGCTGCAAATTTCAGCGGAGTACTTTGGCGTATTCAGAATTCTCGATGTATGGTACATTCATGGAAGAGAGAAGATCAAGGTTAGAGCCGAAGGGTAAGAGAAGGTTCAAAACAAGCTTCCAGCACAGTAAGTAAAAGGATTAAGGTTTAGACAGGCAGAAGCTGAGGCTAGGATTGTGTTGTAGAACAAGCAATACTATGA
This sequence comes from Dicrocoelium dendriticum, assembly GCA_944474145.2. Lineage (NCBI taxonomy): Eukaryota > Metazoa > Platyhelminthes > Trematoda > Plagiorchiida > Dicrocoeliidae > Dicrocoelium > Dicrocoelium dendriticum. The sequence continues at coordinate 15,987,808 of OX104070.1, forward strand.
ACCAATAATTGTAACTTAGGGCGACGCGTCAGCCCTTCAATATATTAGGTAAACCACTCGAGCTGCAAACTCTACGGTGTAAAATACAAGCTAGATGGATACAACGAGCAGTTGGGGTAAGCGCCGGATTAACTACACAGCAGAAACCACTCTTTATTGAAAGATTAAGGGAAGATGGACTGCAGAGTATTCATTTAAGTGAAGGAGGGATAAGGTAAAAAATGACAGGCCGTAGCGGAAGAGAAGATTGAGTTGTAGAACCAACAATACTATGAACCGACAAATGTAATCTAAGATGGCGCATGGGGGCTTCAGTTGATTAGGTGAACCACCTTAAGTTGGGATTCTACGGTGTCAAAAGAAGCTTGATGGATCCAGAGAGCGGAGGATAAGTGCCGGGTTGACTACATAGCAAAAGCCGCCCTTGCTTGAGTGATAAAGGAGACATAGACTACCCAACTGTCAGTTAAGTGAAAGAGGCTATAAAGATGGAAGAGATGCCGTAATAGAAGCAAGACTCGAGTTGCAGGACAAGCCATAGTTTGGAGCACACAGCTGCGGCATATGTTGGCGCATCTGCGCTTGAATAGCTTAGGTGAACTACGCGGATGTGGCATGACATGTTGTCAAAAGGAAGCCATATGGACGCAGAGGATGCACTGGTAGTTAAGGAAATGACAAAAGGGTGGGTTAAGTTTCATACGGGTCAAAACGCTGGCTCGTCTAGAATGTGACCTTGAATATCATCAGCCTTATATAAGTACATTCTACCACTGGACGTGGTAAGCGTTACTGTGAAGAGATAGCCTCTCTTCCAAGAGAGGATACTGCTGCTTCCATGTAAACGAAATCCGCTGGTCACAAAAATTTTAGGCGGACAGCGATGGAAGACAGACAAATCTAATGGACGCATGCTTCCAAGCATACACGTTGACCAGCTATACTGGTATAAAGTGGAGATAATACAAGGCTGGAGAAGCTAGTCCTTGAAAAGATGTATGTAGGATTACTCGCAAGGTTTGGAGAGGTTCATGGACATCAGCAGCAGACAGTGTCGTCACATTCAGTTAGTTGGAACGGAAATCTGAAAAGGATGGGTGATCATGTCTTCATGCTTTGGGAGTGGACAAGTCAAAGCGAAATAGTGCTGCGTGGTGGGAAACAATGACAGCAGTTGTGCTCAGAGCGTGCAATGAGAAAAGGTGGCCGCCAGAATTGCCAAGTACTTAACACACAATCCAGAGCACGAGGATCACGCTAGACGAATACGTCAGAGGAAACGAAAGCGGCGCTTTGCTGTCCAGGTACCTGGCTCTTAATGGTTGCAATGAAATGAGGTCGTAGGAAGGCAGACGCTGATGAGAATATGTCTAAGAAACCGAGGATATGAGGTGGGTCAGTGCAAAGCAATTATATTTTGTTAAGCGCAAACAGATGGTGGGCGAGGCGCTTGCAAAACTATCAGAGGATAGCAGTATGGACACAAGCAAGAGATAAGTAAAAGTAGACCCTGGAGCTTACTCTGGGTTCACCTTGTCTGGATTTTACCGAAGATTTCCTATGGAGTTCTAATTTAATCACAGAGGGCGGTGCCTCTGCCGATGTGGGGCATAGCAACACTTCCATTTGGACTGACTTAAGAACGGTGTTTAGCTCTTGAAATTTCACAAACTCAGCTTTTCCGTACAACTTCCTTGGAGTTAAACGGTATGCATCATATTCTCGTTCACTTGTCCCTTGAAGTATATTTCTCTCATTGGTTTTATACTTTACTGCTGGAGGAAGTTGGACAGAATGGTGCCCAAAGTTTAGGCACTAAACCCTAGCATCCCTAATACACGCTCCTGCAAATACCTTCAAACAACCCTCCTCCCGAATCTCTTTTGCTTAAAACACCGTTTTATACATCGAAATCTCAAATTCTAAACGCCTAAGCTATAAATAAGTTACAAGATGTAGTGTCCACCATAAAGCAACAAAATCCTGGGATGGAAAATCCAAGTAAGAAAAGCTGAAGATGGTAAGAACGAACTTTGCCCAGCAATCCCTAGCACGAGATATTTATGGCACCCAGAAAACTTTGATTTTAATTCTGCAATTATAGCACCTAGAATTTATTTGGTTTTTTCACAACAATCGTGGCACACTTCCGCCGAATTTCGGCTGTTGCCACCACCTTGTGAAAGCTGCGAATATTTCCCATTTTACCAGTTTACATTAAGCATTAGTACTAGTTTAAAGCAGTATGCTTATTGTGCGTATATGACCTTGTCTTAACGGCAGCGTCACGTTTCTTCGAGAAACACAGTTGGTTTGTTAAGTTCGATTCCAGTGATAACTTGTCAGAAGTCGCCGGCAAGTAAGTTAGGGCACTATAGAGTATTCTGCGTTCTGTTAAAACCCTCACAAATGATAGTTCGTTGCGCTATATTTAGCTTTAATCAGGCCTCACTACGAATACTGTGTGCGTGCCTACCCTGCTTGATTTATCCAAGATATCTTTACAGTTGTGCGCGTCTTGTTGGTCTGTCCTATTGTGCTGGATGAGTTACGGACGCTTACCTTCGCCCGAGTGACTGCCAAGCCTGAGCGTATTCTCCCGCACTATCGACGGCATAGGGGAATCGTCAGTATCCATCACATATTCACGGGTCAGCTTAGCCCGGGTCAATCCTATTTATCCCAAGCAGTTAAACTGTCAGCATGCTTTGCTAACCTAAGAACGCTTAAAAGCCTTAAGCTTATCAGATTGAGACTGATAGCCTAAGGCTGAGTAGAGGATTTACAGCTTCGAAAGTCTGGTAGAACATAGTTTCGCACTCTCGATGAAAATTTCGAGCTTCTGAAGGATGTGTTTGGTTTGCAGTTTAAAAGCTTAACTTTTATATATTACTGCTTATAGCAACTTAAAAATCTTAAGCTTGTCATTGTTAATTTTTAACACTTAGATTGTGTTGCCAGTGTATCCGTTGCTCCGTTTAGGCCTCATTCAAGTACGTTTTGTTAGTTATTCACGTGACCGACAGACAGGGGACAACAAGCAAAGAGCACGCGGGCCTTGATCAGTTACCTCGATACTCAACGCGCGTGCCGGTTTGTCAATCACTATAGATAATTTGTTTCATAGAAATTTATCCTGGGATCATTGAGTTCATTGAGTTCACTGAGTTGTAGAGAGCAGGAGGGAAATCCCTTGTCAGCTCCATCGATTCGGTATCACACTGGATTTGATGCGTGTCGTTGCATTACGACGTTCCTCGATGGTTCGTCGCAGGTGCAGTGACAGCAGCAAGTTTCCAGTATTCTCAGCGAATTTTCGTCTAGCAGCCGCTTGAAACTTTCCTCGGACGGAGCGTCTGCAATTTTCTCCGGTAGGCTATTCCAATCTTTCACCACTCTAGTGGATAGGGCGACGTCCATGCGAATTCTGAGTCTTCTTGCTTAAACAGTTTCCATGTGTGACCTCGTGTGGAACAGTCAGCGTTGAGCCGGAAGAATTGCTGTAACTCACTCCCAAGTTCCCCTCGAAGGACGCGCCTAGTGTAGATGAGATCGCCCCGGCGACGGCGGAACTCGAGGGAGAACAGATTTAGCTGCTGGAGTCGAATGGGGTGCCGGAGATCACGAAGCCCCAGAACAGCTTTCGATGTACGTCTCTGAACCTTTTCCGGCAGAGCGCATTCAACCTTTGAAAGCCGGTGGCTAGCTGGAAGGCCATATTCTATGACTGGACGGACGTACGAAGTGAACAAAGGTCGAAAAATCTCAGGATTCATTCGGGCGAATGATCTTCTTAAGGCACCTACCAATCTCCTCCCAGTAGCCACCTTCTTCAACGTGTCCTGCGTCGTTCTTAGGTCAGGAGCCACGATAACCCCGAGATCGCTCTCGTGGGTGGTATCCCTGAGGGGAAACCCACCAATGTAGTGTGCACCGTACGGTTCAGTGCTACCCATTGGGAGAACAGCGCATTTATCTCGGTTTACTGGCAGTTCCCACTTGATGGTACGTTCTTGTAGCTGGTCTAGAGACTCTTGTAATCTGTCCGCATCCTCAATGCTGGATACTGTTGACCATAGCTTGAGGTTATCGGCGTAGATCAAGCAGTCGGTTTGAAGTGCAGTAGGCAGATCTTTAATGTACAGTTTGAAGAGCTCCGGTCTAAGCTCTGATCCTTGGGGAATGCCACTAGTCAAAGGCACTGGAGCAGAGAGGGTTTGGTTCACTTTTACGCGCATTGTCCTACTTCTTAAGAAATCGGTAATCCAGGAGAGAAGATTTCCTGTTATGCCAATTCCCTGGAGTTTAGGTAGGAGGCTTGCTTGTGGAACCTTATCAAAGGCTTTGCTGAAGTCAATGAATATTACGTCAACCTGTTTTCGGGCATCTATGGCTTCTGCCCATGTTTCCCTGGCGATGAGTAAGTTATGGATTCATAAGCGTGCTCTCCGGAAGCCATGTTGATCAGGTGAGATGAGGTTATGATTCGCACAGTGTAGTCGGAGGGCGCACTTGACTATTCGTTCCATGGTTTTGCATACGACCGAGGTCAGACATATTGGCCGGTAGTTGGCTGGGTCTTGTTGGTTTTCCCCTTGTATTTGGGCAGGATGGTGGATGCTTTCCAGCCTGTGTGTAGGCAGACGACTTCGAGGGATTGCCAAAACACTTGGCAGAGAGGGGTGGTGACATATTAAGATATCGTTTTGAGTAAGCTGGGATGCAATCCGTCCGGGCCTGGGGAGTTCTGGTCCAGTTCGAGGAGTAGCTTAGTGACTACCTCGGGGTTAATTTCAACTTGGTCCACAGAGAAGTAGTGTGCAGACAAACAGTGGTTGAGGAATGGTGACTCCACTGAGTAGACCGAGGAATATTGCGCAGCCAATAGGTTTACTGTTAAATCATCGCTGTAGGGCACGGTACCTTCCTTAGAAGAGGATAGAGCGGGGATACCACTACCAGTTTTGGCATTTCGCTTGGAGTAGGCAAAAAGTTTCTTGGGACAGTTTTGGGATTCCATGGCCAGTCCATGTTCATATTGTAGTCTTTTGTCTCGTTTTCTCAGCGTGCATAGGTTTCTGGCAGTTTTGTACTCTAAGTAGCTTGATGTCAGTCCTGTGCTCTTGAAATGATCTCATAGTTTTCGTCGTTTTTCATTAGGGATTTTACTGCTTTATCAATCCATGGGGGTACTTTGGATAGTGGTTTGCTCTTGCAGTTGGGAACAAACCGTTCAATGAGCCGCATCATCATAGATCGCAGGCCTTCCCATGCGTCATCAAGCTCCAAGGATTGTGGAATACTGCAGTCCATGTTACTTAAGGAAGGTTAAAGAAGGTTTCAAAGTAAAACCATGGCGGGAATCCATTATAAGCCTGTCTAAATTGCATTTGAAGCGAGAAGCTGCCTATGACTTTAAGTAAGGTTAACTGTAAGCCGGTACGCAAAACTGACCCTTCGCTGCTACGCGATCACCAGAATTATCACCTGGTCTGAGGGTATCGCGTTGGTCCAGCGGTCGCTGCACAAACTTGAACCCTAGCAATTGGACAACATAACAGGATAGTGCCCCTGCGGCTACGAACCGGAAAATCTTTCGCCTCATCCAATAGCACAGGATCGTTTAAAACACAATAAAAATCCAGAGGAGAATAATCGCATCCTGAATTCTACGTAGAATACCATTTGAAGGAGGCTGTCAGGCGGCAATACATCTGCTTCCTAACTCCGTATATTTGTTAATAGATTTCTATAGACTAATGTACTAAAGCCAGCTTAAAGCTGGGTCTTTTAGGCGGTTGAGCAATGCAAATTTGTGTAATGTGATAGTCAATCTTATGAAGATCGTCTAAGTAGCTTAGGATTATTTTTCCTGGAACGGCGTAGGTTGAGAGGGGATTTGATAGAGACGTCTAAGATCATTAAGGGACTTAGTGGTATTAGTTCCACTCATCTGTTTGAGCTGGGTACGACAGAACATCTGCGCGGGCTTCGCCTGAGGCTTAAACATCACAGAGCTCGTTTGGACATCAGGGCAAAGATTTAACGAACCGGGTAGTTAGTTCCTGGAATAAACTTCCTTCTGTTTTACTGGAGTCTGAGACCGTAGAAGCCTTCAAAAAGTGCTTAGACAATTGTTGGTCCATCCTTTTTCCAGAGATATTGTAGTTGTACTCTAATATGTAGTGTATTTGGATGTTGGCATATGAAAGTGCAGAGATTGCTCTTCTTCTTGCTTCATTCCATTGCAGAAGCAAGAAGTGACAATCCAACGTCGAAGTGCCGGGGGCCGCTTCACTTACCGGCACAAGAACTGGACGCTCGTTAGGCGGAAGCCTCTATCGTCCATCTGACCTGACCTGACCTGATCCAATGGTTCTAAACAGGTAACTGTTAACTATTGCTACATAGGGAATATGAGCGTGCCTTTAAAAATATTTGTCATTATGTATTGCACAAAATGCAGTTTTCATTGCATCCTATTTGGCTTGTTCTAAAGTTCCAATTGTTTTTGAACTCTTATGCACCATATTAAATTCAAGGACGTTCAGCAGCTAATTTCTGGTGCATGTAGGTTGAAAGATTTTCAATATGGCAAATTACTTAAACTCTTAAAGCTGTAATCTGCATTGCATGCTAACCTTATTCTCATGTTCCGACTTCTTTAAAATAAGGTAATTATTGAAAATAGTTAACGTAGCTTCTAGAAAATGATTACTATATTTGCAAATGACTGTTCAGTTTGTACAGGAACGAGGTGCTAACGCCTTATGTTTTTTACCGTTAATGTAACCGCTTTTACACAATCTACTTTTCATTCGTTTTGCATTTATTAGTGATTGCATAAAATTACTTGTAGTAATTGAAACGTTAAGACTATTTCTACTGCCTTTTTTACTTTACCACTAGGTCCATACAGTAATGTCCGTTTGCGTTTTAACAAGTTTTTTTTTGCATTTACTTTTAACTTTGCGTGAATACAGTGACCAGTTTGTCTTCTGTTTCGTTTAATTGTTATTGCTATGGTTGTTTATTCATGATCGTGTCACTGATCAGACATATTATTCGTTAGCAAGGACAGCAATGTAAGCGAGTTAGAACACTGCTCGCGAATTACATTACGCTCAAGCACTAACTACTAAACTTGCCTGCACTAGCAATTCCCGGTCATGTGAAATAAGAAACTTAAGTAAGCAAGCAAGGGTAGCATGTATAAGGCCCGGAAATAGGGACTTAATGATGCAGTTAGAGTGAAAATGCTGTGCTACAAAGGGCAGTATGTATTTGAGTGTCAAGGGTGCCGGGTACATGTTTAAAACACTTGCTGTTTGTGTTAATACCACATCCTTGGTCGGCGCATTCCAGGTTTGTCCGTTCAGACGCCATCAAATTGACACTTTTGTATCTTAATCGCGTAGCCCCGTAAGACAGCAGCTGAGCTGGTTGAAAAACTACAATAACTCGAACCAGACTTTTCCTTGGCTATGTGATTATCAGGATCAATTCGTCTAGGTGGTAACGGAATTGCATAGGAGACATTCCCAACTTACGTAGTCTTCTGGTCGCAATAAGTTGCACAGCTAATGAAGCATTTCGGTTCCAACTTATAAAATGATCTGTACTGACATCCAGTTCCTTACTTAGCTAGTGGGCAAGCCTGGATGCAGCAGTCCAAGATTGGTTTAACGCATGCTAAGAATAACCTGACAAACCGATCACCCATATTGATGCAGAAAGGTTTGAAATTTCTTCCACAACATTCTAAAACCGTTGCAGGTAGCTTCTATCCAGTTTTCACTGAACTTAACTTCTAAAGCCAGCGTGATCCCTAGATCTTCTAGTTAGAGAACATGCTGTATTTCATTCCCGCCAAGCAGGTAACTCGATTGGTTGCTGTTTGGCACTGGGCGTATAAGGGAACACAGAGTAGATTACAAGCACTCGTTACAAAGCAGTCCATGCTAAACATTTATCGAGCCCTTTATTTGCTACCTCGAGGTCGTATTGTAACCAGCCGTACGGTATCCAACCTACCACTTAGTGACAATACGTCAAGGCGCTGGCTTTCAAACTGGTTGCTTGTGGCTCCGTAGTTATTTCCAGCTGAATACTCACCGATGAAGAACTCGCTTATTGGATATTCTCGAGTATATGGTGTCTAATCGCTTTGATTGAAAGGCTCAAGTGCGTTTTTGCGCTGATGCAAATGGATAAACCGTACCCATTAAATTGACCACAAGGAGACAAGAGAACGAGTAAAAAACAAAACGTTACCTTCATGTAGTTTCTATCATTGATCTTTGTACATATTATACTACAGCATTACATGGTTTTTCCTTGGCAAGGTGTCTATAGTATAAAATGCTTAAAATACATACATATTTGCAGGTCAGCACAAGATAATTGACCAACCTTAACATAGGGTTAGCCTACTGAGTTCACAGACTTCCTCATAATCAATGTGCACTGTAACACCGGCACCATCAACCAACTCTGCAGCTGATGGACTTACGTTACTACGCATTTTAACAAAGGCACACAATCTTTTCTGGTTTATTCAAGCAAGGTTAGCGAATACTATTTCATGGCACAGTCTAGCAACTGGTAGTTGACATTTGCGAACATGCTACACTTTGCGTGAGTTGACTGGTAAGTTCACCAACATTTCCTTCGGCTGTTCAGCAACTGGTGTGCAACTATTTCCGACCATGTTGGATATGTTTTTGCAAATTTTCTCATCAAAAGTTGACGTAGGAGAAATATTTATTAAAGATAAATGCCATAAATGTATTACAAATCGTGTGTATTGATCTTTCGGTAGAGTGGTGTGTGAAGAACTTACTTCATTGCTTTAATGGCCTGAAAGTTAGCATGTCAAATGTTCGAACTTTGGATGCTGCGTACAACGTAGCCTATCATGAGAGCACAATGAACTGGCCACTACCCTTTTTATCTGCTCCCAAAGAGAACCTTAAACTAGGGCATTTACCAATGTCAAATAAGTTCATATACTAGGCGCAAGAAGGAAGCAGTATGGCTATATATGAACTTGGCGATTCGACAGACTGACTAATGTAATGGTATTTCTAGTGTCAACGGGACAAGCTTAGAAACCAATCCTCCCGATACTATCTCATACTATTTGATATACAAATTAAATTCAATCATACAGAAGTCCACTATCAATAGGCCTTTGTTCGCCGAGTAAGCGCAAATAGAATCAATGAAAAATTTAGAAGCGCTATCCGAACTTTATATGCAGCAACGAGATTTTCGTTGCGATGATACAGTACAGACTTCAACTAAAATATTTACAACGGTTCTGTCAGTTTAAAGGAAACTGTGCATTTTCTAGGTGTTTAGGCCTCATCTGCTACATAGGAAAACCACATCTCCGTGGCTATCAAACGTGCTCTTTGTCGTTAGTATTGCATAGCTGGAGACGTATAATTCATTGTTCATAACGTCGGAAAACTGCCGTTACTTTGAATCTAATTACATCATAATAGCATGTTTTATTAGGGCATCAACTATGCACACCTTATTTTGTAGGCAGCGTTGATTACGTAAAACTAAGTAAAATGATCCGTTAGAAACAACGCTAGGTGACGTGCTGTCAGAATACGTTATGGTACGACGAAAATTTACCACACTACCTACATGCAGAAAGCGAGTCAGGTTCACGGGTGGCGTAAATTCGCCAAATAAGGAAAACGAACCCTAAGGGAAACCGAGATCGCACCCTTTTACCTGGCTTTTATAACCTGCGAATCTTGCACGCCGATACAAGATATACTATGTAATCATAATTATACTGCTGGCTATTTTGCGTAACGCACAATACAAAAATATTGCGATAGATTGGCCACTGATGCCTCATAATTATTTGGTTTTATGCCCCTCAACAGCCTACTGAGATACAGTTTGGTCGAGAAGTCCATGTTTTGTAAGCGGATAGGGTCAGTTCTTTAACTCCATTTTATAGCTTTATATCCTTAGCAAACCAGCACGCCTAAAAGTACACTATATACCGCAGCTAAACGAAGCGTGGAGCATGCGCCCGAACACTGAGTACACTACCAAAGTTTGTTGACTGTGCTCACCACGCGACCATTTGAAAGTAATATTAAAGCCATTTTCTCCTCGCGTCTGGCTGAAAACGACAGCTTTAAATAAGGTCCGATAGCAAACGGTTCACAATTAAGACCACGCCTCTAACTCAAATTCAAGTGTAAGGTAGGTTGACGACTTGCATACAAACGCGGTGTTCACTTTCTTCTCCTATATCCTTAAGCCAGTAACTATGTGAATTTGTGGCAACTGTCTTTAGTACTCGTGTTCAAACTGCTTTGGAGAACCAGCTTACTAAATTAACTAGCCGAAGGCGAATTATTACACTACAATCTGTCACACAAACCGTCACATTAACCGATTTCTGCTCTACTAGCAGAGAACAGTTACGGTATAAACCTTCATAGTGTACCTAAACCCTTACACTCTGATACCTCATAACAAATTACAGTCAAGCAATTTAGTATCTTATCCGGTATTTGCTATGACTACCATCTGCTAGTAAGATCTAAGACGAACAATTCTAAAACAGTATATGATACACCCACCTTTCGAAATGAACCACAGAAATAAGATCATTCAATGTTCAATGCTTGGGTTTTTCTTGTCTGAAGAAGTGTACAACAGCCTATAGCTGTCTAACGCAAAATCTTATCCAGACCTGTTGCGTTTTGAAGTGGGTTTAAGTATAAATCACGGCGGGCGCAACCGGTACAAACGACGGAAGTCCTGACGCTCGTCGAACCTAAATAATAATTGTTAATCATGTTGATCAAACCATTAACCTATTTACAGAAAGTGTTAGGGGAAGAGAGTACTAGGGCTTTGAATGCGGCAAAACAAAAAGCAGGTCCTTGGGTATTTAATCCGTTACTTATACTTAGCCAACTCAAACGACTCATTAAATTGTTCACATCGGACTCATGTTCGGATGATAGGACGGCATACGGGAACACGGGCAATTTCAGTCCAGGGTTCTTGCTTCAACTGCTCTGCTTATCTGTGCCGTAGTCTGCTTGTGTCCTTAAAAGCCTTTAAAAGAGAAGCAGCTTAGGGTTAATGCGAACAAGTTAGATGATTTTTAGGTCCAGCTGAACCGTTAGTCTTCACTGGTAGACGCACTCAGTTGCAATTGACCGTCAGGTATTGAGCAATGCTGGACTCGTGTGGAAAGTTAGCAATCTGTCCCTCACATTCAAGCTGCCGGCTAGCCTGACCACTCATAAAGTTGGTTTTCACCTTGCTGCTCCAAGCTTTTCTACCACCGCAAAGCTATTTGGTTAACTTTAAAGTACAATAAGGGGCGCCACTTTTTCCATTAGTAGCTGAAGCGATACATATTTCAGGATTAGTAGGAGTTTTGGTCTGAGTGTGTTTTGGAGATGAAATTTGCTTTCTCTGAGAATACAGTAAACCTTTCCAACTCACTGTGTGCAATTACCTCTGAAAACGGAGTCAGTAAAGTAATTTGTGCGACAGCTAGGCTTTTAATCTTCCACCAGACGAGACGATTGACTGCCGAGCCCAGCACATCTAGTTCAAGTTAAAGTGGCATCTACCACCCGTCCTTGAACACGGAACACATATTTGTCTATTTCGATTCGTCCTACTGGATTTACATGGTGTAGCAAATATCTTTTCCCAGATCAGACACTTGAAGCAATTTAAGGTTTTCAACTAAAAGTTCCTCCGGAGCTGATCAGGTACGGCAGCACAGTAATGATTGCCCTGCTGATCACGTTATTTAAAATGGAACAAGAAAATGGCTTTTATCTTAGACTTGTAATGACGTTCAAGTAATGTACTAGAGGTTAATATGTCAAATAGTAATGTAATAGGTATATTTTTGCAGATGACTATTCTTCTGCTTTACAGACTGTCCACAACTCGTGAATCATACAACCGTAAAGAACAAGCTGATTTCCTTCCTGACTGTAGATGCGTGGATCAAATACTCAGGCTTTCATAACTTCTCGAACACTGCTACGATTATTACAGGCCTATTATCGTCCTATTTATAAATGCACGGGTTGAATTTAACTTGGTTGATCGACCTTCTTTATGGGCTGCTTGCTAAAAGCGAAATGCCAGAGAAGTATACAGCCATTTTACGCTTACCGTACCCTCATACCTCCTGTAGACTGGGGTCCGTGGCAATCATTGTTCACTTTTCGGTATCAATAGCAGTATGCGACAGAGTTATGCAGTCTCTCTGGCGAGAGCACAGCTCAGCACCAACGTCCGAAAATTAGGAGAACTCCGTAGCTCTTTGCAACCACTGCAACCCAATGCTCAGCTATGAGGAAGTCGCATGCCAGCAGGATAAGCCGAAAACTTTCAGCGCTAACCAAAATCTGACGTATAGCAATGGCCGTCACAAGGTGAGATAAGGAACCTATCCGCTCCGAACGGCCGGTGATTCAACTAGAACAGCTATGAAATAAGCAAACACGCTGCGAGTGCAATATGCTCCCACACTTCAGAGGATCTTATCATTTTGCTACTTTTCAACTTCGTTTTCCCGCCTCCAGAACTCACTCTCATCCCTTTCACTGCAGCAGCTGTATTGCAGAAGCTGAAGTTTCTAAGTAAACACAGCTTCTCGGAAGTCGGTACAATTTGCCCAGAGGCACTGGGAGGTGCAGCAGGACAACTGTCAAAACCTTTGGCCCAGTTCTTTCAGCGCGGCTTATAACAGAACCATATTCTTGTGGTGTGGAAGTTTAGAATACTAACTCAGATTCACATAGGTGAAAGCAAGACTAAGCCCTCAAACTACCGTCCAGTGTCTCTTCTCCTTGCATTTTCCAAAGTCATAAAATCCAGCGTTGCCAATGCGTTGGTTGGTTTTCTAGAAATTGTAGCCTCATTGCATCCGAGCAACACGGCTTTCGTTGACAGCGTCCATACAGAACGAATCTATTACTCCCAAGCATTAATTATACCGTGTCATCTGACGCTTGAGAGGCCTTCGATGTGATTTACCTGGATTTATTAAAGACATTCGATCCTTTTAACACTCAGATTCTCCTTTCCAAGCTAAATATTAGGCTGTCAGTGTCCCTCTCTTGGGCATTATTACTAACTTTCTCGCGCAACGACAACTAATGGTCAAAGTCTGGAGTGCCTTATCTGAACCCAAAACAGTCAAGCCCGGTGTGCCACAGCCCTCAGTTTCAGGTATACGATTGCTTTTAGTATCCATCAATGACATTACATGGAAACTAGTTAAAAATTTCCTGCTGTTTGCTAACGATAACAAAGTGTGGTACCTGGTTCCGGAAGATACGGATCCTAAATTACTCCAGTGTGATCTGGATACAGTAAAATAATGGTCAATAAGAAATCTTTTACAATTTAAGGTGGACGTGTGAAAAGTCGGTCCTTCAGGGACAAAACGTATATTCTGCAAACAAAAGGACCAGGCGAAAACGCAGGCAGAGGGCGAGTGAAACATATCGGTATATACAGCTAGTTGAATCCATAATTAACGACCTTTGTGAATGCATGACATTTTTCCTTTGATTCAGTCAAACAAACTCACTCCAATGCGTCCAACTGTTGGCCAATCAGCGCGCATGCGAGAAACGTGTGAACGTCCAACAGCTGCCGCCTTTGCTTGCGCAGCCTAACGACTTCCTCGCTGAGCTGGCACCGCACGTTCATTCGAGTGTATACTCCCATCACATCCTCCCTTTTTTCATGTTCTTGCTGCTGTACTTTGCTAAATAGTCCATACACTTTACCACTCCGCGTCCTCTTTGTTGGATCTTCCGATGTCGCCTCATTGCCGCAAGCAGTATAACGCTATCTCCCTGATTCATGCTGTCGCCTCGGACATCTCCTCAGCTGTACTCGGTTTATTCTCAGCTTCTTCCCTCCAACACTTACTTCGTATGACCTTTCACTGACTTTCGCAGCCACGACTCCTTTTCTCCACCGCTCCTGTCCATCGGGAATTGGTTCAACCCATACTTCTTCCCACACTGTCAGCTCAGATAATTCCCGTGCGCCGTTGTCGTAGTACCGTTTCTGAGTAGCCATTCGCCTTTTCAAACTGTTCTGTACTTTCTCAAGTTGTGGCGCGACAGGGCGCAGAAGTGTTGCGGATGCAGGCATCACAGTTCTGGTCCTTCGACTGTATAGGCGCTGCACTGGGCTCAGGATGATATCCGTTGAAGGAGTGTTGCGACTCTCCAATAGCATGAGGTATGGGTCCTCCCGAGTATCTCTAGCCTTCGCTAATAGTCGCTTGGCTTGCTTCACTGCCGACTCTGCCTTCCCATTTGATTGACTGTGATAGGGACTGGTTTGCCGGTGTGCGAATTCCCATTTGGTTGCGAAAGCCTGGAATGCCCTGCTGCTGAACTGGGGACCGTTGTCCGAGACTAGCTCCTCCGGTATCCCGTGCCGTGCGAATTGACATCTGAGTTTGTTGATTACTGCCTCCGTGGTCGTGGTGGTGAGTAAATCGATTTCAAAGTAATCACTATAGTAGTCCACCGTGAGTAAGTAATCCTTTCCGTTGTCCCACAATAGATCCACTGCTACCTTTTGCCACGGTCGGTCCGGAACATCGTGCAGCATCATCGGTTCCTTCGTTTGCCGAATGTCGTGTGAACGGCACGTTTCACAGTTAGACACATGATCCTTGATCAGACCTGTCCTTCCTGGCCAGAACATCAGTTCACTTGCTCGATTAACGGTGCAATTTGCACCCAGGTGAGCGCGATGGACATGCTGCAGCATCTCTTTTCGGAGAGAAGAAGGGATTAGGATTCGACTTCCCTTGAACAACAGACCGTCACAGACAGTGTGTTCGTCCCGAAAATTGAAGTAGGGTGTTAATTCCTTCGGGAGCTGCTTCTTTGTTTTTGGCCACCCATTGAGGATAACGTCTCGCAAAGCTGCAAAAGTTTGGTCTTCCTCCGTGAAACTCCTTATGTCTTTCAAACGGTTTTCTGTCACTGCCAGATGCTGCACCATGCTAACTGTCTCGATCTCTTCTAGATGATGTTCGGCCACTGGCGGATGTGCTCTCGGCAGGGTGTCCGCGATGAACATCTGCGTGCCAGGTGTGTACACAATGTCAATGTCATACTTTTGGAGCCGGATAAGCATACGCTGCAGACGGCGAGGAACGTTATTCAGTGGTTTATTGACTACTGACACCGGCGGCTTATGATCAGTGTACACGGTTGTCTTTCTTCCAAAAGTATAATCATTGAAACGCTCCATGGCATAGACCACTGCCAGCATCTCTTTCTCGATCTGTGTGTACCGCTTCTCGGCCTCTGTGAGTGCTCGACTGCGGAAATCCAAAGGCCTTCCGTTCTGCAACAGAACAGCACCTATTCCACTCTGGTTACTATCACACTGTACTTCCAATGGTTGTGCTATATCATAATATCCGAGTACGGGCGCATTACTGATAAGGTTCTTAATGGTTTCGAAAGCCAAATCCTGTTCCTTCCCCCAGCTCCAATTTACTCCTTTGTGAGTTAACTGCCTAATCGGAGTCATGACATCTGCGAGTCTTGGTAGGAACCTGCTTAAATAATTCACCATACCGTTTAGGCGATGGACTGACTTCACATCATTAGGAGACGGCATCTTTTGTATCGCCTTAATCTTCCCTGGGTCAACCCTGATTCCGTCGGATGTTAACACATGCCCATAGAAAATCACCTCCTCTTTCCGCAGCTCTACTTTCTCGCGTTTTAGCTTGATGTTCTTTTGCACGCAACGCCTCAGGAACCGGTGTAGCTTAGTGTCATGCTCTTCTTCGGTAGAACCGTAAATCAGAACATCATCTGCCACACAGGTTACGCCATCTAAATCATCTATTGCTTGCACCAAACGCTTTTGGAAAATTTCGCTAGACACCTTCAGGCCAAACGGTAATCGCAGCCAACGCTAACGTCCGAACGGTGTAGCAAATGTGGTGAGGGAACTGGATTCGTCGTCTAGAACAACGTGCCAGAATGCGGAAGAAAGTTCTACTTTCGTGAAAAACTTAGCTTTTGTCAAACGTGGTAAAAAATCTTCTAACGTCGGTAGAGCATAATGTTCTCTACGCAGGGCCTCATTCAGTGGCTTCGGGTCTATACATACGCGTAGTTCGCCATTTTTCTTCGTAATGATTGCGACCTGGCTAACTCAGTCTGTTGGCTCATCAACCTTTGCAATCACACCCTGCATAACCAGCTTGTTCAATTCCGCGGAAAATCGGTCAGTTAGCGCAAATGGGACTCTCCTAGCAGGTAACGCAATCGGGCATAACAAAGGATCTAACGACAGGTGAGCGGTCCCCTCAAATTTCCCTAAACCCGGACTAAACACAGACGGATACAGGTCACTAACATCGGCTTCACTCTGACAAGCGTACACAAAACGATCATGGTTGAAAATGACAAAGCCAAGAGATAAAATCGAATCAATGCCGAGAATCGGCGTGAGATACTCATCCACGATCACGAACTGCAAACGATGCGAAACACCGTCTCTCGGATTGACAACTTCAATTGTCGCTGAGCCCTTTGGATTGAGTCTGGAACCATTCCACATGCGCAAATAATCTTGATCCGATTGAATTTGCACGCTGCGACAGTGCTTTCTGGGCAAAATATTGATCGTCGCGCCTGTGTCTAACTGGAATCGCACAGACCGTCCCTCGATCAGAAGACTTGCATAGACACACTTCTGCGACGCTTTCGGAGACACGTTACCAATCGATTGTTCGGTGTCTTCCGTTGATTTGTCTGGAACGAGTGCACTGACATCTGTCGACTGACAGCAGCGAGCGAAGTGATTGCGCTCCCCACATTTGACACAAATGCGGCCCCACGCCGGACACTGTTCGCGGTTCCTCGGATGTTCTGTTGCACAGCAGTTGCAGGGCTCCTGTTGCGCCGTCGTGGCCCTCGTAGTTTTGCTCCTGGAAACGGCGCACAAATCTGAATCACCTGTGATTGTTATCTGCTGGAACTGATAGGCAGTGGAGGACTCACTGTTACAGATGTCGATACATTGCTGCAGATATAGGTTGCGCTTTCGTAATAGTCGCTTCGTCAAACCTTCGTCATTGATCCCAAGAACAATGCGGTCCCGTATGAGACTGTCCGCCATGCATTTACAAAAACTGCAGGATCGGGCCAAAATCTTTAGCTTAGTGACGTACGTGTCAACGGATTCACCTGGCCGCCTGTTCCGCGGAAAGAAAAGGTAGCGTTGAAATGTCGCGTTTGTTTGGCCTTCGCAGTATTCACTGAACTTCTCAAGAACTGTCTCCAGGTTGTTGGCATCTTCGCTCTTGTGGTAACACAATGTCTCCAGCATGGGACCCGCATCATCTCCTGCTGCGTGTCGAAACATGGCCAAGTGGTACGCCATCGGTTGTTTGTCCAGACGCGATCAAGTGCAGAAACCCATCCATTTGCTCTTCCATAAACGCCAGTTGCTTGCCAAACTGCGTTCATCCATGTGCAGCGGGGCAGGCATTTGAATAGCCGGTGCAGCTCCAATCATCGTCTAGGTGGTACTAATGTTCTTCTCCTTCTCTGACACCATGTGAAAAGTCGCTCCTTCAGGGACAAAACGTATATTCTGCAAACAACAGGACCAGGCGAAAACGCAGGCAGAGGGCGAGTGAAACATATCGGTATATACAGCTAGTTGAATCCATAATTAACGACCTTTGTGAATGCATGACATTTTTCCTTTGATTCAGTCAAACAAACTCACTCCAATGCGTCCAACTGTTGGCCAATCAGCGCGCATGCGAGAAACGTGTGAACGTCCAACAGCTGCCGCCTTTGCTTGCGCAGCCTAACGGCTTCCTCGCTGAGCTGGCACCGCACGTTCATTCGAGTGTATATTCCCATCACAGACGGATGCAAGATACTTTCCATCCGATACCAGATTACTTATTCCTGCAAGATGGGAAGACAAGTATGGCAGTGATCATGGGTCGAATGCGACCTTAGCGCGCTCGTTCAGAATAACGGGTTGTTCCAAGCAGAGCGCAAAAGCTAGGAAAACTGGTAACCAGCACGTCCATTTGCTACGACGGGCGTTTGGACAACTAGGCACCAGTATTTTCGGAAAGATGCTGAATACGTATCTTCTTCAACACGTTGAATACGCAGTCCTAGCCTGGTAGTTTGGCTGAAACACAACCTTACTTTACTGGGCCAACCGCAACGTCAGGCTTCTAAATACGTCACTGTAATGCGATACCTTCCATATGAGCAGATATTGAAGCGTTTGGGAGTATACAGCGGGCGGTATCTTCTGGTAGGGGGGACTTGATTATGGCGTATTTGGTTTTACACTATCCATAGCACGTGTGATGTTCTTTACTGCAACTCAGCAGCAACAACGAACTCAGAGGCCACTCCTTGAAATTATCAGAACAGTAGGGCCGTCTGGGTTGCCTTAGAAAGTTCTTTACAATTCATGGGTGATAACGACAGCGCGCTCTCCCCGAAGCGGTTGTTTCTGCATCCACGCTAGCCATATTTGAAGGTCGATTGGATGTGACACACAGCCTTACTAACATTTTTTGACTTGGCGCTAACTTCCATCCTGCTCCCGAGAAATACCTTGTATCGTTTTCGCCTGCTAAAGCTATGGAAACACTTGGAGTGCAGGGATACTGTCATACATACGAGTATTCCATTCCTTTGACAGTAGAACTACCAACTGCATTATTTTTCACTAAAGTATTCGATAACCTACCAGTCTACCCAACGGGTATTGTAAAGCAGTGCTTCTTAATCCATATGAAAGCATTGTTTATTGTCCTCTGCAACAGTACGTTAAACGTCACCTTATCGAGTATTCTAGAAAGTCCCTAAAATTTTGGCTTACTGCTACCAAATTACGGCCTTGCCGACTTAGATCATCGTCTTACTTGACGATAATCAACGGATGATTCAACTTATTCTGAACCGTTTGGCTGTTATGTCACCTAGGTTTGGCATGAGCAATTACCGATCAAGTGTAAATGGCTGCTGCAAGACTGGGTAGCACCGGTTCTCGTGTTTAAACTTGTATGAGCACTATCTGCTGGCTGTAGTATTAGAATGGAAGTTTCTTTCCGCTTCGCTGAAATCCAGTCAGCATTTGTCAAGCTGAAGCACTTATGGCGTTGTTATGACGTTACCATCACAACAAAGCGATCACTTTACGCTGTCTCCGTTCGATCAGTGTTGTCATATAGGAACGCGTTCTGGCTAATTCAAGTGTTTGGCATGCATAGTCATTCTGCATTCGACAACAGCATTGTCAGGAGGATCATTTGTGTGGGGTGGTAACACAGTGTTCACAGTTATGACATTGGACGGCGCTTCCTGGGGAATGCGAGCATTCTGTTTCTCAGCCTGCTTTTGCTGTCCCTGTTGAGAATACTCGGTCACCTCCCGATCGCCCGATCATTTACCTAGTTGCTTCCTGTTCAAATGTCATGTATCGGGCTGGAGGCGACCGTGCGGGGGGTAGGGTTACCATTGGCGACAGCACAATAAACCGTTGTTATCCATCCCAGTTGCTTTTGGACCCGTTCGTTTTCCTGAAAGATGTCCTAAGAATGAAACATACCGGTGGCTTAACATCCTTGAAGATATAGCTTGCAACCGGCATCCGTGGAACAATCGTGGCACAACTGTTTTGATTCAAAAGATTCACAAATACTTAGAAGTAAAATAGCTGAAAATAGAGCATATCGTTTGAATTGCGCTTCTCTTGTGCCTTAATTTGTTTTTCATGGCTTTTCATAGCTCTGTGTTTATATATATGTATATATATATCTATATATGGACGTTTGTGCCCCATGCTGAGGCTGATGTTGCATTCTTGATGCTTCTTCACCGCAGTTGGGCTAAACCAACTTACACTTATACTAGGTCTTTTTAAGCTGGCTAAATTTCATTCCGCTTTATTTGGTCTGTTCTGCCTCCCTGAATAATGTTCTATTAACTGGCCACGTTGCTTACACTAACTGCGCTTATCTTCGGTAATTTTGTTGCGTTTGTAGCATTTTAAGTAACTTGTGGATATTTCTTACTTATCAAGGATTTGTTGCTAACCAACTTACTTCAAATGGTAATTTATCGAAGAGTTATGCCACCGTATCTGTATGCATTAATGGATTTATTTTATTTCAGCTTGTCGTTTAAAGTGAACGGCTGTTGTTTGCTATCCCTGGTATGGTTTCGCTTGATGTGTATGTTGACAAGGTGCCTACCTGTCTATTACCCACTACATCGTTCATACTGGCTCCAGGAGACAGTTGGTCGTTGCTGGAGGGGACGGGGTGCACGGTTCTTGTGGCCGTGCTAGGCTCAAAGAGCGGTTCCATGCACTCA
The DNA here is from genome assembly GCA_944474145.2 of Dicrocoelium dendriticum. Classification (NCBI taxonomy): domain Eukaryota; kingdom Metazoa; phylum Platyhelminthes; class Trematoda; order Plagiorchiida; family Dicrocoeliidae; genus Dicrocoelium; species Dicrocoelium dendriticum. The sequence goes on from OX104070.1 coordinate 16,008,246, forward strand.
GTGTGGAGCGGACTACGGTTCAGCCACCGCCTTGTGTGCGGTTGATTCCCCAAATACAGCGTGCTTGTGTTTGCCTGTGAAGGAGTGTGGGCCGGCTCCGTTGATGAAACGTGGTTCCCATCCGCATGCCTCCCGGTCTTATTCCTTCGGGTTTACACTGGATATGGGGTATGTGGTTGGAGCTGTGGGTGGTGCAGCGCAAGCCATCCATGGTCCCTCTGTAGGCGCAGGCGTCTTGTGGCTTGCCACAGTGACAGGCAAATCCGAAACCGGATGCCGCCAACCATATATGGACGTTAAAATGGAACGCCAGTCACAGCATTGAAACACGATGGTGTTTGTCTCCACTGTGCCTCAACTTTGCTCCAACAATTATATCTAATCAGCAGTCAGCCATCGGCAGGGCGTTTCTTTAAATGTTAATATGAGGTAATAAATAGGGCAAATCATTTTTCCTGCAGGTGTTTATATAATATGCGGTGTATCAGGATACATTTTTCTATATCATAGTGGTCCAAAGAGAGCAGTAGTTCTCTTTGTGGACTGTCTAAAATAAGAAATTGCATCACCAGCTGTACGCCGTAATGGCGCTTCGCACGCTGGCTGAGTGTACCGCGAGGACACCCGGACCTGCGCGAATTCGAACAGATGACCATATGCTTTTAAACCAGGCGCACAGACCACTCGGCCGCCGGCCGACATTGTGCACTCTTTCAGTGTGGTTGCATATTATTTGCAGTCGTTTTACCATTTTAGTAAAAAGTGTTTAAAGTGTTAAGATGGTGTGTCCGCTTCATATGGACATAATTAAATTCGAAGCATTCCATCAACGTATGATCTACTAGATGATCCCAACTTAGTCCACCGATACGTATGATCTTAACGGAGCCCAAATAATAACATCCACGTTTCACTGATCAAGCACTACGTAATATTTATCAGCACCTTTTAGTTGTTAAACGAAAGTTTAGCTTATGTAGTTGATAAATTTCTGATTCACCTTTTTGTTAGAGAAACGCTAACGTAGGATTTCCTGACGGATATAAAAACGCTTTGAGCCTTGAGTACACAACAGCTGAAATATTTTCCTACTTGAAATGTAACAGCCTTTATGTTTAATGTATACGGGTGTCCTTAAAAGGTTAACTTTTCTCTTCATAATGCAAGCTCGAAGTTTAAGTGGTCTAATCCAACATAATCTATGTATGTGAGTAACTGTACAGTGCTCCGTAGTTTGTGTTTATGCATGGTTAAAATTTAACTAGTACAAACCTAGCACAAACACTGTGTCTAACTGCCGTCAGGGTCAAAAAGGATAGAAACACCAAAGCAAGATAACGTGCATCGTAAGATCAATAGGTTCCTAACATTATACGCAGGAAAAATTCTCATCGTTCGAACAAAACCCAAATATGGCAAAAACGCGACTTGTTAGATCATACCATGGATATACTAACCAACCTACGAGATTCCAGTATCAGGATTTAAGGTTGGTTCAACTTTGACCAGTTTAACTAAGTACTCATCAAGATCCACAAATAAATATTAAGCAATTATTTATCTTAAGGCTGCCGTTCAAAAGAACAGAAGATTAAGGAAGATGAAGGAGAAACAGGTTTCACAACATCGCAGCATTTTCAGGAGGTTAGACCGCCAGCTATAGTTTTTCGCCATAGCCGTTTCTAAGGTGATTGTAATGGGTCCTGTGCTATATTTTCTTCGGTAGCTGATTTACCCTTTCCTCTTGCTTCATCCGTGTTCCAAGATAAATTCCTTAAGCACCATTTCTAAAAAGCCACTGATGTGTAACAATGATGACTTAATTTTATCGGGAAAATTGGATGAACGGATGACGTGGTAGCATTTGAATGTCTACTGATTTTCAGTACCTACTCAGGAAAACACCGGATGTGCATTTTAGAAAGGTGATCCTAAGTGTATCCGCATGAAAGGATGCCGAAAAAGATCTTTTTAGTAATGTGTAGCCTGTGCTTTCTTCGTCTGGTGAAGAAAATAATATCGCCCGCAACTTGTCATGAAATTCCAAACTGTAAGTTAGCGGTTGTCTGCCTTCTGACCCCTCGTCACCGAGCTGAAATTAAATAAATGTTGTATTGAAAAGCAGAGAGTATCCAGTACCCACATTTTGGGCGAAAACTACCAGATCAAGACAAAACAGTAGCTAGGAATTTGATCGTTTGCTTGCTTTATTTATTTTATATGTGTGATGTCTTAAGCCAAAGCTTAAGGATTTAAATAATACTTCCCTGAAATTGTCTGCTTGCTGTTATCCATGCCATATAGCTATTAATATTCCGGTGAAATCTTTCAGGCCACCCTGGAGAACATTTTCTTGTTAGTAAATAAATCACCAGACGTATGACCCGTGTGTGCACACCTTGTAGGCCGTTAAAATGCAGCTCTAGTGATAATCAGTAAATATTTATTTACTCCTGCGTATTGTTTTACTGCGCTTGCATGCTATTACATGTATGCATTAACCTACTTCCTTTTATTATTTTTAACTACCGTGTTAATTATATTCGTAACGAAACAAAGAATCAGTTCTTTTGAATTGTGCTAACCACCTTCGACTTGGTGATTATTACTAATGGCAGCCTTCTGATGCACTTCCCACTGTACCTATTCATAATTATTAACTTTGAGTAAGAAAAACAGTGATTCTGCCTCTTCTACTTGCACTTAGAATTACTTGCCCAAATTAACTTATCGTTTGATCAACCGTCACATCTGTATGTTTGCAATGTGCAGACGAAAATACGGCCTAAATCGGCCTATTTCTGGCTTAAACGTCTCGGCAAGTAGAGTTCATCAGGAAAATAACTGCTGAAATATTATGATTTATAAGCAAAGTCGTTTAATATACAGCTGTTAGTGTTTCTCCATTACGTTGCTATGGATTTTTGATTAGGCGTGGCTCTGGACTGAATCACATGTGCGTCCTGTCAGTTTACAGTTATGTTATAAGCAACTGAGTTATACGCAGCCTTCGCGAGTTAAAATAAATACTGTCATGGGTTCGAATGCATGCCATACAAGTATTCAAATAGATTCCACAGTTAACTACATAACTAAAAAGATAAATAAATATTTTACCCTAGACGGTAAGAGACACGCATGCATTGGCATGATCTGTGTGATACAACAAGGACTGGTCAATGTAAAAGCTGTGCAAGTTCATAAGGAACATATGTCTCATCTCTTAAAACTCTTTGATTGCATTCAACGTCCAGGGAACACCACTGGCTTACGGAGTGCTTAAGAATCGCTTTGCGTTGTCCAGAAATTTTGCACCAAACCACCTTGCATCACCGGTTGATCTCGGTGACAGATCACTTAACTGTTCATAATGATACGCAGCATTCACCTATGTGCTAATCCGGTTCACATTTCTCGGTGGTAGGCAGTGCTTTAATTCCACTGAAAGATCTTCTAACTGCGCTGGTGTAGTCATCCTCACACACGCGTGACGTGCGTGCTACTGGTTCATTTGGATTATTTCCCTCTATCCTCTCTCCATCTTCTCGCAGCGTTGTCACTGTACGCTCATTCGAACCGGATTTACCAGCTCTACACAGTGATCCATCATACGTGGAAATATCTTCTACGATTAGAGGCTGTGCTATCACTAAGCGTTTTCACTGGCATCTGTGATTAAGCGCAAGCGTTTAATTCAATCGTATTGAGCCGATTGCCATTCTGTGTGACACCATTCGATACAGAATTCTCGAGGCAGGCCGAAAAGCCTAAGCTTACCAACTCTCGAACGTGACTTGGGTGTCCTGGTTCAAGATGACTTGGGTTGCTCCAGGCAATCCGAAAAAGCCTCGAAGACGGGGAACCAACACGTTGGGCTGTTGAGGCGGGCGTTTGAACAAATAAACAGCTCCATATTTCGACAAATGCTCAGTGCGTATGTTCGCCCCCATGTCGAATACGCAGTTCAAGCCTGGCATCCATGGCTGAAACACGACCTTAATGCACTGGAGCAGCCTCAACGCCGGGCATCTAAGAACGTAACTGGAATGCGCAATCTGTCCTACCAGGAGAGGCTGCGACGACTGGGATTGTTCAGTGGAAGCTATCGCAGGCTACGAGGCGACCTGATTATGGCATACTTGATTCTGCGAGACCCACATCATGTGTGCCGCCCTTTACTGCAACTCAGCAGCATTACAAACCTGAGGGGCCACTCATTAAAACTCGCAGAACAATACAGTCGTCTGGAGTGCCGCAGAAATTTCTTTTCCATCCGTGTCTGTCACCGGTGGAATGCTCTCCCAGAATCGGTAGTCTCTGCACCGACACTAACAATATTTAAAAGACGGTTGGACGATGCACTCATCCACTTACACTTTGTTACTTAACACTATGTCTCCATCCTACACCTGGAGTTTACCCTGGAATTATTTGTTGTTAACTGTGAGTGTTGCGAATCTAAGTGGATCGCAGGACTGCAGCGAAGCAAACGATAAGTCCTTATTTTCGTATTTAAAGTGTTAACTATTTTACTATCCTTATCATCATTATTGTTATGTTGATATCCCCACCAACTATCCAACGGGGCTTGTAAAGCAACGCTTCTTAACCCGTATAAATTCATTGTTCATTGTTCATTGTTCAAGGGAGGTGATGAAAGCTTGTAAACGCCTTTGATGCGTTCCTCAAGGAATGTTGTTTTGACTATCATTGCAAGAAAGCCTTGCAAACTATGCCATGTGTTAGTCGGCGTAAGGTGGCAAACTGTGGCCGAAAGTGCTTTAAACTTAAGGTGGTAAACGAAAAATGGTAGGTTAAGAATGCCCATAAACCGAATTTGCTTCTCAATAAATTTGTGCTGACGCTCAAGGTAGGCGTCCATATGCGCAGCTGCAATCTTTGCCAGATGGCTTTTGTTTACTTTTAGCCGGTTCTTCGGTAGAGCTTTTGCGAACCGAGCTGGAAGACAACTTGAGTAGAGACAGTTCTCGTGGAATTTAACCCGTACGCGTTCCACCGCTATCTTGTAGCGCAAGGATAGCAATTGGTCCAATGCTTTTGCAACATATGCGGGGAATATTCTTTTGAGAAACTTGCAATACTGTATCCCATTTACACCATTTGTCGTACGCAGATAGAATACAAAATTAGCGATATGTTAACATTCGATTGTTCTCCGCAATCGCACAAACAATACATTTAGACAATAAATTAACGTATATACCTTTGGAACCGTGCTTGTATGGACCAGATATTTACTCATCACTAACTTTTTAGCTGATCGAGTGGTCTGCGTAGCTGGTTAACAACCATAAGTTCGCTAATTTTCGAATCCGCGTATGGGTGGGGGTTCTCGCGGTATACCCAGCCCGTGCGACTGGTGGTTGTCGCGCGGCAGTGAAGCATCGTTACGGCGTGCAGGTAACACATTATTATTATTATTATTTACAGCGAACACACAGACGACCGACTCCGGTAGTTATCCTTGACTTAAAAGCTGTCTTCGACTCTGTTAACCGAGCCAGCTTGTAGCATTACCCATCCATGAAGTGCGTGCCGGCTAAATTTCTTTGCATTATGCAGTCCCTATACCTTGACTACCTAGGCCGCGTAGGGATATAAGGGAAACTGCCTCCTGAGTTCCCCACGACAGATGGGCTTAGCCAGGGTTTTCCTATCTCTCCATTTCCTTCCACTTTGAGAGCAAAATGATTATGAAACAATCTGTTATTTCAGATCCTGCTGAAGTGGAAGTTCAGCCATTTAACCGAATGACAAACCTGGGCTATACGGACGACGTAGCTCTTCTTGGGTCGGAATCAGTGGCTAAGCAAACACTACTGGATAGAATGATGCGGAGCGCTGCATCCTTCGGCAGGCATTTTGAACCTACAAAGTGTAAAATACTGCTGCAAGTGCAGACCAACACACTTCCGGTTCTAGCTATCACCAAACATCCACTGAAATTGGCGGACCAGTTCCCTTACTTTGGTATCTGCGTCACCCCTGTTGGTCACATCACTAAGGAAGTTACTCTGCGTATCAGAGGAGCCCGTGTGACTTTCCAGAGACACAATCCCTTATGGAGACGGCGGAATATCAGCCTGTCAGTAAAAGATAGTGTGTATAATGCTGCGATAAGGCCTACGTTATTGTAGGAATCATTGATCTGGCCAGTTTTCGCAAAAGCCATTAAGTGCTTGGCTATGTTTAACCACCTGCACTTGCGGAGTAATGCCCATGTCTGGTGGGAACACAGGATGAGCAATGTTGAAGTCTGCCAGTTAAAGTTTTTACAAGAAATATTCTGGTTCCTCACTCCAGTTTTTACTGAATATTACTCCTTTACTTTGGCTAGACTGTGTCCTCCTTATGCCCGTTAACTGATTTTCTCAGCGTGCATTAAATGTTTTAACCCCTCCCAGGTGGCTGAAAGCACGATGTGACCAGTCCATGACGTGGCATAGATGTTTGAAAAAGATGACTGGGAGATTTAGTCAGGAAAATGCATGTTGTCATCGCGAAGGGGACTACGGGATGGTCCACACCACTGGTTAGAAACGGTATCACACGTGGTGCAGTTGCGCAGCCATTGGCCTTCCGGCATTCGGCTTTCTGCATCTGGCTGTTAAGTTTCGTTCTATTCTGATTAGTTTAACGCACCTCCTACTTATGTCCGTTTTTTCTACTCTCTCTTTGCATTAAGCCTATCTTTGCATTAAGCCTATTATCTTGCTCTTGCTATTTATTGGCATTCTTGCGATGTGTGTCGGGACAAATGGATTCACTGCAGTTCGTTGCTCGGATCATAGTTAATAAAGTGAACCGAATTGAATTGCATAAACTAACGTTGGGCGAGCAAGACCAGGACAATTTAATAGACTACTTCAGTTGCTTCTTCATACCTAAGTGACCTGATAATAACATGCGCGGAAAATGTTCAGTTTGTAGTTGAGGCTACCGTTTGGTTTACTTTCATAAAACAAAGTGGATACTGCGCAGTCTGGTTGACTAGCGCAAGTATTTTCATCATTCCAGGTTATCAACAGAAGCGTAATTTGGGCTTAACTAGCTGGATGTCCTCGGTCCCCATATCTGTACATTTGCCTATCTAATTATTTATTAACATGATAGTTAAATTCTAACTGGAAGCCAAACGAATACTGCAAATTAGTTCAGTCCATAATGCTTGATAGGTCATTGCTTTCAGGTGGTGCGTTAATATTTATTGGAAATGCTTGTTGAAATGTGCGTTTGCAAGCTTATAAACTCTCATTGAACTTTAAGAAAGTCAGTTTCTTATGTAGATTCGTTTTTCTTGGACGCATTAATCCATGCGTTGTGCTGTTGTTTGTGAGGATAGAGGAATTGCGGTTTGCTTGGTTGCCACGGAACTAGTTGAGGTATAGTACGAAGCTACACCCTTCCAAGATGATAGGTAAGGCTACAAACAATCATTGTTTTTTGTCTCGTTTATCCATACTTGCACAACTCTTTTTAGGCAGTCTCTATAGGCTGCTTCTAATCACCGAATCCATTCACAATTCATCCTTCTGATATTGGTTACCTTTCTAATAAAAGCACACATCTAGGGAATTTTGTTGTTTAACACAGACATTGAATGTAAGTGATGAAAACAAGATACTACGAGGAACTTCAATGAACTTAGTAGAATTAGTGTGCATTAATCCTGGAAAGAAAACAAATTGAAAAGTCAACTCGAGGGTTCTGATGACTCAGCTGTTGCATAGTCATTTTTAAAACGTACATGTGAATTACAACTGACGTTGAAGGAGAAGGTGTCACTATTTACCATGGAGTAGCGAGCACGATTATCAAATGCTTGCAAACTATGGACTTCCGTTAACTGCATTTGCCGATTTGTCAGTTGAACACATACTTTCCCCTCATTTAATTTACCTGATTAGTAATGCATAGCCGATAACTGGTGTTTATTTTTGTTGTGACATCGAGACAGCAAATTTACCATCTCATTCTACTGTAGCTACATGTGATTCGCTTGGAAGCCTCAGTTCACTAGATTTGTCATTATATCTGCCTTTAGCTACCTGGGGTTACAAGTTTCTTGACTAGCAAGCAGATCAGATCATTCGAATAAAACTACACCACGAAAAAGGTATCTTGGATTTTACACTGCAATATACTCCAAGTTATAGACGTTTGTTCATTTTTTAATGCAAAGTACGCGATTGAAAATCATTTCATGATTGTGTGGATTTCTTATAAGTCCAGTAAACCGCTTGGCCGTGGGAGATTATATCTATTCACTGGATAGTACTCTTGGAGTCAATTTGATATTCTGCACTCAACCATCCTCCGATTAGTGGGTAGTCTGTAGTGTGTTACTAGTAATGCACTTCGTAAGCACACATGGCATTATAGCTAACTGAGTCACAAACCACATGGTATCTATTTGATTTTACCAAAGTCTTTTGTAAAGTTAGTCTGTTTAAAATATTCCAATACACGGTTGGATGATACTGTTGTCTGACATAACTAACAATGAACTATTTACTCAAAGTGGGTGAAATATTATCATATTTTGATCAGAGTCTCGCGGAAGATCAAAATCTTGGTGCGTCAATTGTTTGAGAACTGCAAAATGGATTCTGTACATAATGGTATCACATTTGCCCCTAGAGGTATGGGATGTTATTTTATTGCCTTATTTATAGATAAGCATGCTTCAGCCTTAAAGACTAGAGATCCTTGGTCTTGCCACATAGAAGCTGATTAAGGCAGTGGATGTATAAAAACGACTGAATAGACTAATTCATAAGGATGCACACTTACACGAGGACTTTGCAACTACAAAGTGCCAAGTATTGTTTCAGGACTGGACCGATATGGCACCAGTTTTAGTTATCAGCGAACAACATCTAGAAGTGGTGGTGATGGCGGTGGTAGCTGTGTCACCTCTACTCGTAACATCACTGAGGAAGTGACTTCTCGTATCAGGAACGCCTGTGTGTCAATCGAGAGGCCCAAACATTTACATACACGGAAAGCTGTCAGCCTGTCAAAGTAGGGTGTATAGGACCGCAATAAGATTGTATGGATCTGTTCCCAAATGAGCTGGCAGTGTAGCCCTTAAGCGCTTGCCGTGTTTGAGCATAGTTTAATGAGCAGTATTGCTCAAGGTTGGTGGGTATATTTAGTGAGCAATTCTCAGGTGCGCCAGTGGATTTCGGCGAAAAGCCTTCTGGTGCCTCACTAGTGTTTGCTTAAGTTCATCTACTAGGTTGGCTAAGTCAGGTCTTCAATATAAATTTTGACCGGCTTCGTTGGCGTGCGTTATACTCCGTGGCCCCAACTTGTTGGGCGCAACAACTAGGTGGTCAGACCATGTCGTGGCATAAAGGTGTGGAGGAACTGGCCGAGAGACTGAGTCAGGCTTGTGCATTCAGTCTTCGTGGATGGAGGCCTCGGGATTTTCCACGCCAAGGGTTTGAGACCCTATAAGGCATGGCACATTCGTAAATTCAGTGACTCTCTTGCACTCGGTTTCTTGCCTTTAACCGTCATGTTTCATTTCATCCTGATCAGTTAAACGCACTATTTTCAATTTTCTATTAACGTTTCGTTATATTTGCGTTCAACCTCATTTTCGTACTATGCCTTTGTTAGGCTTGTAATGTGAGTCGTGAAAACCGTTATCAATAGGTATCAACTTGGACTTACAAGGTTCCGTTAAACAATTAGAGCTACGTTATACCCACCGCGCTATAAGTTGTTTACGTATGTACGTGGAAAGGGCAGTTTCTCTGGACTTATATATGAAAAACACAAACCATGCAGCAGCCAATCTCATGATTCCCTTGGGTAAGCGCTATCTAGCATTGGTTCGGTTAGTTCTTCTGCAGCTGGCTAAAGCAGTAGCTTCATTTTTAAGTACTAATAAGATTTATTGGGTTTTGTGGGGATTGATCGCAGTTACACTCATGCAGACAGCCACCACACATCCAGCAAAGCGCTAAACTGTCTTCCCGTCCTACAGAGACTCGTCAGTAGCGCACACACAACGAATCCTGCCGGATTTGAACCGGTGACATTAGGATAGTGTTGCAAGTTTCACTATCTTCATGTTTCTACTGAGTAGGCTAGCACTATATAGGCTGTTTGCATTTCCGCCAGATAAGCACAAATTCACTCCATAAGATGTTTTCAGTGCAAACCTCGTGACATATATCCGTTTCTTATTAAACATGCCGTTTATCTCCTATACTTGTTCAGCTTCGTCTTTTGCGAGCCGGCGACTTATGCCACTGAGTTATGGATGACGGCAGCGGACCCCGATCACTGATTTCTAACTGCGATATAGCGCGGCTCATCCTCCACTGTCATGCACGTTATGAACGTGCAGAGGGCAGGATTGGCCCGCCGAGCAACGACTTCCTTTGCGGCCTTTTGCGGTCGGCAACAGTCGAACGTAGCTCAGTGGCATAAGTCGCTGGCTAGCAAGGATAAGGTGGAAGGTTCGAATCCGGCAGGATTATACGTGTGTGTGCTACTGACGAGTCCCAATGGGACGAAACGGCCTTCTACCGCGGTCCTGGCTGCGTGGTGGCTGTCTGCTTGAGCCTAGCTGCGACGAACCTTCACGAACCATTAGCTTCATGTTCGAACTCACTGCAGCTACATAGTGTGAATCTAACACCTTTTATGTCATGGAACTGGTTTAGTTCTAAGTGGCTGACATTGCTGACGAGGTTTTAGCTGCGAAAACTGCACTTCGTACCTTATTTGATTCAGTCATGTTTGCGGGCTTCTCAAATTATGCATCCAGCATGTACATGTAAATGTCAGCGCTACAGTTGAAAGTGCGGTTCCCAACATTCCAAAGTTGGGGCCTGCTTTCACTTTAGTATATAACGGGTGCACGGCTTTACTAATAACGGAGTACGGAAAATCCGGGACGAATTTTACTCTCTAGTAGCGGTTTGCTTATGACTATGTTTAGGGATCTCGTACGGAACTCGTCCAGTGATTTGAGAAACAGCGCCGATCCAAGGATAGTCCTATGAGGACCAGTGGACAGAATTTAACAGTATTCAACTTTCAATGCGATTCGTGTGCTTGGTTTGAAGAAAGAATTAGTTCCACGTTACCAATACATCATTCCATTTGAGGCTATACAAAACACAGATCATCCAGTTGACCTTCTATTCGATTTGGTTAACCGACCTACTTCCTTGAGCATGCTATTGCAGTGTAGCGTCAGTAGTGGACTTGCTCATGTATTCATTCTGGCTAACTTTATAACACCTTCTAAGTACATGATTGTCTGTTTGCGTTGCATGATCTCAGATAATTTTCTGCCATATTGCGGTTCATACTTATGGTAATTTTGGCCAACATAAATAGATCCATCGTTCTGTGACTCGTCAGCTGATGTCCGATAAGTGGGACAGCATAACCGAAGGTTTGCTCATTGATCAGATAATTCTAGACTGAGTTAACGAAATCTACGTGGCTGATTGTATGACAATAATTGCTTACTTGCATCCAGGTGCTTTCATACCACTTATAGATAGCCAGAAACCGCGGTATACAGTTCAACTTCTTATTCTTAAGGGATATCGTGTTTTATCCTGACTGTACTTGAAGGCTGAATGAGAGCATCCGTGTGCAATCATGAAGCTTGCATACTTTGGTTATGGATTTTCCACATTATTTTTAACGGAATTTTTATCTTCTTCACGAACCTGACTAAAGTTTTGGAGTGGTTTTATCTGAGATACTAAGAACAATGTTATATTTAGCACTCTGGACGCATCATTGAGTTTCTGAATGTACTGAGCACGTAGAAGATTATCTATTCGTTGTTAGGACTTTAACCTCAACAGTCTGGCATACTGAGAGCAAATCTAACCAGCTCACGAATTCCACATGCTACTCAGATTAATAAAGCTGTAACGTGTTTGCGATACCTACATGTTTCTACTGAGTAGGCCAACAGTATGTAGGATGTTCGCATTTCCGCCATAAAACCAAAAAGTCACTCTATACACTGTGTTCATTGCAAACCTCGTGACATATTTTGCTTTCTTATTAAGCGCGCCGTTTGTTTTCTACGGTTGTTCACCTCCGTCTTCTTCCGAAACAGCCAGGCAACGCATCTCCAGCTGCAATCTATTGCATGAATGCGAAATGTTTAAATAATCACATGAAATCGGATAGACATTCAAGTGATCGACACGGATCATTTGCACGCGATTAGCCCTGCGGCAACTGAAACAACGCGTTCGCACGTTTACCAATGGCAGCGCGCTAGTTGTATCCTTGGGCGTACGACAGCTTCATAATGACACGATCTACAGATAGCTCATGGACTCTTTGTAGCAGAACGAACAAGCAATCAATAGTACTTGACAAAGCTCAAGGTCATTCACTGCCAGCCACGTAATTGTACTTGCCTACTACCCAAGTCGCACATGTTTCTTGATAAAGCGCATTTATACACGAACACGTTTTCTAATGCGCACTTGCTTGTAGAATCTGTCGGGTATTGAGTCGCATCAAATTTGTCAAATGGTTGACCAAATTTTAGTCCATTACCAAACGAATTGAAACAAATAAACACGAGAGTAAAGCGCCAATATTGAGCTATTTCGCCACCGACAATAAGCTGTGTGCATAGCAATACCTCATTGCTCCCTGGGTACATTACATTGGCAATGAGCCCGTCGTACCACCTGAAAACATCCATCTGGAACATTCTGGGGATCACGCATCGGTCTATCTAGTAACCTTTGCGCCTGAGTGGGATGAATTTGTCCAACAAAGACTTACATACGACGCCCACTCGACTGGTGGTTCAAAGACTTAACGCAAACACAATTATAAAAATGGCAATGCCGCTGCTCCAGTCAGAACTCAAGTGCAGTGTAATGGGGGATAGTTGGGAATGAAATATTACAACCTAAGCTACTGCTAGATCAAAATGACAGAAGGTGACCGAGGATGCCACCCCATACACAAATGCATCGATATTCCATTACAAAGACATCTAATCCATATTCACAATAATCGTGTGATCAAGCCCTTTCACACGATTCGTCCGTGTTCTTGACCAGTGGCACCACAGCGATCACTATTCCAGGAATCGTGGCTTTCCGCAAAGTACCCCAACGCTGACGACAAGTATTCCCGAAGCTAATTAACTAGTCACGATTCATAAGCGTACTCAAAGGTTGCCCAAAAACATTTTAAGAATGCAGAATCATCGATTCATCATTTCTATAGATCCTTCCGCCATTTCCAGCCGAACAGGCGGTTTCCATGATCAGTAGGTCGACAGTATGTCCCTCGGAGACCAGCTGCAATGAGCTAGTAACAGCGAAATTTACCTGTCGACGGTGATTTTTACCACAATGTACCGTTATTCTATCTAACCAGCGTATCCGACTAATCAGAGTGGTGATCCTAGTATGCAAGTTTTAGTGGTTACCCTATCTTCCAGGTTTAGGTCCGGATCAAAACTTTTTCACAGAAATATCCCGTGTTAAATCCCACATGAGCCACGTCTTTTAACACCGATACGCGTACTTATTTACGCCTGTGTAGCAATGTCGCTTTGCAGAAAATTTTATTTCGCACTTTTGCTTGGGATCCTGAATAATCACTATAATTTCAATAATTATTGATACATTGTGCCCGACAATTCATCAATGCTTGTAATTTAGTGATCCTACCCAACGATGCGTGCTTCGAACATTTCGGGAAAAAACATTTATTTATTTACTATTATTCAGCCTCGGCTATATAACTATCAATTCATTGTATTCCCAAAGAGAATGCATAGCAGTGATACATGTGTCGGATTTTCAGGTGTGACGTCTTGTCTAGTAGGATAGAATATTTATTATGGGTTTTACAAAATCCAATAGTATGATCAGAATTCAGGGTAAGCAAACATATTTGATAATTCCTCTTCAAGGTTATACAGTTATATGTAAATCAAAATGTACAGGCAGACATTACAAGTTGTTACTCCTAGAGCGATTTAATTGGATGCTAACAGAACTGTATGTTAAATCAAGACAATCGACCGTGTGTGACCTCGTGGGTCAGAGGTCACCGGCCGTTTGAGCCAAGGTAGACCCAAACCCTTAGCTAGCTTCTTCTGAACACATAGTTCGGGTTTATACAACCGGATCGCGATTGTTTCATTGGTTTCTAGTAGTCACTCGCGGACGTATTTTGAGCAGTTCTTCGGGGCTTGATAGATAATTTTGAAAACATCAGTGAACTTTTGGTGTGCCTTGAATCGGATAGATGCGCGGCCATTGAAGAATTGGCTGCTTTTCCGCTTCAACTTCTAAGCCCGACTGGGTGGTGTTTCTTCATTCTGGCAGATAGACTCCTTGTCGTACGATCAATGTGTTCTGTTCCACAGGAGCATGAAAATGAGTAGATACACAATGAGTTGGTGTAGACCGGCCTCTTGTCATTTGACTTTAGCTTCACTATCGGAATGCTAGTGAACTGGATTTGATTCTGCGCTGCTGGATAGTTGCGTCTGAGTGTGAACAAAAGACGACGATAGCAGTTCCGTCGCAACCTTACCGCTGTATGGCAGCTTACATTCTACTGTCAAAACTAGAAGCCGTTTCTTCTTATTCTCCATGTTGGCTCTGAAGAAACTCTCAAGATGGCCATTCTGCTTTAACTTTTGATGGTATGATTTACATTAATTACAAAAACATTCAGAAAACAGGATGTTCAACAGTACCGATTAAAGACATTTTAATTCCGGCCGAAATGCGATGATTTTCTATTGCAAGTGGTGATCTGCTAGAAGTCGTTCAGGAATTCAAGTACCTGGGCAGGTATATTAGTACCCGTGGGATTGAAGATGAGGTTACGAACCGTATAGCAAAAGCTTAAGGTGCTTTTGCCAATCTCCGCCACCTGTGGCGCAGACGCGACATTACTCTCACCCTCAAGGGCAGAGTTTACAACGCAGCCGTCCGTTCAACTCTCCTATATGGCTGTGAAACCTGGCCCATCAGGTCGACAGACATAAGGAGGCTCGTCATATTCGATCATCGCTGCCTTCGCAGCTTAGCTCATGTTTGGTTGGAGCACCGCTTGAGCAATGAGCGTGTTCGGCGTCGCGTATTTGGTGCAGGAGAGCGAGTGAACTGCTCAGCACCATTATATCACGCACCAGGCTCCGATGGCTGGGCCATGTGTTGTGCATACCAGCGCACCGCCCTCCGCGACGTGCATTGTTTGCGCGTTGTGGGTGCGGTTGGAAGAAGAGGAGAGGAGGCCAAGTGATGACTTGGTCGAAAGAAATGAAAACCCTCACTTCGAAGGTGGCGTCGGTTGGTGCATCCCGACTGCCTGGCTGGGGTTCTAAGGACGGTGAACACGTTTGGTTGGACACACTTGCTGATATGGCTAGGAGCCGGCCCCAATGACGTTTGTGTTGTGAGTTCCTTTGTCCATCCTCCTCCTGTTTAGCATCCCTCTCCAATCACGATTTCAATCGTTAGGCATAATATGACTTTCTTTTACGGCAGCCAGCTGTTAGCTCCCCGGAACGATGTCCATCCGTTACTGGGTACTCAGCGGGCGTGCCACTGTTTGTTTTTTTTTCTTGCCTTTTGTATTGCGGCACACTAGCTGAGGTGTTTTCCACCTCCAGCTAACGTATAATGATGATGATGATGATTTTATTTATGCCTAATGGAGTATAGTGTTTTTGTCTTCGCGATAAATATCTTCCTGTTTGCAATTTAAATCTTTGATGGCCATAGTATAGAAAGATACGAGGCGTAGAAAAGTGCGCTATCAACTACTTTTGTACACACGTTTTCATTCCCCTTTTGATTCGTATAAGCGGACTTCGTCGAATAATCGTGTTGTCCATGGGAAGCATACACTTGAATGTATGATCGTATTCACTTTAATGGTTACAGTAACTCCTTTTTGCGTGCGTAGAAATAACTAATTGTCATTTTGTTTGCCGTGGGAGCGCAAAGCGCGACGACTGGCAACTGGGTGGCCATCAATCGAGCCACTCTACGATTCCCTTTGTACTGCAAAGCGTTAGTTGCGTATGTTATTTATAAGCTTATACAGAATTGTTAAGTCAAAGCACTACCTGTGTCCTGTTTGTTCAGAATTACAGAAAGAATTTTACGTTTTTATTTTACCTACAAGCCTACTTTGTTTGAGTCGTAGATAAATTGTGGGTATTTCGTCCTTTTTGAGCAGACTGTATTGTGGAAAATAGTGCTTTTACTCACATTTAGGCTGTAATTCAAACTTCTGTGTTACTCTGGCTGCAAAAACCAGTAACGTGGCTCACGTTCACAATCTTCATAACATTTCTGAAATTATTCCTCTACAAATATATCAATGTACATTGTTTCAATATGGACGAAGCAGGCGGCTCAGTTATAAGGCCACTAAAATTGTGCAATTGTCTGCGCATCCTTAAGTTACTGAAACACGAAACACTACAAACTTTTTGACTCACGTTAACCTGCTACTCGGCACCAGATAGAGTTGCACTGGAAGTTGCAAAAGTTGACGTCTTCGCCGAAGCAGAACTGCGCAATTGCCAAAGCACTTTTAGGATGCACACCATGCAGCTGGTAAACGGCAGTCGATAATGACCTACTACATGGTATACTATTTAGGACAGTCCGGTAGGTGCGGAAAGTAAGTCGATCTGCTAATCAATTCGGTTACAATGTACTTGTGATTGACGTTTTAGGTAACTGCAGGCTCTTTCTGCGTCGAAAATATGTGGTAATCGACGCTGGCTGATCACGTGACTGCAAAACGGGCCAGGTAAGAAGGTAACAGTCTAACATATCTTATAACTTGTGAGCGTTATTCCCTGGGTTTAAAAGGACTAGATAATTTGGACTATCTAGAGGTTCCGATGCAGGGCATCAGGACACAAATCAAGATGAATATTTCTTTGTCGCCGAGTTTTTCACAGTTATGCTGCGAGCGATATGATCAGACTTGATTAGAATCAACCACTATGCATGTTACTCCGTGCATAATTAACATACCACTTCAACAAGTAGTGATCGCGATAACACGCATTGCCGTGGTCGCACAGAAAGCGTTAAAAATGTTGCGCATTAAAATGTTGCTGGTCGTATTTAACCGATTGGCCATTACCCTTTGGCCGCATTTGTGAAGTCATTTTTTCTGCGCAGCCACTGCGTATATGATGTTTACTTAATCTCTATCAAAAGTTGGCAAAATTCCGACAGGATTGAAATGAACTACTACCAACATCTTACCATTTTGTATCTTACGGACCAGTCAAACCTTCATCGGAGTTTGTATGGAACGAGAAAAATTAAGCACATACAACCTGTTTTCATGCATTAAAACCGATAACATCACTGAAATGTTCACTTCAATCTACTTTTAACGAAGAATATCAATATCCAGTTGTAAGGAAGCATTTTTCGGCCTCTGCCATGGTCAGACCGGGTTTTGCCACCATTTACATGAGGTGAAGTTTAAACATTTATCTAGTATACATCATTGTTGGAAGCCTACCATTACAAACAGAAGCAGCATGATTATGGAACGCGTTTGACCAATGCACGTCAGTCTGTGTTAATGATGCACTTGCAAGCATAGCAGTGAGTTTAGCCAACCGGAAATACCTCTCAGGAGTAAATGAGACTGCTTCCAATATATCCGTTGTAATGCAGTCATTTTCATGACCGATAATGATAAGGGTGGATACGATATGGTACAGAGGCCACACGGTAGAAAACAGCAAGTGTTTATCAATTACTCTGATATCTGCTGTAGTCATAAAGTTGTAGTACCTGAACCATTAGGCGTAGGTTCTTCTCTTAGTACGTAACGTTATTACATTATCACACATTAATGGCGTGTTTAGTTTTGCGGATACTAACGGCTTGTAACATCTGTGGCTCTATAATTACTAGCTGAAACATAATTCCTTATATCACTGTAAACAGCATGCATTGTTGGGTGCATCACTGCGGGTGCATTCTACATTCTGGGAATGGAGTTAACGGTGATGTACATCTAAAACAAACTACGCGCAAAACCGACCCTCAGACATGACTCATGAATTAGATGAGAGGTGCTTTGCTGTGATAGGTCTAAGTACTAGGGCAAAGCGAGAGAAAAATGTTTATTCACTGAACGCTTTCACCTACGGCTTAGTTCGGGAATGCGGGGGGCCGTAGATTGTTAATGGTCCCAGTATTTTGTTCGTATTAGTATACCTTCACTCTGAATTTCGTGGTAACGTAAACAGGCTAGATTCGAGCACATTGTTTCACATGTTCCATGAACGCTGCTACGGCTAGTAAATGATACATTGCACCTGCTCGAGCTGTAATTATATTTCATCAATCGAGTGCTTAGCTTAAACCCATCTCTAATGATTTGGATGGGTAAAACGTCCCCAGATTGTCCGTCCATGGATATAACATCGAAAATTTTAAATTCTTTGTTAGGCACACCAACAATACACCGTACTTTATCACAAACTATTGCAACGAACGCAGCGAAAGTAGTTAAACCTGACCATAAGATGTTAATAGACTAACGTCTTAATCTCTAAATCAGAGCATACTTAGTGCTAACAGATGCGTGTCCTTACAGAACCCATAAATGTGCTTCACCATATTTAGGTTTGTAGTCCGACTAGTTTCGCGACGTAAACGACTTGTGTTTGAGATTAGAGAGGTTGTTGTTCTTTTGTGCTTTTGATCATCTGATAATTCCCAATAACCTCCGCAGGTTAATCGACAGTCTTGTATCGCAGCCATTTAATTTACCGCATAAAATTTGCATACAACTTGACATAAATAATTTTTTATTTAGGCATAGAGTTCGCTCAGTTTGAATTACTCTTCTCTTATGTCTCAGATAAGAGGCAGTAATACCATAGACAAGGTCTATGTCGTTTCCAACCTTTGGACTTAGGGATCACCATGATGTCTTGTAATCTGAGCTCGCGTGTTCGAGCCTACATAAGGACCGGGCGACCCTCGAAGTATCTTTATCCCAAGTGTGACTGGTGGTGGTTGCGCGGCAGTGAAGCGACGTTCCTGCGTACTACCGTACTGCAAAAGTTTAGTATTTTTCTCATCGCCTGAAATTTAGCATTATCGACGGTATTTAATGAAAAACATCCATTCCAGCGGGTGCGATGTGTACTTCTTCACGGATAGTAACGTAGTCCGGTTGGTAGGACTGTGCACTCCGTACTCATCAAAATTGATATCTAACAGAATATTGCTTTAACAGAAACCAATATATTGCCTTACCATATGTCCAGAAATCAACTGTTTCTGTGTTCAACACTGAATATCTCAGTTGCATCCATACAATTGTTCTGTAACATATTATGTGCATACCAACTGTACAGGTAACTTCCGTGAATGCTTATTGAATGTTTGTGACGATAAATCCGTTCGTCTTTGTCTGCATCGATTGGGGTCGACCAAATATTCGTCTACATAATGAGTAAGCAATCTTTGTATTCGTCTTTCTTGTTGCTTGTGAAATGGCGCCATCTAATGTGCTTTAGTATGAAACATAACTAATGCATGTACGTACAAGCACAGCCAAGGAAAAATTCTTGACAATACCAGTGCCTAGCATTGTTGGTATGTAACAGGCTTGGATACAGGCGTTAACGGGGCATAATCACTTAATTTTCACACATGAAAGCAATCAGTAGGGAACACTTTCGTTGTTGTGCCGCAACATAATAGCTTGATCTTAAAAGAAAGAAAAGGTCGAAAAGGGAAAACATGGCGAAACAAGAAATACACTGTTGTACATCAATATTTAGACCATGGTGGGAAAGGGAGGCTTAGCAATGGTGAAAGGATAATGCGAATCAGAACACAAAGGCGGTCGAACTCTGCGCCTGCTCATGAAAACAGTTGTCTCCAAACAAATATGCTCATTGTCTTCTAAAGTAAAGACAGCTAACTTGACGTTGGAACTCATGTTCCTAACGACACCATCTATCTCGGGTAGTGAGGTATTTTAATGGGCGCTAAGATCAGTACCAGAATTTCGTTGGTTTTGCGAGAATGCAATGCAAATTTACGAGGATGCAACGTGTGGGCGGCAAACATAGATAAACAATTGCTCTCCAGCGTTATCAACTGCGTCAGCTACAAAAGTAGCGGAACTATTGTTACCCTGCCACCTAACCGAACGGATTCAGTAGGTCACATTGTCAAGAAAGACCTACAGACAAATTTCGGTCAGGTCAGTATCCAAAAACGAAAATATGCTCTCGCCTAAGGAGCGCCTTGTTTCTCGTACCGGAAAGCAAACCCGCGCCCCTAATACTTCGAATTCTGAGTTGTCTTCCTTGCCTCTGCAAAAGTAACGAAGCAAGCCAAGAGCAACCTTTGTAAGTTCTTGGATCATAGACCTAAAAGTCTACCATAATTCAGGGAAATGATCCGACCAACACTTATGCAGGCCATTTTGGAGGGCCTGGATTACAGAATAAAGTGACTATGCTTTGTCATCAACCTAAGGTCACAAATTATCAGGTGCATCAGTGGTATGACTTCAATCCACTGTCCAGCGAATCAGATCTTTATGAACAAAGGCTCGTGATACAACCCTTTAAGTCAACATCCTTCCTCGGCATGGGCAACCGGGAACCGTCTGCCCAGACAGCTCATATACTCAATTAACCCTTCACGTTTTCCAATCTTTGTCTTTTCTTTCTATATGTTATGAAAATTTACCCATGTTTGATAAGTCGTGTTATATATATATTTATATATATTTATATATAAAGTGTCATAGTATACTTGAGGAATTCATTTGTCACGTCTGTTCACGCATTCGGTTTTCGGCGGTCCAATAAGACTACACCGGCAGTTGCTGGCTTCTTCAATGAGGACTACTAAGCTTGTGGATGACTGTTGACTGACCAGGCACACGGACATTAATTAAAGGCGTCTGTTGCACGGATTGAGAAAAATATAATAATCAGGCGACATGGATCCCCCACCTAATACAGCTAAGGTTGTTAACATCATGCTTGCTACTTAACCGTGAGATTCCGCCAGCTCCGGATCTTTCCCCCAGTTACCGCTTTCCATATATGCAAGTTCTCTTTCTTATAGGCTAATCAAAGCTCTGTGAATATCATCGAACTTTGCAACACTATGGTGTGCTGGAACCAAGCGTTGCCTGCGCATTCAGCACACTCAGTCGTTAGACCATTTGTGGTGAGTGCTTTCACCACCCTTTTCCAAAATCACCCTAGCCCCAAAGCATCGCGGTCATCGTACCAAATGAAATAGCAGTGCTGGTCTATTTTGCACTTACGGTGTGCGTTCTGTCAAATAAAACCCTATCGTCTGTCGTGTGAATAGAAAAGTAACTAAAATAGATTATCACACCTAACCTACAGTTCAAGTCAGTTGGTGCAATAACTAAATTCACACGGCCTCAGAGTAAAATACTAGTTAAATGTAAGCAGTTTCCTAGTTCATTTTGGTTCAGCGTACACCTCAGTTCGTGGGATCATTGTCTAGGCTTTATTTTCTTTGCATCTGCCCACATACCTGTAGTGCTAGATTTGCAAAAGTCAACGATGGTACTATATCGCCCATGGAATTATGTACGTTTCCTGATTGCTCATTAGTCAACCGATGTACACTCATGGATATCTAACTGTGTAGATACTACACTCAGCGAGCTTCCCAGTATGAGAGTTAGAATAACAAACTTATACACCACTGCCCGTTTGTTTCAAGATGGCCAACCACAACAACCGAAAGTACACGCATTTTATTTTTAATCTGTTCACCATTCAAGCTGTGGTAAGGTATCACAGTCATTTCACAAAACTGGTGCTCCATACTAATCATACCTGTAACAGCTTGTTCAACAAAATACTACGCTTATACATCCACCGGCATTTGCATGCATGAATTCTGATTGACTACTCACATCTAGACGAGACTGGCCTCTAACCTGATGCGATGATTTGCGCTCCACCTAGATGTATTGAGCTATGCTAGATGGCTCTCTTTGCGCCCTCAGAGCCACTCACACCAGACTGAGCAATGGTTAGTGTCTAGAGAAGCTCAGTCTGCTGCCCATGCAGGTTGCGGGCTCGTGTAAGGATGGATCATCACTTAGTTAAACTTATCCCTACAATACACCGCCAAAGCCTCACTGCCTTGCGATCAAATTGTTGAATAGAAACCTTAATTGAAATTCCTACTTCCTGTCATGTTTAGGTCCGGAAAACATGACCGTATCTGACTCATAAAATACACTGAATTTATCTTCAAACGAGTTCTCGGTGCTCAAGTAGTCGTAGGGGATTATCAGTGATGCCCTAGCTGCTGCAGCATGCGACGTGAATATGGTTAATGATGCAACCGCTCATTGCTTTTTTGTCCGCATAGTTAGCGTCCCGCTTCAACTTCACTCTTATCTCCCAAATTGTGGCCATACTTCACCTTGCTTTGATAGTCGCTTGTCTTTTAGCTTGACCCCACGCAATAGCAGGCGCCCATCTTCTCCGCTTGGCAATTACATGTACGCGCAAGCCGGAAGCGTCAGTTTAGTGGTCTTTATTTGAAACTGGATCCTGTCTAAGACTAATATATTTCAACGTGGCGTCTTTTTGTCGTTCATTCAACTGGCAGCACCTGCTCGTAAACTAGAGGCCCTATCGATCAATATTTGCTGCTTATCGGAAAACCGCATGCATTACTAGAGCGCTGTGCTCATTCCGCAGCCCTCTTCATAGGACTCTGGTGCCACCTTCTCACTGTATATATACGGACATTATGTTGTTCCGACTTCTGATCAATCAGGTGTGGGTATTGCGCTGCGTCCCCAAGGTAAACTTGCTCCTGCTGACTGGATCCACCAAATAGCTAGATGTGTGCCGTCCGTCTGTCTCGTTCAACAGTTTACAGTCTCCTGGGGCAATCTGCCTATATTAAGACTACTGACTACTTCCCCATAAACTTTATTGCTGACTAGGTGAACGATGACTTATCTCGTCAACTAAACAAGCTCCTACGTTACGAAAAATTTTGGACACTGCACTATACGCTAGTGATCTGAAAGCTTAAGTTTGCAACTTACCCATTGATGAGTTGCATCTAAGAGGCTAACACGTCCCTGACTCCCGTAACGATAAGGGTGTGCGATTTGTATGCCTACTTGAAGATGCTGGTTTATCTTTCTCAAACACCAACTCCCGACAGAGCACCCGAAGGAGAGACTCTTGACACCAATAACTGTGGAGCTGGTATGGACTCAACGCGATCAACGGGAGTTCAGTCACAGCTTTAAAGTCTATGTGCAAAACTGTTGCGCGATGCTGAGCATGAGCGGGGACTCAGACCATAGAATTGTATGTGTCAATCTCCAGATTCGCCTCGGTGAACATCCGCGACGATGCTGTGAGCACATAGACGCTTACCAACTGCTGAAGTCAGATGTTAAAAATGTCCATTGTTCTAATTGGAGTAGGGTTACATAGGTGTTTTCTGAGCACAGTTAAAGATCACTAGTCACAAGCGCACCAAATATAATTAGCCGCATTCAGGTCTCCATGTGGTGAAACAACTTCCCAGCCTCGACAATGGGTCTTTGCACATTCACTGGAAGGCATCCATACTCGCTGACTCATTCAGGCTGGAAGTGAACTCTACGACATTCTCGATAGCTATGATAACGTAACGGGGCACTTGCCTGAAGAGGGACCGAAAAGCCTAGTGGTCACGTAGTAAATCAGAGATGGAGACCGCAGGCGCTCTTGGTAAGTGTGGAAAGTTATTTATAAGATACGAGAAACGGCCTGCAGGAGACCGGATGTCAGCAAAACTTTATGCAACGATAACGAGGAGCTCATATACAATCAGGCAAGATGCTTGAACAAGTTGGAAAGCGGTTTGATCAGCTAAAGTTAGCCGCCTCAGTATGGAGCACCGATCGCCATTCTGCCTGGACCGCCTCCTTGTATCTGTCCACAAACGTGAGGTTAGACAGTCAAACTTGAGTAAGATCGTGGAAGCAGATGGTTTTGATCTTGTTCACTTCGAATTTGGGGACCAGATGTTGTGGATGGTTTAAGCAGCTTACTAGTGAGGCTGTGGGACAGGAAAATGTCCTAGGAGATTTGAGCAGATAAGCTATAATTCCGATTTTCAATGGATGCGACATCTCCAAAGAATTATTCTGGTTCTCATCGCCACTAAATTAGTTCACCCTGTCGTATTGCACAGACGGACCATTATTCATGAAAGCCAGTTTCGCGAGGAGCAAGCCAGCTTTCGTCAAAATCAAGGCTCTATTCATTACATCTTCACTTTACGTCAATTGTTGGAACTCCACAGTATTTGCTGGCGGCTGTCCGTAGTCGCGTTCTTCGACATCAAACGTATTTTCGATTTAATGGATGAGTGATTGCTTACTTTCAACTACACCATACTGGGATGCAGCCAGTTGGAGCATGGCGGTGCAGGTGAAACCTATGGAGGAAATACGCTGCATGCAAGCTGGTCACCTTGGACGGTTCCAAAAATGCTTATTTGAAGTTTCGCTTAAAGGTGCCTTTTGGTTCTTTCCAGATTGTTAGTCTAATACATTCAAACTGCCAGGTGCTTCAACAACCCAGCTGAAGTCCACTGTATCAAGTGTGAATGAATACATATGCGATCTCATTTTACAGATTGATCAGACTATTCAGTTGGAGTGTGCCTCGCACCGTCGGGGAATAAAAGTTTCATTTATTCATTTACGGGCTCTCGGGATTGTCTGATAAGGAAAGGTGTGCCAAATATATGGGCATATATTATCAGAGCGCGTCTGCAGGAATTTTGGCCAAACTTAGGGCTTATGACCAACTGTCGCCGACCGCGAATAACAAGATGACCTCCTGAAGTTGTGTGAACTGTCCACCTTCCAAAATGGTTCTTATTGTCTCGCAATTTGCTAAGATCCATACAATGTCACGAATTCCCAATTTTTATTTGATATGTGTATAAGCCTGGTTACAGTTTGTAGGTCTTCTATACCATTCAGCGCGAAGTTGAGCCAGAGATCTTATGCATCCGTGAACATCATGGATGTCTGCCCTGAAAGAGCTCTAACAAGTTATCTTTCCTTCTTTTAGGAGCGGTCACTTATCAAGCAACATTAAGTCATCCGCTTATTTTAACCTGCCAACCTAAATAGCCGTTATTAAACGAAAGCTACTCAATTCAAAGTTCTAATAACCCTGTTTTTATCTGCACTAAATAGTAACGCAAATAATGCCATTAGTTATTCGGCCTGGTCAAAGTCATTTTGGAATTCTTGAAGCAAATTCGACCTGTGCTTAAATAGTGAAACCGGTTCTTAGAGGAAACCCCTTATGTTTGGAAGCGTTTGCAGGATGTACGAATTAGTTGAAACCGCTTGTCAAACAGCAGTCAGTATACTATGCAAATGGTCTTCATTTACTTTCAAAATAGATATGCCAAAATTTATTCGACCAAATGGCATTTCGATAATGGAGAAAAATCAACTACGTGCTCTGTCCATTCTGTACAACATCGTTTAGTAATGAAAGCTTTTCGCGTTTTACAACGTCGTTCCCAACGGGAGTTTGCAGGTGTGCTGTCAATTAACAGGAACAAAAGACGGAAAGTCGACAGTACAAATAAATAAAAGGCACAACCGGTTCAAGCGAACGTCCATTGAAGCGTCTTCTGAGGTGCTGCTTCCATGCGGTTATTTCCTCGAGAGGTTTCACTCGCACTTCTAAGCCTCATTTGGCCATGTGCCCATGTGGCTTAATAGAAAAGAAGCCGTCTTCATGTTGACTCATTTTTGCTGGCATCCGTTCAAAGCAACTAGGTCGCCCTCGCCATGTAAACGCTTTTTTATAGCCGTTGGTATTACCAAGTGGGCCGTTGTTATGCTGATGCTAAATAGCAAGTAGACAAACACCGTATTAACTCATCTCTGAAGCTGTGGTTATAGACATAGCGAAAGACACTCCAGCAACTCAGCCACTCCAACATCCGATGCATTTGAGACCAGTACCAATTATTTTCTCGCCATTAAGTCTAAAATCTTTAGAACTGCTTGGGTGCAGTTAATTAGTTCAGAAGCATCAACCTATCCCCTTAGGAGATCGGCCCAGTCGTGATAAGCAATGGAATGCAGAGTAACATAACGGAATCGAATGAAATCCTCAATGCTTAAAGCGTATACTCCACACAAGGATAAAATGCAGCCAGGCGGTTTTCTGATTTATTTTGTACATTCAAGACAAAAAGACAAATAATTGTTAGAAATATTTTTTATAAACATGACAGTACCTGATTATAAACTACCAATCAACAGATGTGTTAGCGCATGGATCTGACGACTAATCGCTAAACTCATACTGCGGTATATCAGAAAGAAAAAGCAAGGAGCTTCACTTAACTCCTCTTGGTGGCATGGCAAATTTAATCAGATATAGGGGAAACTGCACAACAAGTTTTACCTACTATAAGCTCTAATTTTTATTTCCTCTCTCTCGGGACCGTCATCGACAAATGTTGACTTCTACTGATAGTCTCCTGTTGTTTAGTTACACCAGGCATCCAAATAGTAGAATAAACAAGTGGGAAGATGATGCTTAGTCAAATTCTAAGTACGAAATCGAACATTCAGGTATAAGCTGAGTTGGAACTTGGTGCCGGTGTCTGTCAATTTATTCCGATACCGGACATAAATGTCTGCAACAAAGTTTGCTCTATCGCTTTCATTGAACGCCTATGCTAGGCCAGTACGCCTTTCTCACCATTCATTACGCCAGATCGACTGGTTTTGTTTTTTTGGGGAGTCAATTATTCGTCCCATTCTCAGCTTGTTTTGATTGGAGGAGAATTTACACGCCATTCGAGAGCAGTGACCGATAGATAGTGCTTAAATTCGGTGTGTAGATTTCTAAACGTAGAATATGGTAAAGAGCATAATATCTGGGAAAATTAATGCAGCTTACCTACAAGGAAGTATATGTGGCGACCAATGTACATTTACAATTGGTATATTATCAAGTACGTGAGACACGACTTAGCTGAGCTGATCCGATCGTAAGGTACAAAAATACGAAACGGTTATACAAACTGTTTACAAAAGCACTGATGACTCCAATTCCATTGAATTTTGTGCCATTGCTTTTGTTTCAAAATTCGTGGGAATCAACCACAATTGCAAAACGTTCAAGTACGTTTAGGTGAATGACTGGGAAAAGAAAACAAAATGACAACATTTTAGGAGGTGCGTGACAATATGCACATGAAAATTAAAGTTAATATTTATAAGGTTGTTATATAATAATAATCTACACATATTGAAAATGTGTGAACAGACATGGTAACACGACAAACGGTTAAAATGCGAACTGCCTTCATCATAAAGCAAAACTCAGTTTTAATGACGCTCTTCACACAAGTGGGCAAATGGAATTGAGTGCATAGATTTTGTAGCATAGTTGCAGCCATTACCAATTCACCCTTTCGGTAGGTGTATGTCTTGCGGGCACTCATGCATTTCACCTAGCTTTGTTATAGAAAGAAAGCACTAGAGCAAGGCTAGGAAAAGCTGGCTTATCTAAAGCACCAACGTGCGCAATTTTTCCAAATACCACATTGGGTCTTTAAGTTAAGTAATAGCACAGTAGGAAGCAGCGTAGAGGAAAGAAAAATCGAAGATGTTTTCCGTCTATCCAACTCATCGATGTGCTCGTGTTTTAGTAGATCATCAACGGGCCATCTATCTGAGTAACACGAAGTATATAACAGTAAGAACTAAGAGAAAATCAGAGACAGATTTAATTTATCCAACCTACCGAGAGCCAACGTTTTCATATGTCAATGGTGGGTCACCAATTTGAGTAATCCCGAAGAATGTGACAAAGTAAGTGGAAGGAATGAGGGACAACGCTTTCAAGTAAGAAAAAATAGATAATGAGTGAACACTGTATTTCACGTTGGGTTGACAGACCCTTCTCGTCATATTTATCTATATTTTATATTCCGAATTCCACAAGTACTTCGATGTTATCAAGTCCGTTCTCGTACACCCATTTGTCTGTACAACTGACACGAAAAAGTTTTTTAATTTTAGTACCAGTTAAGTACCCTTTTAGTTGCATCTCATATGTTCGAAGCGAAGATGTACTTCTGATGGATTGAGACAAGCTATCCCATAACGTGGGATATTTGTGTGTAAAGGTGTTGTACCGCAGATGTGTGTAACAACGAGTTAGTTTGACCATATTGTCTTTCTCCTTGGGTCATAATTTGAGGATTCTTGCAACACCGGCTGATAATAACTTGTATATGCTAGTGCATGGAAAATTTTGAATAATAGATGTGAATTCAGCCGTAATATTCGTACCTATTTCGGTTCGATACTTAACAAATGACATCTTGTTTTCTAAATGCTCTTAGAGTTGCTGCCAATAGTCTTTTGTAACCGTACTTTGTGTAACTTCCATTGCACTCGTGTCGCATATTCTAATGATACTAAAATTGTTGGCACAGTATTCTGATATTTCTCTGGCGTACACACTGAATGACAGGAGCTTAACATTGCGTGTCACAAACAAGCGGCCAAGCATTCCAATAGTCTGTCGTGTTTTAGGCATGGTATACTCAACTTGATCTTTTAAATGCAACGGACCTGAGCAACGGGGCCATAATTCACGTATGGATTCGCATAAACGGAGCGGTATTACATGCCAAACAAACATTTATGTAGAACCAAGCACCAATAGCACATAATGCTGCATTTAGCTTTTGAAATTTTCATGTAACCTCCGACACACCAGACTTCTAGTGAAACTAGGTCACTTTGGATCTCAGATATAAAAAACGGAGACTGAGAATCAGTGGCGTACAAAATTTTCAAAGCTTCTGTGTACAAATAAGGTCTACTGTGCTTTATTGTAGGCAAAAGATCATTTACGTACATCAAAAAATCAAGAGGGCCGAGCATACTTCTTTGTAGAATGACACTAGTATTACCTCTTGTTTCATACAGATACTCACTTGGCTTTACTTTCTGCTTTCGACCAGTGTGGTACGCTTCTAACCAAGAAAGTAGTGAGCCTTGGATTCCACGTAGGCGAAGTTTGCGTGTAGGCGTTCTATGTGTGACTCTGTCAAAGGCTTTTTGTAGGTCCAATTTATGTACGATAAGGCCTTACTAGCGTTTATCGATTTCGTTGATTGACCAAAGAAATCTAGCTGGAAATTGACACTTGAACACTGTTGAAGAAATCCATACTCCAAGTGGTTGTCTGATGTTAAAAATTTAACGATTTCATTTTTAACTAGACGCTGCATGATTCTGGAGATTATAGCAATTTGATTTATGTGCAAACACAATTTAACCTTTTGTACAGTTCCGGTTTCATGGGGGTGGTGTCAATATCGTCAGTTTCCACTGATCGAGAGAAAACCCAATTTTCATTGATGTAGTCAACAAGTTCAGTAGTAAGCAGAGGACACCAATCCCACCGGACTTAGAAAGTACTGGCGGGATTCCATCTGGAAGAGGATGACATGTAGTCCATAAAGCGTTAATTTGACGCGTGTTTGAACCAGTGTCGAAATCCACGTGAGTGATACATGGCCCACAGTACCGTGTGGAGTGATCTCAAAGGATTTCATTATAATTGGTAAAGGAATCGGCAAGATAGTGATTAAAAGCTTCAGCTACCGCTACTGGAGTATCGATGAAGAAACTCTCAGGCGTGATAAGATGTAACGGTGGGTTTCGTAGTGCGAGACTCTGCTTTTATAGTAATCAATTATTTCAGGTACTGGATTAGCACTTTTCATGATTTCACTCTCTACCTTTTTGAGACGAAGAATTCTCATGCTTTCATTTTCTGTCAGCATTCTGGGAAGTCCTAAACGAAATGTAGTCATTAGTCTGTAGAAACTGTTTAGAAAGAACTTTAATCTTACGTTGTTGGCTTATTTCGAATGCGTGTTAGGGCAGGCGACAGTATTTCGACGCATTGATTTATGTAAGCATAAAATGCTTGAAATGACATTTTGGGTTAGAAGACAGGGAGAAATCGGTCCAGTCAGACGTATGCACAAGTGTAGTAAAGTTTTATCAGTTTATTCTACCAAAATTAAACATGTGTCCAGACGAGGTTTTAGGTGTAAATGTAATGTTCATTTTGCAATTAACAACATTATGGTCAGTACCGTGTAGACAATCCAGTACGTCGATAACAGCAACTATTGGTCCAGCAATGCATCTGAGGTCAAGTGCGTTATGCAACCGTGTGTCCATCATCCGTCAGGCTGGCAAATTCAAGATGTTAGCTTGCTTTCCTGTACATTTGCACTCGATACATGAAATCTTTGTTCATTTGAAATCTCCTCCAACTACCTTAAAGCGAATAGGAAATGCAGAGGCATGCCTCAGCCCATTCTGAAGCAATCCGTTTTCAAGGGCACTAGAGGACGGCGGTAAATAAACACAACCCACCAATCTTCTATTATTACCCAAAGATACCCTTATCCAAATAGACTCACCGTGTGATGAGAATTGCTCGTCACTACATTGGGAAGCACAGAAGTTGTTCATACATTAAAAGATGCAACCACTTCCCCTACCATGACGTCGGTCCTCTCGAAAGAATTAGTAACCTTGGGTAGGAATATTATGGTCTCCAGTCTCACACGTCCAACACGATTCGGTACCAAGAATGATATGCGGTTGATGAAGAGCGACGAAGCAGCGGAGCAAGTGCATTTTATGTACTGGAGAACGGGCAATACTAATCGGTATTTTGTGTATACCACCATAAAAGGCGTAAGCCATAGGTTTATGTATTATATTTATTAAGCGACGCTCCATTACTCTAGAACTTTCTTGTGATAAGAGGCCAGCGGTGCTGAAGGATGGGACGTGGGATTTAAAAACAAGATCTTTAGATAGATGCGGTCAAGGTAAAAATGTGTTCTCAACTAGAGAATATGGGAGTAAACTTGTAGTGT
This sequence comes from Dicrocoelium dendriticum, assembly GCA_944474145.2. Classification (NCBI taxonomy): domain Eukaryota; kingdom Metazoa; phylum Platyhelminthes; class Trematoda; order Plagiorchiida; family Dicrocoeliidae; genus Dicrocoelium; species Dicrocoelium dendriticum. The sequence goes on from OX104070.1 coordinate 16,039,310, forward strand.
CTTGTTGGAGCTGAAATCTTCTTATGGAGTTTTCACCCACCTGGTTTGATCCGCGCACGGAGAGGCATCTCTCAGGTATGGTGGTGAATCCTTCATACCTAGGGATTCGCAGGGTGACATGAGGTCTACTATATCTAAAGGTGGCACAGTGTTATTGACCGATGTCTTCTCGAACGGGGGTGTCGTCGGGGGTTTGCAGTAATTGACATGTGTTGGTTGGGTCATGGTCTGTATTTGGAGTGAGGTTAGGTCCTTCACCCGTTGCGGGCAAACATTCTGTGGTTTGTTTAAATTAACTAGTAGTTTGGTGACACACTGCGGCTCTAGGGTACTCAACACTTGATGAAGAGAACATTTTGGGTTTAAAATGTTTGTGGGTGCAGTAGCTGGGGGCGGTAGATGAACTCGGCGATAGAATCAAGATCCTCTAATCCTTGCAGGGTACTGGTAAAGGGCTGTCCCAAGTTTTCAGATGGGAGGTAGAGTAGTGTTTTGCTAGTAATCGGATCTTGATGTCTAACGTTAGAGGAAATATTTTTTCAGCTGCTATGTTGTGTATTCCTCGTAAGACATCTCAGTTGCACTGGATTGCTGGTCTGGTTAATATCGATCACATGACCCCTCTGGTAAAGAGCAGTGTTCCAAATAAGTGACTGTGTAGTTTTGTTTTGCTTCTGAGTTACCCTCAGTTTACATTGTTGTTTAAGCGTGATCTCTTGATTATAGCTCATAAGTTGCTCTGCGTTGTCATCTTGCCCGTAATCAATGAGAAGTGAGTTAACTTCTGTTCGAGTACTAGAAGGGACTTCACTGTTTCCTGTGGTCGCAGAGGATTTAACCTAATCTATTACATTGCCCAGATTATTTGTGTTTGTCTGAGGATACCTGTGACAAGTGGATTTACAAGCATTCTACAAAGCTAAATTCGAAGTCGAAGCAATCTGAACCTAAAACTTTAGAACCGCACTCGCACTGGATTGCGTCTAAGTCAACATTCGGTTAGTCTTTGGCTTCCATATTCGTTTGGTGGCTAACAATGTTACTGGGAGTAGCTTTGTTATCGGTTTGAACGTGCTTTGCCCTTCTTTCCCTCTGCAGGGGCAGTGATCAAGTTTTATAATAATACGCTTGAAATCATTGTTGGTAGAAACAACCCACGCTAATTGGAGATTACAGGATAGGACAAAGAAACTTCTATGGCATTGCAACTAACTGCATTTCTTTACTAGTTTCAGGAATGAACTCTTAAGCTGTTCTTACCGCTAGATCGCAAGAATGCGGGAACCGATATGTTGCATTTTATGTGGCCAGTTGAGCATCTATCAATTTACATAGCAAACGACGATTTTATTCTCCCAATAAACCGGTGTTTTTATTGTTGTACAGCTATTGCAAGTCTAGATCAGTTGGCGCAGTGCTTTTCAAACTGCGTTACGCGTAGCACTTTCGGTACATTCAACCATAGAATTCAGATGTGTGGGGCCTCTGAATTTTCGCAAATCAAATGCCATAAAATGCTATTATTATTCTAAATGTATACATGAATCAAAATCGGCTTTTTAGTTAGATGTGTTTACGCATCTTACTTTTGCTTAGATTGCAATGTCACTTTTTACAACTTTTTTTCAAATTTCTGCCAAGAATGTCTTAAAAATGCTGACGAAACCCAGGGATTTATTTGTTTAGCTACTAATGGTTACCTTTTACTGTGATGCGTTAATTTTTACAAAATAGTTTGAAAAATGTGATTCGGCGTCAGCTCCGCTAGACTCAAGCGGTCGAAATAAATAGTTGTAAAGGCGAAAAGATTTTAGGAGCGCTAGAACAGTCTGCGTGTTCTTATGCGATTCGATATTGTCTGTACTGATAAATGATAGCTTTCATGACATTAATAAAATAAATAAATTTTTACTTTCAAAGCTGTTACACGCCCATATCGGCATGAGCAAGTATGGCATACTTTATAGAAACTTGATCACAAGTGGATCTAGAAAATCGCATATCAAATCAAAAATAAAGACGATTGGGATGACAAGGAATAAACCATATACTTATTGTTTAAATTAAATTAAATTAAAATTACATAAATTTAATTTAACTTAAATTTAATTTAACTGTACTCTCACATATAAAGCAGATGAAACACGGGAGCAAACATGACGGAGATAGGTGCATTAGGATGTATAAAACCTAGACCCTGCAAGTATGTTTTCGTTGTTGCCGGGGAATAAGCGAAAAGTTTGATCACGTCCTGATCGCCTGAGCAATTACAGCGGGATTGTATTCGAAGGTGAGCTCTACCATGTCCGTCTCTCCACGCTGAACGGCCGTTTGCCATGGGCGGATTACTGGTGAAGTTATCCAGGTTAAATATTATACTTCCAATACGAATCCTATCTATGCATCGATTTCAAAATATATTAAAGGGTGTCGGCAACTAGAAACACTGTTGATCCTCCGAAGTCGCATGGACAGGCTATTCATCACATTGTTTCTTTTTGTTAATTAATGAATACTTATATACGCTGCGGAGATGCATTTATTTGGTTCAAGGGCTGGGTGTCGTCTTGGATTTTCCTTTTCCATTGCTCCTTATTGATCGTCGTTTTTGTTTCAGCAGTGTATCCTGTGGCAAATATGACTTGTTTTTGGATGCTCTTAGCTGATCTGGCTGAGTAGTAATAGAGCGGTATTGGAAATCGCTTTATAAACATAACATCCTACTTGCTTTTGTCTATGGACTACAGTAAAACCATAGACAACTTCAAAGCCGAATATACGAGAAGGTCCATGTAGGCGAAACTTACTTTTATCGTGTGAGCAGTTTCTGCTGCTGATTTTCTGCTGTACAAATTACGGTGACCGGGAATTCGCCACTCGCGCATGTTGTACACATGGATTGCCCCGTAGACCACAAGAAACAAATAGGTAATCAATCAATGCGCTCAGACATTCTAAGTTTTATAGCCGAAAACAATGTTCGGAAGTGTTGTATGGGCATTTATTTGGTGCGATTGTGTTATATACCTAGTCGCTATGAATATTCTCCTATTTATCATTCGACGTGTACGAAGGCGTACTTGCGACAGCATTGAGGTTGCCTAGCGAAATGGCTAGAAAGCAAAGTGCGGAAGTTGTGCATGGTAATTTGGAAAATTTTAAAATGGTTTCGAATGTGGATAGCATCGGTGTGTAATTTAGGTGGAAGTTGTGGAATTGCGTTTCATGGAATTGACAAGTTACAAATCAACCAGTAATCAAACTGTTGCATTTTGGTGAAACCTCAAAATCCAAAGTTGCTCATCCGACATTCAGCACGCTTGCGAGTGTTAGCAAACTTGTTTCACACAAAACCCACATGTTATGATGCACAGCAACTGGACAAAGATAGACGAGATCGACGAATAATCAAGACAAGTAGATAACTCACGTTCGTTGATATGAGGTAATTTTTTGGCGCCCACGCTACTTGGGCCTGACATCTGTCTTGTTTTCGGTCCATTTTGTGATTGGCGTCGAGGAACCAAAACTGATGATGGAAACGTAGTGGCTAGATCTTCTTGACCGAATTGCCATCGGAACGGTTCGGTGTACGGAATGGGATGAAATATTGTTGCCGTTACCGATGGCAGTTTATTGTCAACATGAGATGAAGAGTCCCTCTGTTTGCTACTGTGAAATACGTAGACAGTTTGCGGTGCTTCTTCAGGAACAACGGTCGACTGCACGTTGGTGTCCTCCAGGTTGGAGAATAAGTGGGCCCAACCGGTCACTGGGGGCCCCGGTGTCGGAAAACGAATATTCTTCACTGGTGGAAACAGAGATATGAAGGCACCGTTGCGATCATGCTCCACCCGACGTTGTCTATGCACTTCCGACCTCGCGGCACCCAAGCTCAAATCGGCATTGGTCAAACTGCGGAAATATGACAGGATAAGAGTCAGCCACGATTAAGTCGGATGAAGATTCTACACCAGCAAATTTGACAGCACGTTGCGACTCCTGGAATGAGGTATTGTTCAGTAGACCTGGGTACACTGCGCTTTCCAATCTGTGCAAAAAGCTATCATTGTCTAGTGACCGCAGATCATCCTGCTCCTTGAGAGGGAATAAGAAAACAGATTTGATGACCGCACCTAACTAAAATGATGACTTTGCGAGATAATGTCACAACTGTTCAAACAAACATTCATGTCATGCATATTTGGTTAGCTGTGTTAATTCTGTCCATAGTTATCCTACGTCGTGCATTGTAGGCAAATGACAGAAAAAGTGTTCTGCGCTCTTGACTGTATACACTCAATAAGAATTGCTCATTCCTGTCTGTTTCATCATCTCGTCCATTTTGTGAGAGTTCTCACTTTGCTATCAAGAAGCGTCCTAAAGTGCAAGGGTAGTACGAATATGAGATGCAAACATCGAGGTCATGTGCCTTGGGCGATAGAACGGAGTTTTGCAATTAGTCCGAAGAGATTTCCAATATTTTCTCCATCACATTAATACGACCAATGATAGAGTACGGCTTACTTGTATGCTGTCCCATCACCCGGCGCGAGTCATAGAGGATCAAGGAGGTAAGGCATGTGGTCACTAGGGTCATCCACACATTAGGAAGATCACTACAAAAGACTTGGGAATTATCCTGCCTTATCGACCAGTCCGGCTACTATGCATCAAAAAAATTACTATGCAAAATTATATAAGGTTAAACAATGAGATCGTGGTTGGAGGTTGAGGCTGAGAGGGAAGGGGTTGGACAAAGAAACTCACAGCACGAACGCCACTGAGGTCGGCTCCTAGCCTTGTCAGCAAGTGTGTCCAAGCAAACGTGTTCGTCGTCTTTCGGACCCTAACCGAGGCCAGCTCAGAAGTGAGGGCCTTCATTTCTCTCGACCAAGTCATGGCTTGGCCACCCAGCTCTTCTTCCATCCACACCCTCTGGCGCGCAAACAACGCACGTCGCGGGAGTCGGTGGGCTGGCATGCGTAACACGTGGCCGAGCCATCGTAGCCTGGTGCGTGAAATGACGGTGCTGAGCGGTTCAGTTCCTTTTCCTGTGCCATAAACAAGGCGTCGGACACGTTCGTTGCTTACGCGGTGTTCCCACCAGGTGTGAGCTCAATTACCAAGCACCGGTGGTCGAACGCGACTAGCCTCTTCAGGTCTGCTGCTTTAAGCAGCTATGTTTCACAACCCTACAGTAGCGTCGAACGTACTGCTGCATTGTACACTCTACCCTTCAGGGCAAGAGTGACGTCGCGCCGGCGCCATAATTAGCGAAGGTTAGCAAAAGCGTCCCGAGCTTTTGCTATACGAATCGTGATTTCATCTTCAATCCCACAGGCGCTGATACAACTTCCCAGGTAGTTGAATTTTTGAACGACTTGTAGCTGATCCCCACCAAGGGTCAAAGTAGAGGGCGGTCCAGACCAATCTTGGAGGAACGCTTTGCACTTCGATGGTGCGAAGCAAAGCCCGAAGTGATTTACAGTTAGGGCTAATCTGTCCAGTGCCGCTTGGCACATTTGTGAGCTGTCAGAGATCGGGGCAAAATCATCAGCATACTCTAAGTCAAGAAGATGTTCTCCTGGGAGTAGCTCCACACCTTCTAAGTCGTGTCCTGTAAACGCGATTTCCATGACTTCGTCAACAGGGAAGTTAAAGAGGAAAGGTGACAGCGGGCATCCTTGTCTCATGCCGCTGGAGATATTAAATGGCGACGACAGCCCTCACTCTGCCCGAGCTACGAGCATATAATGTTCGGGTAATATTCACATATTTCTCGGGCACACCTTTCCTGAATAGACCGTCCCAAAGTGCAGGTCTATCCACCGAATCGAATGCACCTTTGATATCGAGGAACACGACAACGACGTGCCGCCAATATATTTGGCGGTGCTCCAACAACTTACGCAAGGTGAAGATGTGGTCAATGCAGCCACGACATCGACGAAATCTAGCTTGCTCTTCACGAATCTGGCTTTCACGAGTGCCAGTCAGTCTGTGAAGGGTGACAGAGGCAAGCAATTTGGAGGCGATGGACATCAGACTGATTCCTCTATGGCTGCCGCATTCCGATCGTGAGCCTCCTTTGAAAATTGTGACTATGACGGAGCGGCTCCAATCGGTTGGGACAGTTTCCTTTCCCACAGTCTCACTAGTAACTCATGTAAATCCCCCATAATAGCAGGTCCCCAGAATTTGAAGAGGGCTGGAAGAAGATCATCTGATCCCGCGGCTTTATTTAACTTCAACAGTACGATCTCACTGTCGACTTCTGAGCGAGAGGGTGGATCCAAAGGGACAGCCCACGGAGTAGGGCGATCAGTGGCCGGCGAGAATTTTAACAATTCCGACCGATTAAATTGCCTTTTAAATTGCTCAGCCCCACGCTCTATGCGTTTGAATAAGTTGTGGATAGGCTGTCCACTCACGTCATGTATAGTTTTGCTAACACTAGGTCTCCTGCTGCCCGTTTCCCGTATCAGACGGAATAACTTACGATGGTTACCAAGGACAGCGGCCATTTCCATCTCTGATGCACGATGTGACACCAGGATTCGCGGTCTCTCTTCAGGCTAGCACGGAGTTTTGCCCGGAGCTCTTTGCGAGTTTCATTGTGTTCGCTTCCAGCCGTAATATGCCGGCAAGCATCCATAAGTTAAAGACGATGAACACATTTGGTTGGACACACTTGCTGACATGGCTAGGAGCCGACCTCAGAGGCGTTCGTGCTGTGAGTTTCTTTGTCCCACCCCATCCCTCTTAGCCTCCCCCTCCAACCACGATCTCAATGTTTAACCTTATATAGTTTTGCATAGTAATTTTTTTGATGCATAGTAGCCGGCTAGTAGCTTACCGGATCGATGCCCATCCGTTACCGGTAGCTCAGCCCGGTTGGATTCTTTTTTTTCTCCTTTTTTTCTATGTATTGCGGCACAGTAGCTAAGGTGTTCCCAACTTCTAGCTAACGTGTATGATGATGATGATGATATATTGCGTGCAATTGATTTGTACGGCTTAAACTCACGATAACTTGGAGTTGACTACAATAATTGTAGGGTCATTTAGTGGTTAGGCGGAAATGGTTAAAACCCGAGAAGAAACCTAAACAAAACACTCATGGCGACCAAAGGGTATCGAGTTCTTCCTCATATATACAACTGCGGATAGCGTCCTCCGGTCGGTTATTTTTGGCTGTGTTGACAAGATCACTTTGTGTTAACTTTCTGCGTTCATTGGAAGTATTTCGTGGAAATTGAGCTACAATTCAGTTTCATTTCCGATTCTGAAATTTCCGACCAGAAATACTTGTATTTCATCGTTTGGTTTCGGCGATCTTGCTATCGCCACTTTCTTCGTCAATTGGCCGCCATCTTGTTTTCGGATTATTCGCAATGCCGAAGCAGTCATCCTGTGGTACTTGCTCCAAACTAGTCGGATACCGTGCAAATGCCCTCACGTGTGCATTTTGCCAAGTTAAATACCATATTTCATGTGTTGGATTATCAGTTGAGCATTTTCATCGCCTTCGCGAGATCCAACACGATTTCTTCCAAACTATATGTGAAAATTGCCGAAATCAGATACAGCCAGAAAGAGTAAAGCCGACGTGTAGTCCTCAGCGTTTCGTTGCGAACAGCTCCGTGTGTTTGGCCCAACAACCTAGCGCGAAGAGCCTTCAGGTTTCGGCTCAGTCGTCCTCCTCTACCCGTGCAAACTCACTGACACGAAGTCCAACCGTTGTGGGAAGCCCAGTTGCACCTGGGCTAAATTGTTTACCTTTGTTGTGTCCACCGGACACTGATGTCCCAGCAGGTGAAAGTCTGAGTGCTGAAGACCAGTGGAAAGATCAGAGGACGAAATTACGAAGGAACGTTGGGCGTTTACGTTCTGTAAGTCAACAATTAGCCAAACCACTTGAGGCTGGTAGTATACTTCGCCCTGCAAGGCCAACCTCGTCCGACCAGAGGCGTTATAATCTCGTGATCTTTCACGCACCGGAGTCCAGTGATCCATCACCCCAAGTGCGCTACGATCACGATGTCGAGTTTTTACAGGGTCTAATTGATAGACTCTTCGACGCTGGTGAGGACTCGGTAAAAGTGAGGCAGATTACCCGTCTTGGAAAGCAAGGTGATCAACAAAATCGGCCTATGAGAATCACTTTTGTGGACGAAGCCAGTCCAAGACTTATCATGTCTCGCCTAAGTAGGCTGAAAGGTTTGAAGATCCATGTTCGTCCCGACCTGGACCCAGTAGACAGGGAGCGGCTCAAGTCTGCCATCATTGAGCTGAAAAGACGCACTGGTGAGGGGGAAACAAATCTTCGTATCGTAAATTTTCGGGTGGTTTCCAACAATCCGCGAATCAGGATAAACAGGCTGCTCACACTTCAAGCACGCCCGGTGGCTCCTGCTGCGGCCTGCGAGTAGCCTTCACAAACGTTTGCAGTATTATGAATAAGCGCGATGAGCTTTGTTGTTTCGTTGCGTCTGAGCGGCCAGACGTAGTGGGACTCGCAGAGACATGGCTGCACGCAGAGTTATACACCCAAGAACTTGAACTCAACGGTTACTCGTGTTTCCGATGCGATAGACTAAAGAATGCCCACGGTGGTGTCTTACTTTACATCCGGTCTTCCCTGCGTGGGAGACTTGTGAGCACTTACCGAAGTGACGATGGCCTGTGTGAGCTACTGTGGTGCTCCATCCGCCTCAGGCGCGGAGAACTGCTTGTGGGCGCAGTTTATCGCAGTCCCCTGAGTCGTTGTTTGGATTGGCTGCCCCATCTTCGGACCCAAATGAGTCGTCCACACTTTCTGCTTATGGGCGATTTTAACTGTCCTCGAATACGATGGCCTGATGTGCATTTGATGCCTGGACATAGTGAGGTTGAAGCAAAGTTCGTGGATTTGATACTTGAAACTGGTGCATCGCAACACATATGCCAGCCAACACGCATATCAACACGTTCAACCCCGTCTTGTCTCGACCTGATGTTAACGAGCTACGAACAACGAGTGCGTGACGTTAGGATCCTGGAGCCCCTGGCTACGAGCGACCACTCAGTACTGATAGCTGATATGGAATTATCTTTGCCGTATTCACATCCGCTGCAACCAGCTCCCAACTACTGGAAAACGGACTTCGATGGTCTTGCTCGAGCCGCGAGCCAACTGGATTGGTCTCTGTCACAAACTGCATCTGTGGAAGATTGTTGGATATTTATAAGAGAGAGATTGACATTATTGTGTTCTCAATTTGTGCCATTGAAATGTCGAAAGGTTGGACCGATTAAGCCTCATTGGTTTGACAAGGAGTATAAAAACCTGGCTCGGAGGCGGCGCAGACTGTGGGACAAATTCCTTCTCTCTGGCTCTGCCAATGATTACGAAGAGTATAAATGTCAGCGGAATCTCTGCAACAGTGCAAAAAAGAATAAACGCCGACACTTTGAAGAGCAGCTCGCATTAGCCGCGAAGACCGCCCCAAAGAGCATCTTTGCATACGTGAAGCGACGCCTGAAGCCGGCGGGTGATGTGCCAGTGCTGGATGGCACGGATGGACAGCCCCTAACCTCCAGCTCTGAGCGTGCGTCCGCGTTGGCGGCGCACTTCGCTTCTGTATTTGCGAATAACCAGGTGTCTGTTCCGAGTTCGACGTGTACCGCTTTTACCGAACTCGATAGTCTGCATTGTAGCGTCGAAGAGGTAGCTCAACTACTCGCCAACCTTGACGGCACCAAACCTGCCGGACCTGATGGGCTTCACCCACTGGTTCTCAAGTCACTTTCAACCATCCTCTCTCCTGTCGTGACTGACCTTTTCAACAGGTCGCTCTCCGAAGGTTTGTTGCCGGTTGACTGGAAATGTGCGGTGGTGAAGCCTATTCCGAAAGGCGGCGACCCTAGCAAAGTAGACAATTACAGGCCAATTTGTCTGACACCTATATTGGCAAAGGTTGCTGAGAAAATCGTGAAGAAGAGATTGCTGCAGTTGCTACAGTCAAACGAGGTCCTGACGCCCGCACAGCACGGTTTTATGCAAGGTCGCTCATGCATTACTAACCTGCTTGTAACGAGGCATGAGTGGTTAAAGGCAATAAACAAGGGGAAGTCTGTCGACGTGATATTCATCGATTTCAGTAAAGCGTTCGACAAGGTCAGTCATGAGGTTCTCCTTCACAAACTCAGCATGTGTGGCGTCGGTGGCTCACTGCACCGGTGGATCCGCGACTTTCTTGTTGGACGAAAATGGAGGGTACAGGTCGACGACCATCTAACTGACTGGTACCCCTCTACAAGTGGCGTGCCTCAAGGCACTGTGCTGGGGCCCACTCTGTTCCTGATCCACATCAACGATCTACCGCAACTTCTCCGGTCGCCGTGTGCCTTGTTTGCGGACGACCTGAAGATTTGGAGAGAAATAGACGCTCCCGATGACTGTGGCCTACTTCAGCAAGATCTCAACCGCTTATCCACATGGTCTGCAGAAGTTCTTCTCCCGGTCAACCCAGCCAAGTCGGTATTTATGAGCCTGGGGAAGGGTGCAGACGGCCGAACCTACACCCTTGACGGCCAAACGTTATATCCCACACCCTCCGTGAAGGACCTAGGGGTACTCTCACGCTACGATTTGAAGTCCGTGGACAACACGAACAGGCTATATCGGAACGGACTGCGCATGCTTTGGGCGCTCAAACGTAGCTTCTGCACATGGTCTGAAGAGGTTGCCACTCGCCTGTTCTCTTCTATCATTAGACCAATGCTAGAGTACGGTTCGCCCGCCTACTTTCCGATTACCCGAGGCGAGGCACAAAAGATCGAACGGGTCCAACACGTTGCTACCAGGCTCATCCCGAGTTTACGTGGCTTTGGGTATGAAGACCGGTGCGAGAAACTAGGACTCTACACCTTGTCCTACCGTCGGGTGCGAGTTGACCTCATTATGACCTACCGAATTCTACATCTCGGTGAGTTCCCCATGTTAAGGCCAATGCTGCACTTACGAGGGCCATGCAGCACACGCGGACACAGATACAAACTTGTTGTGCCGGATATGAAACGTGTTCCCCACCCACTGTGCTTCGAACGGAGAGTGGTAAACATTTGGAATAGTTTGCCCGAACATGTGATTGAGGCAACATCGGTGCAACAGTTCAAAACGTTGTTAGATTTGCATTTTGCCTCTATTCGATTCAGAGAACGACTGCACACTTACGATGACATCACATTTGTGAATCCTGAAATATCGTAAGTCGCATATTTTAAATATTACATGAGAACGACAATGATATTCAAGGTTGACAACTTTTATAACGTTTTTCGCCATATCTCGAAAGAGTTGTACAGAATCCATTTCTACTTGCTCTATAATACAGTATTCAGTATTCAGTAGTATTCAGTATTCATCATGCTTAGTACATGAACATACTTGTGGTTCATGGAACAGTATATTGACACACCACTGATTGAACGCAATTAAGCATTAACAGTTCTCTTAATATGCGTCAGATGCTCGATTGATTGGCAGCAGTCGGGATTGATGGGTGACAGCAAGTTCCCCTCGTGAATTTGATGGCCATAGAAGTTGTAATGCTTGCATGATCTTCTTTTGGATACCAAGATTAGGCTTCATTATGCTTATTGTTTCATTAGTAGCAAGATTTCCTGCTGCTGATTGATGGGTCAAGTGTAACGGTACATTATCCAGGATTTCGATGGCATTACTTTCGTCAAAGTTGTGCCTATTGGCAATCATATGGTTAGCAATTGAAACAGATTAGATTAGCCTCTGCCGTTGGTGAGTGAAATCGGTAGGTGCTTCTTGATTCGATGGATAATTTGTGCACATGCGTTGGCCTAAATGGCTACCACGAAGCAATCTATAAGTGTCTCGCGATTCCAGTCCGGAAAGTAGCGTTTTTATCACACGGATTATGTATTGCTTTCCTGTCATCTGGGCCAAGTTTCCAACAATAAAACATAATGGTTTGACACTGGAAAGAATATTACCTGAAGAACACCACCATTGTGTGATGAAGCAGCTTATGGGCCACCTGCATATAAAACTTCACAAGCATTATGATGTTTATCGCACAAGGATAGTAGCAGCCTAGCTAAGGTATATTCAAGTCTGGCTGGCATGCCGAGGTAAGTATTCGTGGTGCAAATTCGTGGATCGGGTTTACGCTGTGCCAGTGGAAAGTTTGGCTGTAGTTCCAGAATGTGAAATATCTTCGCCTGACAAGTCTTCTCTCCATAAAATGATGTAAATGTCCGTTTACAACACTGTAAATTGGCCGATGTAATTCGCCGCTAAATAAGTTCACCGCCCCTTGCTTTGTTGCAGCAAAGCATGGTAATTCCCCAGATGTAGTCTGAATCTGTGTGCAGACTGGGCCGCAGTATATGTGATTGCCATACAAAACGCGCATGAACAATGCAATCGATCACCAGCTCTCAATGGACGCTATCTCTTGACTTCGCCCCGCTATCTTGTGGGTAAACTTTTGAGCCAAAGACTTGGGGCAATATATCCTATGTCAACTTGCTCCATCGGCTTGGGCAACCGGGTAGTATCATGCGCGCTAAGAAAACAAAATTTAACTTGTCTTCATGAGCCCGCTACTGCTCTTTTGTTGTTCGCCAACATCCATCACATGCCAACAAACCTTTTGTTTTATTTCCACCTGCGTTGATTCTGCCTTCAAACCCGAATTTGCCGACACTCGAAACGCTCACTCGACAGGCACAGTTCAACCTCGATCGACGATCTGATTGGCCTGCTTCAACGTATGAACACTTATGCATATTGGTCAACAGACCGGCTTCGCGCGGACCCTGGATCCTTTCGCCGTTGAAGTTTGCTTCGTTTCCGAAACCAGGTTGCAAGAGCCCAGCAGCGTACTCAGGCTAACGCCCCATTCTGATCGCGGAACCACATAACAACTGCGTCTATTCACTGACGCAAAAGCAGCTGCAGCAGATTTGGCTGGTGTTGAGGTAGCAGTAAGTAACAAAGCCGAAGCTGCGTTCCTACACTTGTTACCAGTTAAAAATCTGCTATGCGCAGTTCAGCTTAAGATGGCATTTCGTATCAACCAGCATCACAAATAAACAGGCAACTTTTGCCCTTTATGACTATGCTCCATCTGACTGCATCAGCGACCCTGTCAAGGACGAGTGCTGCCGCGAAGGTAACCCACTTTTGTGAAAATTGGACAAGTCAGATTTCTTATACTTCCTGGTGAGACTAATTCACTTATCGGTCTACTGTTTCCATATAAACGCCATCTTGGATGTCAGTACGCGCATAATGCGAGACCCGCAGCTGCTAGAGCACGGCCTCTCATATTGTGCAAGGACAACCACCGGTTTCCGTCCGGCACAAATTTCAGACATAACAAGACGTTCCGCAACCTGGCGCTCTCCGTCGTCTGCCCAGTTCTGGTCCCTGGTCGACTACGTCGCAAACTGTTTCCGTTGGCAAAGTATGATACGAGAATGTAAGTCATTCTGCTCAACCTATCTTGATTCAGATCAGGCGCTGCTTTCTGCAAACATCTGCATGTACTTCGGTGGGCTTCGGAAACAACTGCACCGTATGATGGACACAAACAGGTTAGTTGACTCGTCTGTCCAGTTGAGCTAACAAGCTGCCCTATCGGACGCTCTCCAGTGTAGTCTAAATTAGGTTGTTGAGAAACTTTGGGCTTGTTTACACGAAGTGACGCTTTCATCTGGTCTATCGCTCGGTGGTCTCACCCAACACCTTTTGAAAACTTGAACCTCCGCTCGTTGGCTAGAACTGTTTGACGGTCGTCTTAATGGGCCACAAGAGTCAGTTCAGAATTCAATGCGGCAGACTCAATCTGCAAAGCAAACAAAGCTGGTTTAATAACCGCCAGATTTGATGGTCTCAACAAGCGTCGGGATGGCGACCGCTGCTCTCCCTGGCAATTTCCGCACGCTCTTTCAGGTCATTCGGTTCACCGGCCCTATATGGACTGGTGCCAGCGAAACAATCTGTGAAGCGGATGGATCAGCAATCAATTACTTGCAAAAACGCGTAAAGTATTGGGCCGAATACTTTCAACTCCCATTCAAGCCCCATCTATTATCCGCTTTTATGCCATAAATATTTGCATGACCTAGGTTATTTCAATCGATCCGCCTAACGCAGAAGAGGTTTTCGTCGGGATTCGACAGGGCAAGTACTGCAAGTCTCGAAATGCGGAAAACCTTCCACCGGCGGTTTTCGATTTAGGAGGCCCAGCACTCCTCAAGCAGTTGACCTTGCGGTTTTCCAAGAAATCGAACAAAGAGAAGATTCTATCCTGCTGTTGTGATAAGTAATTGTCCCTATTTGCAACACAGTTGCTTGCACATCCTGTGCTACTTACCGAGGAAACAGTATCATGCCTTGGTTTTGAAGCGTCAAAGTGTGAAATGCGCTTGAAGTGGAAAGTATTGCTCCATGAGGGAAAGTCGTTTGCCCACCCACTTACAAGTGAAGGAACAGAGTTAGAGCTAGTGGACAACGATTTTCTAGCTTTCAAGCTGTATTTCTGCTAATAAGACTCGTAAGAAAGGGTATCTCTTCGCATCCCTGAATCCCGGTCAGCATTTACCAACCTGAGTAATTCGTTGCGTCGTCGGGACATATTTATATACTTAAAGGTCAGGGCCTACGACGCCATCCCGTATACTACATACGTTTGGTCTATTCTCAACTTTCAGCTTACTGGACCACTGAACGTGGAGATCAATAAGTAAGCGAAATTAACTGTGGCACCACATGCACAGGGAATCTCTGCATTGAACCAACACAGAAGGAAGTTCATCTCATCAGTCAGGAGGCTCGATGTGGTATGCGATTTGGGCGTTGGCAGAACGTTCACGTATATCACAAAATTTGGCGCTAAACTGGTTCACACTGCGGGGGCCATGATGAAACACTACACCTGTCATCTTCCCAACGAAGCTCATTAAGTATGATACAAAGCGGAGATTAATGCTCCTCATCGAGTGGTGCGCGTAGCGTCGGGTTGCAAAAACATTGCTTTAGACTTGATCTAACTAGACCAAAGCATCTCGATACTCGACTGTTAAATGTTAATGACAATGGTTGTACTATCCTCCAGAGACCAATTTGCTTAGACTGTTGAAGGAATGGATCTGGATAAAACCTAGACCTCAGGAGTTTTAATAGTAGTAATTCAAGTAACGTTTATTATAAATAATGCCAGGAAACGTAAAGCGGTGACTGTGCTAGTAGACTGCAATATTGTTTGAGGCAAAACTGTTTGTTTATGAGCTCCAATCTTTGAACAAACCAATGCAAAGTTTGTTTACCGCTTTTAACTGTGTATAAAGGCGGAGTACAATAAGAGTTAGATGCATGTACAGAAGAACAAAAAGACGAAAAGTTTGCTCAATTAGGCCCAGAAACTTTGAAGTCGACGAAGTCAAAATCTCCCTGGATCAACTGGTTTGTCGATGGTATTTTAACGATTGGTCCATTGGACTACGTGTAGATGATGTCACGCTGATTGTCGATAATCCAGCATCAACCTTGGACTGCGCTGTTCATTTCACTTAGTGCATGAAGGTATAGTGGATCCAAATTCATTGATTACCAGTACCAAAATAATGCATACATGCATATTCTAATTCAACAAATAGAATAAGTAAGAGTTGAAGGGATTAAGGGTGACAGCTCCATTGATGGCCTATATGCCTCATACCAGTTGACTAATCACTAACTGAGATGAGCAAATAGAATTCAACACTGAATCAACTCTCTTAGTTTATTAGATATGGAATAATTGCAATAGTTTTCATGCCCTGAGAAATAATATCACTGGCATCTCATGAGTTGCATGTTTTAAATAATCATATGTCCTGTCAGTTGGCATAATAACATGATCCATAAAATTGTAAACAAAAAAGATTAAACTGTCCAGTAGTTTCAAGGTAAATCGTTAGTGTTCTGTTGTAGTACAATGCACATTGCATGTGTTCGCATCACAAATGGATCCAATCATTCCGAAGAATAAGTGCGACAGTTCATTACTGGACGGAGTGTTGACGAATTCACAAGCATTTTGCATCTACATACACATAATTAGCTAATTAGGTCTAGCGATCGAATGGAAGATAACCATTAGAAAGTAAATGGCCATGAGTCTGGATATTATATACAACATTTCGAAATAGGGTTCACAAAAATATTTGCGATATGAAAAACTGGGAAAACTAAACTAGGCATGTCAATTATAAATACGTGAATTCTGAAATTTTCACGGATCATAGAAAATAGATCAATTTGTATACGTCTGAAACGCAGACCAAAAGCGAATTTCGCAAAACAGTTCGCGTGCACAGTTTGAAAGCAATCCAGATGACAATGTTGAGACACTTAGTCACACGGATTCGTCTTCGACTTGTTTCAGAGAAGAGAAAGTTGACTGGTTAGCAGAAATACCTAGCTTTTTGGCAAACTTACATGCAGAAAATTTGTAGAAACTTGTCCCAGGTATTTGGCTAAAAGATAACGGACAAAATCGTTATTCAGAAAGGACAGCGCTTCTATCCACTAAACACTTCACTGAACAGTTCATAACAAATGTCCCCATAGTGAGTTGTTGATTACTCGTTAGGGAAAATAAAAATGGCGCTTACAACTGGAAAGCAGGCGCTTTACGTAGCATAAATGCAGCTAAACGCTTGTGTGCAACATCCTGGTAGTTCCGTCAAAAATGTGTGCTTAGTTGGAATCGGAGCTGCACGTGCAATCGCACTCAGGCAGTGGTACCAAATTGCTTCAAGGATAACGAGGTTACCGATCACATCTAAAGGGATGCCAGCAATAAAAGAGTAGAAATTCACGGAACAATGTTTACCTGAGGCACTTTAGTGCCTGATAAGTGAAATCGTTGGCCCACTTGTTAATTCAAGAAAAATCCAGCAAATTCAGCAAAGTAAACACAGTAGACAGGGAAAATCGTTCACTCGTAAATTGTTTTGACATATATCGTAAAGCAGATGCCATTTGAAACAGTGGCACATTGTACTTAATTTTCCTCCGTTCTTTCTATTATAAATACTCAGTTTGAATTGCTCACCTGTTAGCCGATCGGCAAAGCTGCGTAGACCGTATGGAAATCCTACTGCCTACAAATATTCGTGTTTCACATGCTCCTGTTTATCCGCTACGCTTGACGGAACTACCTGGTCGCTCCGACTAAAATCCTCCATCACAAACAACATATGGCAGTAGAATTAACTGATAGTGTCTGCATGATAGTGCCTACCAAAGAACATAGTCAATTTATTATGTTCGATTTTACGACATCTATATTCCATCGTCACCTCGTTTTAATGCTCGGAGTAGAGACAATATTGTGATGTAATCGATTGCCTAGAATGCTGACTAATGACTTCTTTCATCATGCAAACATCAAAAGTAGCATTGTCAAGTGGGATTTATTCTGCTACCAGTTGTCCGGCCTAAAATGTCTCATATGAATTTGATAAGTCTAATGCATCTAATACTTTCAGATCATGCAACTACGACTGATTTTGGTTGTAAGTTTATTCAAGGCAAAGATATGCTGCTCTATGTTGCGCCGAATACTAAACACAGCCTCCACAGGATCTTGTTGAGAAAAAAACAATGAAATATGAAGTATGCTAAGGTCTAGTGAATATACAAATAATGTCACTTGGGTTATGCAATTTGGTTTTCCTAATCACGTCTACACATTTTAGCTACTGCCAATACTCTGGTACCTAAACCATCAGTTGTGATTATTGCTGGCCTCTGAATCATGACGCTGCCAAATGAGCGGAGCAGGATTTTGCTGGACCAATTTACTGAAGATGAGACAGAATAGCTGCAACCTAATAAAATCTGATAGTCGTGGCACACAGGTAAAATTTGACTCGAAACAATACGGAACCACATGCTAAGTCGCCTATCGTATTACGGGCACATCAGGTTGCAGTGTTTAGGAATTCCGTGTTGTTGTCTGCACGTTTGATCCTTTTGCGCATTTAAACAAAAGGTAGGCTAAAAGCACCACATCTGGACTACGGAAAAGAGCTGATACATGTCTTTATTTCTTCTTACGAGAATAGTCGGCAGTACAAGTTCTCTCTATATACTGATGGTATAGAACTGACCCCATAATTGCTGGTCAGGCATAACAACACAAAATCACGGGGGAGATTAATAAGCAAAACGCCCAGCATACTGGCTATGATACAATGGAACTCGCCCTCCAATAGCCCACATCTAAGTGGCGAAAAAGCGAAGGGTCGCCCTGAGAAAATACTACCAAATTGAGTGGCTAAAATGCTGATGTCAATAATGGCTGCTTCAGCTCTAGGCGAATTAAAAGAAAGGTGATGTACAAGCAATACCTATTCAGTCGCCTAAACACATTTGTCTCCATTAATAAATGGTCCACGGTCTAAAACACAATTAATTAACACACACAATTACAAATTGTATTCTTAACTACCGTTGCTGCTATGTGTTTTATAGAGCGAATCGATACCGGATCTACAGCCAGATATATCTCAATGTTAGGATATCCCCATCACACACGTTTAAACCGTTCCCACAAATAATTTGGTTGCAGGTGACCAACACGTGGCAAGAACAATCCTTTCTTGCAAAAGCGCATATTAGTCAACACTCTTGGATTAGTTCTCTTCGTTGTTTACTATGCAACTTATTCAATCAACCGAATGCGACTCGCAACCTCAACAACCTTTTTCACTTATACGCTGTCCTGTTAAACCTATTGGGGAAATTAATAAGAGATTACAGCGGCACGTTCGGTAAGTTCAAAATCCATGTTGATTCCTACAGCTGCAAGCAAGTTTGGTTGCTTTGAAATTGTTTAACTGCTCTGCATCTGGTCACATTCCTGAGCAGCAATCACCTCATATCTTACAGACAGCTTCGTCTCACTCGATGGCCCAACAGCGGAGGAGTTTATGGTTAGCATAAAGCAACCATTTGCAGGCGCACAGCAACCACCACAATACTGACCTCTCGGTGGATTTGTAATCTACATGCACGGTGACATAAAAGTGGTCACTCGTATGCTGTTTGGTTGGATTAACCAAAGCAGTCGGGAAAGCCAGCTTCGAGCAACATTTCTTTTAGAAAAACTATCGTGATTCTCTACTAAATAATCTTCGCATGTTACACGGTTCCCTTCCAAACAACGTAACCACTGATTCCTGTGGACACTGTTATACCGGGTCCGCAGAATCTACGACGCAAATACCCTAGAAGCAGGAAAGATACACTGTTCGATAATTAGAAGGGTTAATTTTGCACATTTCTAAAAGTACCAGTGAGAGCCAGGCGATGTCTGGTGCATATATTCCTAATGGGGTCATTGCTTACTGTCTATAAGATACAACTCCCTGTAGTATGCCTTGGTAATTGCCAATTAAATCAATCTGTTTAAAATGAATTCGGTTAATTGGCTGCTAGGTTTGGCATGTTCGTCCCTGGTTCAGGGCACTATCCTGTCCCCAAAACAGTTGTAACGTGCAAGCCAGTGGTTGATTAGCAGCACTAAATCACATCTAGTAACCTAGACTTGGCGGTCGTTTCCGTTCCCAATAGCTCAGTGAGCTAAACGACAGACGGATAGCAGTCGCGTTGCGGGTTCGAATCCTACAAAGGCCGGATGGAATGCGCATTGTTGGCAATTACCGAATGTATTAATGGACCATACAGTGTTTTACTAGGCGTGGGCTGGCTGCCTGGCTGAGTCTTGGTGTAATGAATATCTACGTATACAGTTGAAATTGTTCTCATACCTTAGTGATTTCACCCGACATGATTTGACCATTATGAAAATTAGTATGACTGCTGATGACCACCAGCTAGAAGTGTATCATAAATTCAGTAAAAGGGTTTACCATGGTTCACTAGTGAGCATATCATCCTTCAGCAAGAACGTAGGTGTTTTGTCAGGACTAAGCAGATACGCATTGCTTCCGTTAAGGCATGGCATATCCCACTGTCTATATATAAATTCATCTGTCCACGTTGAGATAGACAGTACGGTTAAATAATTGAAGCCCGTTTGTCCGCGTCAATGAAAACATCCCTAATTGAATGCGCAACCGGATTATATAACAACATTGTGCCAAGAGAGAAACTGCATAATCCCATATAATGTAAATCCTATTTCATTGGAAGATTACCGAAGTTATGGTTTAGCATTCGGTTCCAAGCTGATTTAAAGCTATTCAGGGGGCAGCCAATTTGCAGCCATTTTTGAAACATGAACCAACCAACGGATTCGTTTCAGTTGCAACAGTCACTCCAAAAACAACGGATGGTCAGTTGTACAGCACCCGACAGGTGCTTCATAATCACTGTCTCAGATATGAAGCACTGTTTGTAGGCATCCATGCGCCACAACAGTCAAGTGCTATTTGATTTCGACGTGCAGTGGCCGGGTTTCTGATTTGTTCAACTATGATTGTTGCACCGTAGTACTGTAAACATTCCATTATCTCATAACCTTGGATTTCGCTACCACGTCGAGGTGGGCCCATGGAACGCTGGTGTCACGCTATAGCTCAGGTGCAAAAGCATAAAATAATGTGAACGTTTGGATTTATGCTCACATAACTACCGATTACACAAGTGTTGAGCGACACGCACCCATTTCAGAAATTTCGTCGGGTGCATACGGCATGTTAAACTAGGTTTTGATCGCAGTACATCATTTATCCTACGCAGTATTCTTCTACAGATTTCAAGGAAATAAGCTACCAAGGGAGCTAAATTTGCGGTAACACAGCTCCCTGAGGATATCTAGCTCGTTTAATTTACGTTAAATATCGGAACTAAAATGTTGTGAACTATTCCGTAAAAATAAAAAACGGCTACCTTTCCAATCGTGTGAAATTAATGTCTAGTAGTCAAATTTGCATGTACACAAACCAAATTGTGCAGTAGTTTGGGAAATAGTTACCATCATTCAAGTTTAAGAGGCTAGCCGTATTGTTCGCTGTCATAATTGTAGGTTCTCAGTTATGATTCGGAAACATTCTTCTTGAGATAAAATAATGCACGCCTAAATTGCCGACTTCAAAATGCTATGAATCATGGTAGACGGGTAATCATGCAGTGTTTCTGTATAAAACAGAATCTTAACCGCCATTTAGAGGGCCGCAGTGGAATACATATAATGTCAATTCGCTTTAAATGGAAAGAAACTGGAAGCATGTAAGTTGAAAAGTACTCACAAACTTGTCAGAATCACATTCATGTTGCAGTAACCTTCACCAGCACCACCGACTGTGTGACGAATGTTGAAACCCAGCTCATCCACATTGTCCACCAAACCTAAATGTTTCGAGCCAGTTACAGCAGCACCCGACGGCCATTTACCGCGTAGGTGTGACAGATGGAGCTGTGATACAAGTGTGGCTTTGTGCACATTCGAACGGAACTTGTCACGGATGCGCCCTCCACCGGATCGTATGGAACCTATCCCATTCGATCCCTTGTTTTTGGATGCACGTGCGAGTTTCCGTTCTACAGCGGCGGTGCGTAGACCAGAATAGAGGTGAGACGTACTCCCAGTGCTGTCCACAGAGCTCAAATCGCCTAAAGTGTATGCTGATGCACAGGGTGTAAGAGGTAAAACACTGAATTGTATACGAATTGCTTCGATGTAAATTTATGAGTCAAATTTACACAGCTTATTCTAGTTGGTCCAGAGAACCCATAGATAAAATTAGGTTGTCGCATTACTGATATAAGTGACCAAATTCGGATTAAAAATCAAACAAAAAGATTTAAAAGGCATTATCTGTGGAATCCGGAGTACACCATCCATCTGGTGGATAAAATTGAGACCCCTCGCACCCACTGATATTTTATTTAGGACATAATCTATTACTCATGTTTTGGGTGTGTTTGCAGCAAGAAACTTATGCATAAAGTTGCAAATCCTCATGAAATTATCAAGATTACTGGTGATAGAGAAATTTTAAGGCAGAGTAGGACCATGTATTTTGATCCGTGTGTTTATAACGAAGGAATGATGATATATTACACACGCTGAATAATCACTGTGCTCATTTTATTTATGATAGCTTTTTCGGTGATACTTCCATCGAAGACATAAGCAGCTTTCTCTTGTCATACGTATAATTCGCAATGAAATTGGCGCCAGTGAAGTTTTCGACAAGCAAAACAAAAGTGTAAACATTCTAATATTATCTATGAGATGTGGGCGTAGAAATAACCCTTCGTTCAACAACCTCTTGCACCCGGCGACATCAGAGTTATGAAAATCGAGAGTATTAACATAACCTGGCACTGACTCCTACTGTTTACGCAGAACGTATATTGATTCAGGGTTCAAAACATACAAGTACTTTAATTAGAAAGTCTATAGTCCAAGTACTCCCATTACAAAATTAATTATCTAAGTATTGCTCAAGGCGTTTGTCCCAAACTTCGACATTTAATCAACCCCTACGTCTGTGATGGCTGAAAGAACCAGCTTGCCAATTGTAGTGAACAGCGTGTACCTGTATTGACTTGTCAGCGGTTCCAGAACGAGTGGTGCGAGTCTAGCGTGATCCAAAGTCACATCCATTGCAAACTTAATGTCCATTCGCTGACCAGTCACGTGGATACAAGCAGACTTGAAAAAGCGAAGGGTACGTAGGAACCGTAAACTGACCGAAAGGCAGGTGCAAAGACCGCCAATGAAAGTTTAAAATCGATCCTTTAGTTAGGCGTTTCCTATCCACCACTACGATTGATTTACTCCTGCTCACTGTCATTAGCATTTTTATTACAAAAAAGGCGTTTACGTATTATCCAGTCGGCTTGCAGCTTGAACATGTGTGCGCAGGAAATCAAAGTGCAATCGAGGCGAGTACATTGCAAATGCGGAAAAACAGCTGAATTGGACAGCTTATCTGATAGCTAATCGGACAAAGTAGACAGAATAACTGTAGCGTTCTGGCTAATTTTGACTAAGAGTAAGTCCGCCAACACTAGGCATTATAAGAGAATGGAATAAATGCAGGTCGTTTGGCCGAGTGTACAGTCCATGGGGTGTAATCTAAATGAAAAAATTGTTTACAACCGGTTAACTTAGATAACAGAAATGCTTATTTGCTTACTGAGCATTAACCATTTGGCAGCTCACCCAGGTATCAACTACAGCGCTCATTACCAGCGAGGTCGCAGAGTGGGGCAACTGAAGTAACCAACAAACGAAGCTTTGGAACGTTGGCGGCGACGATTTTAATACCTTCAATAATTGGAAAATTTTCATTTCATTATCAAGAACCAAAGACCGAAGGTAAACCATTGTCTTTGATGATTCATCTTCAGACCTGTACAATCATATAAGTGAAAGGCCAATGTGCTAAAAGTGGATTAACAATCAGTTCAAATGAGATTGATCATGTGCCGACCAAGGGCATGAACCAGCAACAAATGATGAAAGCTCGCTGCCGAGCTTGTCACTCATCCGAAACGACAGGCTTAGCAAAGTAGGAGGGTTAATTCTGTATGGTCGAAGCGACCCACATTGCAAAGCCTTTGGGGATTCAGACGTACAAATCACGGATTCTCTGTAGTGATGCCTACAATTACATGGCAGGTTCACCTGCTTTGTAGCTTTGGTGTACCGCCACTCTAACTTTACACCGGAAATGGTCTGCCAACTTTCGACAACTTAAACATGCAGTCTAAAACGGAAGCACACCCGCAGCCTCATAATTGGTGATTTCAACGGATACTGTTAAAAGACCTCATGCTACAATCGGAAAACCACTTTATGCAGCTGTGCAAAAGTTTGTAACCAGATACTAACGGATAATAGACCAAGTTGCTTGGAGCTTGTGTTTATCAATATGGATAATATGATTGATATATTGATTATAGAATGCCCTTTGGGTTGCAATGTTCACGTACTCATCAGTTTCGACTTCATATGCTATGTGGTACTTCGCCACCAGAACACTGAGTTGGTGCGCACCGTTACGTGTTATGACCGCTTAGCAACGCTCGTCAGTGCCACAATCTGGTCGTTCCTTGATGATGGCTACCCGAAAGCCGCTTGACTTAATTTCATCAGCAAATGCAATCAATTGGTTACATATTCCTCAAATACAAGTGTTTCCAGTCTTCCTAAAATCCTTTCTTTCTTAAGGAGCAGAACTAGAAAACGAATGACTGTGTGCAATGCAGTCTGGCGAGAGTATAGTTCCTCATCAACGCCTGCTAATTGGGACATTTACGTAGCCCATCGTAATCACTGCACTCCAAGGCTCAGAGAGGACAAAGTCGCACAGCAGCAGAATATGGCGAAAAGTTTCATCGCTAACCACAAACTGCTGTGCAAGTATGTTAGCGGCCGGCGTTAATTGAGCCAGGGAATTCCTCCGCTCCGGACGACTGATGGTCCAACTAGAACAGCAATAAGTGCAGCAAACTCGTTGCAGCGCAATATGCTCCAACAGTTCAGAGCGTCTTACCATCAGGTTAGCTTCCGACTTTTACCTTACTGCTTATAAATCACCAACATCTTGTTTTCTTCCGAAGCGGTTTTGCTGAACTTGATATCTCTACGCAACAATAACTCCCCAGATGTCGACACCATTCCCCAGAGGCACTGAGAGGTGCAGCATGACAACTGGCGAAACCTTCAGCCCAGTTCTTTCAGCGCTGCTTAGAACAGAATTAGATTCCTGCAATGTAGCAGCTTGGAACCATAACTCCAATTCACTAAGGTGGAAGCAGGACTGAGCCCTCAAACAACCGCAAAGACACTTCTCCCTGTATTATCCCAGGATATGTAATCCATTGCCACCGATGCGTTGCTGTGTAATCTAGAAAGCTGTAACGTCATTGCTCCCGAGCAGCACGGCTTTCGTCGACAGCGATGGGGTACAACGAATCCATTACTCGCACGAGGAAGTCGGACCGAGTCAGCTGACGCTGGAATGACAGTTTATGTGGTCTAGTGGAGTTGTCGAACGCATTTGATCATTGAGACAATGGAATCAGTGACCCTCTCTTGATCTGCATCACTAACTGCATCCTGGTATGACAATTATTGATCAGAGTTCAGAATTCCTTATCTGAACCCATCCCAGTCGAGTCTGGTGTGCACCAGGGCTCAGTTCTAGATCCACGAATGTTTTTGTTATTCATCCATGAACTTGCACGGAAATTAGAGTCCAATTTATTGCCGCTTGTTGACGATACCAAGATATGGCACCGGATTCCGGTGGATGCCCATCAGAATAGGTTGCAGTGGGATATAAATATGGTACTTGAGTGGAAAGATGCAAGATACACTTCACTCCACATCAGAGTAACTATTTCTACAATCTAGGAACGCAACTACTGCAGAGACCATCCGTCGAACTCCGCCTTCGCGTGCTTGTTTAGGATAACATAGGTTATTCCAATCAATCCGCCAAAGTATCGTAAACTGGTAACAAGTATGTCGGCTTGCTACGACAAGCGTTCGGACAACTAGACACCACTATTTTCAGACAGATGCTGAATGCGCATGATTGCTCCCAATTCGGATACTCAACCCAAGCGTGGCAGTTATGGTTGAAGCACGACCTTACCGCACCAGACAACCGCAACCTCGGGCTACTAAATACGTCGCTAAATTGCACTACCCTCTGTAAAGCAGAGGCTGAAACCATTGGGAGATTTCAGTGAGAAGTATCGGCGATAACGAAGCGACCTGAGTATATCGATCTTGCATTTATACAAGCAAAATCATCTGTGCAGCTCTTCACGGTAATTTAATAGTGACACCAAAATAAGTGGCCACTCCTTGAAATGAGCAGAACAATACAGGCGTCTGGAGTGTCGTAGACATTTGTTTTTCATTCGTGTATGTCAAGTATGCAATGCCGTCCTCGACTTCGTTGTTACAATACCCTCGCTAGCCCAAATTAAAAGTCGATTAGTTGACGCAGTATGCAAGTTACATTTCGTGACTTAGCGCTAATCTGCATTGTACTCACCGGAAATACATTGGATTTACTTTTTTTTGCCTACTTCACTTATAGCAATTCTCGAGGTGCACGACTGCTGAATCAGTAACGATGAGTCCATTACTTTGACCGAAATGCCAATAACTGCTTGCTTCATCAACGCTTTACGCTAACCTTTCAGATCACCTAATGGACCCTGTGAATAAATGACTCATAACTTGCATAAAACCATTGTTCATTTTGTATGTCAATAATTTGACACTTTGCATTGCTCTAGATAATCCCCAAAAATCCGCGCCGGCAAGAAAGCACCGTGAATGAACACTCTCCGATCTCCACCTTTTTCGCTATTCCTAATTAACCACCCAGACATTTCTCCGCAAGAATTCTAGCCCAGCCGAAGAAAAATCAAACTTCCAACAGTCTTCACCACGAAAAACGTGTTAACAAAAACTATGCCAACGTAGCCAGATAATGCCGCCGAAAACACTGCTCTCTCAACTCTGAGGCAAAAGTCCAATTAGCCGGGTGTTTGAAAACGCATTCGTCCGCTCGATCGATTGCTTGATCGACCGCACAGGGTAGGCGATTCCCTTCAGCCCAGCTTTCCATCACCATATATACTTTCCCTTTTTTCTGTTATGTTTTTATCTTATTCCCGGATAAACACCATTTGTCCAACACTTGTTCTCAGGCTGAAATATCTCGCGCTGGATCTGTTTCCTGCTCTAAGGATCGGACTACTTGGCTACCTTCCAAGTCAACGCAGCGACACACTGGAAATTCGTTGACAACTTGACCAACGGTCATCCCGTCCGATTCCATTTGGACACTGATTCAAACGTGGCTCTTATCTCCAAAGATCGCTTGCGATCCCTTGTCAGACCAGCAGTTGGTTCAAATCATCATTTCAAAACCAGCGCCCTTGATGGTCGTGTGCGGCTGACTGGGCTGCAAAATTGCTCTGTCTCTTTATGAGACACTACAATTGACCAGCTAAAACACAACGACTAAGCTTAATTTACTTCAATCCGTTCAGGAGTGACGCCGTAGTTTGGCTGATCTGACTCTACCAGCCATCTGCAGTGACGTGTACTCTTCGGCAGTAACGAATGGCAACACAGACGACATTAGTCACTTCGCACGAGTGTTTCAGGATGATTTTGGCCTCAGCCCACTCAATTGCGACTTGTTACGGCTTCTTACAGAGGCTTCACCCGTGTTCCGTCCGAAAAGGATCTGTCCGATATGCAGTATTATCGTCTGTTATTGCTGAACTCAAACAACTGGAAGATATGCTCACTTTGTTAGATGTTTCCTCTGCTACCTAGGCAGCCCAGTTTGTTAACTTTAGGAAAACAAATGGATTTCTAATCACGTGCAGATTTCTCCACTGAGTTCTGCTGTAATCCAGGCGAGCTGCTATAACAACGAGATAAGGCCGACGTCTTCAAAAGCTTCAATTGGGTTATTGCGCTGCCGAGTTGACCTGATAAACGCCTACTTGCAAATCAAACTTCCTCCGAAGTCGCTACCTCTATTGACGAACAACACACAGCGCATTTCATTCTAGAACCTACGGCTGCCGTTTGGTGTCAAGACGGCCCTCGCTCCCTTCCAGCAAGCGATCCATGCGATCATCACTGGCATTCGGTGAAGGGACGCGTACCTGGATGCTCACCTTGGACCCGCGTTCATATCCACTGTGCTGGCACAATTAATGGCAATTCCTGCCTGCTTCCAGTCTTTGCTTCTTCAAAGTTGCCTGAATTAGCCACCTACAATCCTCCGACTACAAAAGCAACGACAACTTGTCACCAGGAAATCTTCAGCCAAGGCGGCCTTTATAACGTCCCAGCGTCCGAAAATCGATCTCAAATCACTTCTTCGCAATGCGAAGAGTTCAGCCACTGTTATTGCATCCAACACCGATAATTTTCAAAATGTCTACCATCCAACTGTAAATTCGACCGCTTTGAAACACTTTTCAGTGATTGCTCTTTAACCTCGTAGCGGGAAACAGTGGGGTAAGTTATCAAGACTTTCCTGTTCGACTACAGAACCACAATACATCGAGCATTTTCAGAAGCACAACGTCCATCTGAATCATTGCATGGCCGGATACCGTGAACTACAAACGTACCGCTGGTCCCAACCGATGTGATGCTAATATAAGCTAAGTCGTTCGCAAGTCGCAATGAATTTTAAGCTCGAGGCACAGACTTAGCGCTTGACTACCGAGCTGGTCACTCACACTGGATCCAAGTCCGACTGACGGGTAATTGTAGTACTATGCTGCATGACATCGATGTCAGGGAGGATATATGGGTTCGCCACAAACCCAGGTTTGACTGCGACGCTAAGCGGTCCAGACCCAATCGCTCATACAGTTGGGTTGCATATCCTACTGTATATGTTTGGAATCACTTTGCAACAATCTGAAACTGTGGAAGCTGCGTGACCAATGTCTGAACTTGTCTCTCATCATTGCCGTAATTAACGCATTTGTCGATGGTCTAAAATCTTTTATCCCGAAAACATGTGGATATTTTTGGAGCACATTCCCCTTAAAACCTCATGCAAATCGTGCTCCAGATTTCGTAGTTTTGTATGTTCAAAATTCATACCTACATTGCTGATGTACGACACATTCATATTTCACTCGCTTCGACACCCACAAAATCCTGCGTGAATTCCCTTGCAAAATACTCGTCCACAATTACTGGCACCTTCATGCTCACATTCTCCTTGTATTCCTCTCCGCATTCTATTTCGCCACCTCTTGCATACAAATGAGGGTGGATGGGCGCTTCTCCGATAGGCAGAAAATGTGCCCTACTGAATGCCAATCTGTTCTTCGCTCCTATCTATTGCTTGGGTGCGCAGGTGACAGGCGAAACACAGCTCGATTATCGACTAGTGCATTCTGCCTGGTTCAGGAGTATTTGCAAGTGTGTTCCGTCAATTTACGGGTAAAAGTTTACGCAGATCCACATCGTTCAAGGACAACCGAGGAAACCACGTCGTCATATTAAGATCACCATTGTGGCTGTGCATTATTTGAATACTGGCAAGGTGCCTCCTTTAGAATAACAATTTCGACTCTACTGGAGACAGTTGGTCGTGGCTAGGTTGACGGCCGCTTGGTGATCGTAAATGTGGTCGGCTCAACGATTGATTCCATCCAGTGTGGAACTCGCTACAGCTCAGCCACCGACTTCAGTAAGTCTGCTACGCGTGACTCCTCAATTAGACAGGAATGCTACTACTGTGCATGCTAAACGAGCATCGGCCGGCTCCATTGAAGAAATGTGGCTCATGTGCACATGCTTCCAGATTTATCTATCGGGTTCACACTGCATATGGTATCTTTGGGTGGAGTTATGGTTATTGTGGCGCAAAGCATTCATGGTCGCACACTAGGGACACGCCTCTTGTGGCTATCCTATGAAGCCTGCATTGACATGCAAATCCGGAACCGGATATCGCGTACCAACCTTCAATCAACACTTGTATAAGGAAAGTAGACTGAACAAATAAATAAATACATCACCTATCCAGTCGGTCAGACGGTCAAGCAAACCATTGAACACTTGTTTGATAAAATTACACTCTGGATAATGGAATCGGAAGACTGGTGTGCACGCAGCGAAAAAGATAGGCGTTGGCGGTGAACGGCGTCAGATAGTCACAGCATGAAGGGGGACAACATAGTCGCTTTGTAACCAGGAACCGCACCATAGATACGAGTGTGTTATACCGTTGTTACCCTACAGGCACAAATTAAACGAGAGTCTCGAGAATCTAATCCTATAGTCTCTATTGCAATCTCCGAAGCCAAAGCATTTGCTGCAGTAACTCCATCCCATCGATTGCCACCCGTTATAAAGATGTGTATGTGTGTGTGTACGGGAATCATCCGTTAAGGGATTGGTTCCTAAAGTCATCCTAAAAAACATACAATGCTTACGAATCTAAGCGGAGCTTATATTGAGCAACTATTTCTACGGTATCGCTACAGCGGATGCTGTGCTAATCTGAATAAACAATGTGTGTATGGCAATGAACTTACCTGTAGAAACGTCTAGTTATTAGTATAGGTTTAAAACACTAATTGGAAAACGCTGAATTAAGCATGATGCGGCTTCCTGACTAGCAGACATAACAAATTCATCCAGAGAATTCGGTGAATTAACTTGTGCATGCAGCTGAAGGGTACGGATAATTGGTAATAAAATTGACCGTTACCCTTCTAATAGCGGTATAAAACATGGCACAGCAGTGGGATCGAATGTATTGCTGATCCCCATCAACGAAGTTCCTCCAATTCATCAGTTACCCCGTGCCCTGTTAGCAGATAATCTGAAACGTTGGAAGGTAATTTATGTTGATGGACAATACGAAAGCCACTACATAACGTCCACTGCAACTTTGTGCATTCTGCACAGGTAGTTTTCTTGACAAAACCTATTAATCTGTTGTGAATGAGCCTAAGAGAAAGTCGTGATGGGCGTAAGTTTATTCTGGTCGGCCTACTGCATCATCACACACCTTCCGTGAGGGACCTATGCGCATACCCACACTGCAAACCGAAGTCCATGGACAACACATAAAGCTAATTTACGGGTAAAAGTTTACGCAGATCCATATCGTTCAAGGACAACCGAGGAAACCACGTCGTCATATTAAGATCACCATTGTGGCTGTGCATTATTGGAATACTGGCAAGGTGCCTCCTTTAGAATAACAATTTCGATTCTACTGGAGACAGTTGATCGTGGCTAGATCGACGGCCGTAAAGTGATCATAAATGTGGTCGGCTCAATGATTGATTCCAAACATTGTGACACTCGCCACAGCTCAGCCACCGACTTGAGTAAGTCTGCTACGCGTGACTCCTCAATTAGACAGGAATGCTACTACTGTGCATGCTAAACGAGCATCGGCCGGCTCCATTGAAGAAATGTGACTCATGTACACATGCTTCCAGGTCTTTCCATCGGGTTCACACTGTATATGATGTCTGTGGATGGAACTATGGTTATTGTGGCGCAAAGCATTCATGGTCGCGCACTAGGAACACGCCTCTTGTGGCTATTCTATGAAGCCTGCATTGACATGCAAATCCGGAATCAGATGTCGCGGACCAAGCTTCAATCAAGCCTTGCATAAGGGAAGTAGACTGAACAAATAAATAAATACATCACCTATCCAGTCGGCCAGACGGTCGAGCAAACCATTGAACACTTGTTTGATAAAATTACACTCTGGATAATGGAATCGGAAGACTGGTGTGCACGCAGCGAAAAAGATAGGCGTTGGCGGTGAACGGCGTCAGATAGTCACAGCATGAAGGGGGACAACATAGTCGCTTTGTAACCTATACCAGGAACCGCACCATAGATACGAGTGTGTTATACCGTTGTTACCACACATGCACAAATTAAACGAGAGTCTCGAGAATCTAATCCTATAGTCTCTATTGCAATCTCCGAAGCCAAAGCATTTGCTGCAGTAACTCCATCCCATCGATTGCCACCCGTTATAAAGATGTGTATGTGTGTGTGTACGGGAATCATCCGTTAAGGGATTGGTTCCTAAAGTCATCCTAGAAAACATACAATGCTTACGAATCTAAGCGGAGCTTATATTGAGCAACTATTTCTACGGTATCGCTACAGCGGATGCTGTGCTAATCTGAATAAACAATGTGTGTATGGCAATGAACTTACCTGTAGAAACGTCTAGTTATTAGTATAGGTTTAAAACACTAATTGGAAAACGCTGAATTAAGCATGATGCGGCTTCCTGACTAGCAGACATAACAAATTCATCCAGAGAATTCGGTGAATTAACTTGTGCATGCAGCTGAAGGGTACGGATAATTGGTAATAAAATTGACCGTTACCCTTCTAATAGCGGTATAAAACATGGCACAGCAGTGGGATCGAATGTATTGCTGATCCCCATCAACGAAGTTCCTCCAATTCATCAGTTACCCCGTGCCCTGTTAGCAGATAATCTGAAACGTTGGAAGGTAATTTATGTTGATGGACAATACGAAAGCCACTACATAACGTCCACTGCAACTTTGTGCATTCTGCACAGGTAGTTTTCTTGACAAAACCTATTAATCTGTTGTGAATGAGCCTAAGAGAAAGTCGTGATGGGCGTAAGTTTATTCTGGTCGGCCTACTGCATCATCACACACCTTCCGTGAGGGACCTATGCGCATACCCACACTGCAAACCGAAGTCCATGGACAACACATAAAGCTTGTATGAATACGAGCTGCGAATGCTACTGCACTTGTTCTGAAGTGGTTACGTTTCTTCCCTTTATTCTTAAGTCTATTGCTCAAGTATGGCTCACCCACCTGTCCCTGATCACCTGTAACCAGGTGAAAAATCTGGAATGTGTACAGCATGCAGTAACCAGGCGCTTCTCCAGTTTACGATGTATGTCTTGCCAAGATAAGTAGGCACAGTTGCGCTGTACACACCGTCGTATCATCGGATTTGGTTTAATGCATTAATGTCCGCATATATTTGTATATCTTATGAACATCCTTATGCTACTTGCGATGGTGTACATGTGCGCACAGTAAACATCACTTTCGGGGACTGATACAAATGCTTTCAAAGCTGAAAGCCTTCCAAGTACCTCCTAAAGCCATACATGTCCTTGGCAATGTTTGAAACTTGCATAGCAGTTGTGCGTGGGACACATACTGAAACAGTCTGCTTGTAAATCATGAGTATCCGTTGCTGTCATCCAACCATCAGTGACATCAGCTGTTCCCTGGCAGCACAAGCCTCTAATGCTACTGGGCTTGGGACCTTATGGATCCGATGGATCCGTTGGAGGCACACTAATGAGGGATCCCAACGCGTCGAAATGGATTTTTAGAGCACTCCGGGCACGTAGAAGACTGTTTGATTTGATAACGACAGGGATAAATTCGCCTAACAAATTCCATAAATGTTCTCCTGCTCCTGAGTAAAGAGAACTAGTTTTACTAGATCGAATACCTCAAACGCCGAGTGCTGAACGATTGGAACAGTTAAACAGAGGCAATAAACCAAGCGAGATCGATATCGCATAGGTATTTGTGTTGGTATTGGTATTTGTTTGGTATTTGTTTTACGAAGTATAGCTTTTGAGAACGCATCGAGCACTTAAAATGGCCCTCCAATCCGTGTTGCCCTTCGACCTTATTAATACACAGTGAGCGACTGGTATTCTCAACAAAGTTTTCTTTAATTCTGGTTGTTTTGAAGTAAAACATGACTAATATTATCTGCAATGCAAGGGCTGCGCCAAACCCTTTTACGTAAATCAAAGTATAAAGGAATATTCATTAACGCCGACGCCAGATGTAACTGCGTATGGCGGGCTACAGTTAAACATAGACGATTTGCTTGCTACCATCTATTCACAGAACTTGGCAACAATACGAATGGAAAGTCAATGGAAGTCGCTCTACGACTTTTTGCAAACCGCCACTGAACCACATGCGCGCAGATCGTTCAGCCGTAGGAATGATCGAAACGCCTTATCCGCATTCGGAATTACAGTGACCTTGATGACTGCAACACAATGTTCACTGTTGTGCGCATCTGGAATTTAACGCTTATGCGAAGGACCTACAGAATATAATTGGCTTAATAGCGATTGCCCTATATTCTCACAAGGTCATCACAACTTGGATTAAGTCACGCACACAACGGACTCTCGTGTTCTGCATTAGTCGCCTCTGTAGCAACTCTATCAATCGGTGACAAGAAGATTAAGTCGACGGAAGTCGGCACAAGGATATGAAGCGACGTGGATGATTAAAGTAGCTTCCGGATAGCGGCCAGTTAAGTACGCTGGATTCCTATCAGGGAATGGGTGCTCTGTCAGCCTATGTGCGTACAGAATTTGGTGGAATGCCATCTGTATGGTAAAGCTGTATACCAGCAGAATCCGAACTTTGTATACGTCAACCGTCCTCCTTATCCTGTCAGAAAAATTTATTTGCTGAAATCGTCCTGATATTCTAGCGCCATGGCTTACAAGCAAGTATGAGCTGCAGTTTCCAAGTTGATTTTATTGACGAGGCACAGCAATTTTGTTCGTCGCAATCAGCCGACAATTCAGATAAGTTTACTGCTATCCATAAATGCTATGTGGATTCCTAGCTGCCGTAACCGGGAAGTCCTGACGCCGGAACGCCAACCGCTGTCATCTGCATGACAGGTGCCTGCATGGCAGTGAAGGATGGGTCGGGCTATATCGCAATCAGCTAACAATCCGTGATGGTCGTCTGCCGTCCTCCATGGCGCATGTGCATAAGCTGCGGGCTAGTGGACACAAGCCAATAGCAGTTATGGGTTCGAACCTCCGGAGAGGACAGAAGGATGCGCAACACTGACGAGCCCCAATAGCGCGAAACGGCCCTCTGGTGCATTTCTGGATAGGCAGTAGATTTATCTGAATTGTCGGCTGATTGTGACGAACAAAATTACTCACCAAAATCATTCTACTCATAATTGAGGCATAGCATTTCACATAATCGCAGAACCATCCGTTATTGCGTTGAAACAGTTCTGGAAAGTGTATCCCGTCCGTAGCCATAAGGATTAGCGCCTGCCTTGCAATCCGAAGGCACTGCCTCCAGCTTGGATAGGGACCTGTGGACCCTGGCAGCATCCTTGGCCAAAGTGTGACCGGTGATGGTGGCACGATAGCGAAGCATCGGTACTGCTTACTAACCGATTGCTGATGCCTGTTATTTTTGATAGCACAGTAACAAAACATGCTTACCTGTATCAATAAGTCCAATTTATAACAATTAAACCGGGTCATTTAGACACTAGCCTCTGAAAAGAGAATAAAGTTGTTCCGGATTTTCGGAACGTGCTACCATGCCCAGGTAAAGCTGCAATTCATTAGCAAAGGCTTGAGTATCGGCAAGGTAGAAGGGATATTATTGCAACTAAAGCCGCGTCACAAATTACGCTGTTTGTTTAAAACTTATGATTTAATTCGCGTTCGCTTGTAGCCAATTTAAACTTTAGGGTCACTACGGTAGCGCGCCTGGCAATGCGTAGTATTCGTTGTTCTTAAATCTTCCAATGCATATTGCAAACACAATGTAGCTTTAAGTACATGTAACTATCTGAATGCAAGAAGCGTAAAACCCTAATGTTATCGGTTGCATCAATCCGTACTAAATATCCACACTATATATCCATACTACGTATCCATACTAAATATACATACTAATTATAATAACTTATACGCCAAATAGACGTATGCGTAATAAAACATGCACATACTAATTAATTAATAAATTCTGCTAGGAGGATTGGTCCCTGGCGCTGCAGTCTTTCCCAAGCTGATGAAGTAATTGTGTGCAACAGTTAAACCGCATCAAACCATGTCCGAAGGGCCGATGTGGTGACTTAACCGGCATATAGATCAGAGAGCAGTGCGCCCCCGTAAGTGGTCGATGACGACGAATATGGTAACATTAACTGTGGTTGTTGATAACAACTTCTGGCGAACCGAAGAAGCACGTAGTTCACCTTACAGATCTTTCACTTGGCGCGGTTAGTGCACAGAAATGCACGATCAGTGAACATGAAAAATTTTGTGCTTAAGACCTATAGGCCACCTCATACTACATGTAGTTGAGTAAAGCGAACAGCTTAAACTAATTGTTCAGTATCACAGCTGCCTTCGTTATTGTTGTTGTGAAGCCGGGTGCACATTTGTTTGCATGCTATTATTAGTATTAATGGAGTTAATATTATTATTATTCACCAGTGAACAAACCTTGCCAACTTTCAAGTAAAACGGTAGTCCCTTTTCGAGCACCTGACGCAACCAAATCATGGGATGAAGGTTCTGAAACTCCATTTTAACTAGTATACTCAATTGCCACATATGTCGTTTTAGACTTACCACTTTCTTGAAATTATCCACACGGCGCTATTTTCAATTTTATAAGTCGGTTTTTTCATGGGTTATACAACACATATATAGGTGCTGAGTTATAATGCGTCTCACCTAGTATAAATTGCTAATGTATCCCAACTCTTTAGCCGGAATTGTTGAAGCTCCATAAGCCTTTTTGAACAGTATCCATGGCACAATTCTATCGTCGAAGGGAGTATGTGAGATAAGCATAAGATACTGTGACAATAACATTGATGTTCGCAATAGGTATTGCATCATAGACAATATTGAACCTACCGGACCATAAGGGTGGCTGTTGTGAACTTGATGCTGGCACTGCCGCTTGTACACGTGGAATGTTGCTGAGTTGGGGCCTATAAGTAGCGGCTACATATGGTTCCTTCACAAGTCTATGTGAACCAAGTCCAAATGCATATAGACCAGAAGAATCAGGGGCGCTGAAATGTGATCGACCCTGATCAAACGAGGTGAGCTGCTGATTGGAAAATGCGTAGGGATACACCTCCCCGGGTTGTTGCGCACGGTATCCGGAAGTGACCAATTGCCATGGATCAGAAGTTGGAAAGTTGTCGTTGGTATTTGATGATTTGTACAATTGATGTTGCGTTTCAGGTGCAATCACTCCCTCGCTCACGGGACTCGGCATCTTGGCATGTTTACGGCTCACCCAGTAGTGTCGCAAACGAGTAAACCAAAGAAGCAGAATAACTGCACGAGAAGAAGAGACAGCCAAACGGAAAACGTTTCGGGTTAAAGGCCAGACGGGGAAAAATTGCCGACAGCCTTTAAGGTTACCAACGGTTCGCAATGTACGGAGTAACGTATAGCGTTAATGGTCGCATTCACCAATACCGTTATGTCGAATTTAATCTCCATGATATGGTCACACATCTTTGACTAGAGAAAGACCAGTGTCTAATACATTATAATAAATGTCTGTGTCAAGGGACCTTTAGAATGCCAAAGACAATGTCCCACCCAGAATTCGCAATGAACAATATGATCCATTACGATTTCAGTCTACTTCTAATTAGAACACATGCAACGAAGCTAGATAGAGACACATGCCTTTATTTGCGTCTCTTCAAATGCAAAAGCATTTTAAATGATCACAACGTTAAATACATCTCTATGGTTTCCAGTTCCGCAGTACGAAACAACTGTTCCTTTTCCATAAAACCATTTAAGATAGCTGGTCAGTGCTCAGAACATGTGATGTTTATCAGTTCTACATGAAATACGTCATATAGTTGCATGTTGAAAGAACTTTCGTGTATCAGGATTCTAATTATAACCTTGCAAGTGGACCGAGATACTTTTGAAATCCATTTTCAGGTACTTTTGACAATAACGAATCATGCCACCTTAGGACTATCTGGGTGATAATTGTGAGCTATGCTGTCTCGTGGGCGGTACTGTACATCTATGAACTACACATATGCAGGTAGCAGAGCTGCACCACAAGTCACTAAAATAGAGATTGCCAGTAGTGCACGACGCAGAAACCTAGTGAAGGTGCTCCGCACCTAATGAAGCGCCGGATCCCGAAGAACCTATCACGGATATTGACGAATAGCTACCATGTTCTCTGCTTCCTTGTGCTTGCTTAACACGTTACAGGAATAACACTACGGCACTTTCGACGGACGATGTACCGTGTTGCCAAAATATTTTAGTCTAGGTACATAGCTAGCCGGTAGACTGCCGGTTGCGAATCATCATCTGCAGCTCACAACCTTGAAAAATCAGTGTTTACCTCATCTGTAGGTAATAATAGGCATATATCGGATGCACGAGCAAAGCAGGTCACTATAGTTCCTCAAATTGCAGTAGGAAACCAATAGCGCCAGACGATAACACAGGGTACAATGCAGCGTTGATAATCCTTCGCTCAATCATTGAGTTCACGTTCTACTGTGGGTATAAAATTGAACCTACGTTTGCAATATTATCATATACAAGTACCCGATGAAATTAAAATTCTGACCTTCAGCGATTACCACACGCACAGCTCTGTGAAGCAGGCGTAAAAAGAATGATAATCTGCATTAAAGCGCTGGATAAAGTGCCCACTATAGGTTGCATGCATTGATGTGGAACAAAAAGATGCCCATTTTTTCGGTGATGATTCATGCGCAAATATGTTTCCTTCGGGTTTTCCGACTTGAGATGGAGTACGTGCAGATGATTTGCCCTAAAGTTCACTAATGTATGTGGTCTTCGTTACTATCCCACGAAAACCGAACTGCGTACTCTACACTACACGTGACATTGTCAGCTCATTTATGCTAACGGACCAACGGATAACAAGTAATTGGCACCGTAGTCAAGACGTTAAGCAGTACACAGACTCTAATGTTGATCTATTCCAGTTCACATCTTCCGCTGCGACATTTTTTCCTTCATGCAGTGGTTACGCAGAAAATGGGATGAAAGCTTTTCTGACGACCTACAAAGTTATCACTTCAATTGCTGTCTTCTTACTTGCTGTTAAAAATATGCAGACTATTCCTACGCTGATGTAAACATGCGCAAATTGCCAGTTGGCCAAACGCGGCTGCTTAACGTAAACAGTGACTAGAAGCTATGGACGACAGAGGTGCCGAATTTAATATTGTATCCGCTGACCGCTATGCACCATGTATCTATCTGTTGGATTCCACCCGAGACTAATCGTAGTCACTGAAAGATCCATGAGCAGATGCGGTTCCAATGCGCGTCACATGTGAATGCTGGCTAATTATTTCACAAACGAAGCTGGAATTTCAGTAAACAACATTAGATCTCAAAAGCGGAACCAATGCGCGTTTATTTGTACCACGATAAAATGCGCAATAGAAGTAGCGGGTCTTGACAAAATTGATCTTTGAGTTTCTGCTTGATGAGCTGGATCGAAAAAGTGATGTAAATGGAAAAGCATGTTTAATTGGCGTTTCATGCAATGTAAATCTCTATCATTTTGTGTTCGACTGCTTTTCGCATAAAGGAAAGGTTGGCGGATTTACCCAAACTATGAATGCTTCCAATGTTCCAATTGCAGAATCATCACAAAGAAGATTCGGTCCTTTACAAGAAGCGTGAGATGTAATGTAATATTAACCAGTTCCTCACATAATAGCTTAAATGCCTCATCATAAGCTAACTGAGCGGCTCGGTGTGCGATTGTCAAACGACTAAAAGTGCAGGCAATCAAACTTCGGACACTGAGTGTCTGATATATATCGGATATCTGTACTGAAATATACCAATTAACCAAGCAAGATATTCTGATAACATAAGAGAAAGTGGTGGTTAAACTTCCACGTGTCACTTTGAGTATTGACTCAGTCGTCCACCTTTACAATAGCAAATCATATTCATGGACAACTGTCTATGTTTCGCACTTTCAGCATCAGAGTGTCGCATGGGATGAAAACAGCCAGAGGACGTTTGTAGCGAATTGTTCCACATACAGGCTAATTGTATGCAATCAATTTACTCGCTATGTGGCGAATCTATGTTACCAAGCTACTCATTTATTTACATTCATATAAATCCATCAATGACTGTGTTTCAACCAACGTCTGCAGACGTTGCTCTGTCTCCTATTCCCAAGATAACAACGAGTGGGAATTATTCTAAGCAAATTGGTTCGAATAATTATCCTAAAAATCATTAATTTGTCGTAAAATTTAAAGTTAAGTGCAAAATAGCAAATGAACTTGGGCCATTGCCATTCAAACTACGGTGTATTGCGTTGCCGATTAAAGTACGGGCGCGCTTTCGCATACACTTTTGCGATTATTTTCCAATACTACATGACGAGTACCTCTAACTTACCTCATATTTAAACCCATCTGTAGTACTTATCGATACATGAGTTTTAACCAAACATATGGGACAATGACTAAACTGGCACCAAGCAGCAAAATGTCGCCATGAAAAATAACATGAGTGCACGGTATGTATCCTAACCGACTTTTCAATTGAGGCGGCATCTCGAGTTCAGGAAGTACTAAGTCAGTCTCACTCTAAGTAAAGTGATTATTGTCCAAACGTTAAATAAAATCAACACGGATTTTTCACTAGGTCCATCCATTTAAAGACCCAAAACAAAAATTAAACGTTGTGCCCAAAA
The DNA here is from genome assembly GCA_944474145.2 of Dicrocoelium dendriticum. Classification (NCBI taxonomy): domain Eukaryota; kingdom Metazoa; phylum Platyhelminthes; class Trematoda; order Plagiorchiida; family Dicrocoeliidae; genus Dicrocoelium; species Dicrocoelium dendriticum. The sequence continues at coordinate 16,079,433 of OX104070.1, forward strand.
AAGCGTAGGGTTTCTTTGCAATATGACTAAAATGCTTATTATTCTCTTCCACAAGGAAGATTTCTGAAATTACGGTGCTGGCCAAGCCTAAGAGTGGGTGCGGATATAGTACCATAATCCTCACAAGGCGCAATACACCGTGTCAGTTAACACTTTCAGTAGAAAGCGTTTTTCGTTGCGTCTTTCGCAGAAAGCGGAAGTATAAATGTGTAAAGCCAGTTAAGCAGCAATTGAAATGGTTGTGGTGAAATACTCCTGTGGTGGTCTGAAGAAGCACTTGAGTCAAAAGCGAAGAGCTGCCACAATAGAAAACACAAAATCCGATCTGTATTCCAATTCTACTGAAATCATGATATCCCAGCAGGTTCTACGTCTATTCTTAATATTTATTCCCATTGCATGTTACCAAATGACAATAAATCCATGCAAACCATCAGCTATCTCACGTCCCATGGTAGAGTCAATTATGGGTGATTTGGCAACTAGCGAATTAATGCTCAAGTTCCGAGGACAGTCATCGGAGTATATATTTTCGGAATGAATGCTGAGGTAATTTAGTGCTTGCAAAATCACTTCTCATCATAAATCACAAGTCGCTTCAACATTACAAATTCCATCAGGTAGCACAAATGCCTGAGGGACTAGGTAAAAGACACGGCTAGTCTTTCGATTCTGTATTCCAAATAGTAAATATACATTTGGCAGCGAATACATCTGGCACAGCTGATTATATTTACTTAGCTCGGTTTATCTTGATTACTATCATCATGCTTTCTAAAGAGGCAATACTCATAGTTTTCTTCAAAAATCATAAGAACAAGGACCTAAGACTATTGGTCCGTATTGGAAATGAAGCTACATTAATCTCGTAGAAACCCAGCTCAGCCGCCGAGCATCCGGAATAACCAAACAAGCATCAAGTCTGCTGAAAGTGGGTATCATTGTCAGGACAACAAGCGCCACCATCGACTCAGCGAATCGATAAACACTGAGGAAGGCCAATCGATAGCAGCATAGTTCAATGCCAGGGTACAATATTAACAAACTGAAGACTGAAACGTGCAAACGGGACAATTGTCTCGCTCTTCGATTCGACGTGACAGTACCATTGTTTGTCGCGCCTACACGCAACGACAGCTCAACGACGAACGCAGTTAGTTTGGTTGCACAGCTTATTGCTGTAAACTTGATGTAACAAAATGTTTCAATGCTTGTTCATCCACTGTTCAACACTCGTGCTTTTTACGTGAAGTTCAGTTTGCGTTTAAAAGCGGCAATGGTTGAATGAATGCTGACAACAAGCGCGGGGGATTGAAGCATAAGCACAGTGATAAGTGACCATTTGGACTTAGCAAATAAAACGGTACCGAAGAATCCGTAGATATGCGCGGGGTTTCGGGAACATTTCTTGCTTTGCAGGACATAGACTGTAAGCATTACTATACAATACGTGTGGTAGCTGACAGCAGGGTAAAACGATAGTATTTAAAATGGAAATGGATGTAGGTTTGTTGTTCGAACTCAACATTATATTCAACAACGCGTTTCACCTTGTCTGAAAGCCAAAGGTATAAGCAACGACAGCCGTGCACTCTAAATCTGAGCCTCATATCTACCTTTCATTGTAGGTGCAGCATAAGTTAGGATGGAGTTGTATCAAATGCGCAGCTATGGAGTTCAGTAAGATACATTAATGAGGCTATTTTGTTCACTGTACAAACCGCAGGTTATTCGCAGCCAGTTTCCAAATCAGTTAGTCGTCCACATGCCCAGAACGACTACCTGATTTGGAAATTGGCTACAAAGTACCTCAATTAATTACAGCAAAATCCCCTACCTATGAGTATATAGAAATAATTGCTTGAAGATCAAATTGCACTACAAACTGAGTCTTACATTACTCAGCAACACCCAACGTGATATAAAATCCTCTAACTAAAATTAGAAAACATCGAAGCATCTACCGTTTTCCCAATGATCTCAGCTACCATTACTCATTGTAGGGACGGGTGGTACATCAAAATCTATTAAGGCTCAAGTTACAGTAATCTTAGAACATCCAGATGGGTCGCCTCTAGAGGATACAACTCAATCAATTGCTTATAATTTACGTGTGTCAATGCATTATCTTTATATTTATATAGACCTCCACGGCTGTTTCGACCTGTTAGGCAGTGTCAACATATCCGCCCCACAAAAGATCTCTTCAATTAGGACGGCTCACTACTGTTTCACATGGCTAAGTTGCACGCTTTATAGGCTGGCGATGCAAATTGAAGGTGGTCCTGTTCCGGTGTGCTACTAGCGAGTAGTATCTGTGGACACGCGAAGACATAACGAATCTAAGAGCATCGTGGATAGCCAGTGAGGAAGGACGCATGGTGCACAATCTAAACTCCACCAATACCTAGAAAATGTAGAAGCTGAGCGACGCAGGGAATCGGAAAGAAAGTACTGAAATTTAGCCCGGGCTTTCATTTTCAAACACGTATACTATCTAGACTTCTGTTATTTAGTACCGAACTACTCTGCAGTGGGTTTCTCTCCAAACAACTGCTTTGGAATCTGATGGACACGCCAGATGTCCAACAATGACATAGCGTAACAGATCGAAACCTCGGTCTAGTGCTGTTTCAGGGATTGGAGGACAAGCTGCTTTTAGAGCTACTGCAATGAAACCAAGTATAAGTTAAAATAAAATCAACACTCGTAAGTATTACTTTAGTAGGTCCGCGGACCAATCCTAATATGTAAAAAATAAACTGCACAGTTTTAGATGATAGTACGGTGAGAATGTTCGAAGTACCATTTACAGATGTGGCATAGCGAAGTGACGGGCTAATCCGAGTATAACTATGTACAAGCAATAATGCGTACAGTAGAAATATTGTCGTTTGCGGAGAAACAGCCGAAAGAGCTGCCAATCTGTGTTTCTTATATCCCGTATCTTGAGCTTTCTGATAAGAAAGAAATAAATGAAATTCAATGTGATAAAAAGCTGTTTCTCGCCAAGCACAAAACTGTGTTGACCTCAGCACCTTAGCTACTCAATAAAGAAGTGCTTCTTCACCAGGGCGTACGGTCGGGGCCAGACAAGACTAATGTTGGTCCAATGTATCTGCAGAAGGGTACGGTGGTAAAAGCTCAAAGAAAATGGTGCAACTGCCCTGAAGCTCCAGACAATCTAACTGGGGTCATGTACTTTGAGGCCAACAAGATGTGAATCAGGTAAAAACAATACTGTTTTATTAAGATGTCAAATGTGCAACTTCATGGTCAAAAGCGGTTCTATATGTAGACCCATGATTCCTTTCTTACAAACCTAAATCATATGTTAAGTGATTTCTACTTCAACTGACATGACCTAGTAGCTGCGGGAGTGCTTTATGTTGTAGAGCCCAAAACACAGCGCAGAATGAGGTATGGTATCGGGGAATTATAGAAGAAGGATAGTGTACCATTATAAAACTTGAGTAACAGTCTATACTCTTGTATCCCTTTAACAGATGATGATCAGACGTAAGTATGAAGTAAGACCGGACAATATGAAAAACACTATAAAGTTGATGAGATGCATTTGGAAGTGTTTGTAAACACACTCACATTCAAATCAACGAGAAAATGCAACAACAGTGTATATGACTGCGTGAGTTTGGACGGTAAACGGGCAGATTAATATGTTAGATTAGTAGGGGGATTTATTGTCTTTGGGTAAAGGTTTTCCGCAGCTACACAGTCACAACACTTCTAGGAATGATTTGCACGCCCGTACCCTCCTATCGGTATTTTCATTTGCGCGCAACCGCCGAATGCCATCAGTGTTGAACCCATTCTTGTGAGTCCGCAACTAATTCCCCTGAACCATAGGTAATGGCAGTGGAGCGTCATGACTGATCTTTAACTGCAAGTAGCAATTCATCGTAGTGTCACACGCACTACCGAGGCGACTACCGATTAATAAGGAGGGGTAGAGGGATTCACCATATTATTACTCACCAACGTAAACGGACCTCTTATCTTTAGCCTCATGCACATGGTGCTGCTGAGCTGTTCACAACGATTAATTCACCTTATAATCTCAAATTGTAAGTTAGGATGATGTCACAAATTCTGTTACATAAAGTCAAGTAACATCCACTTTCCTTCAGACTAAGCTGAATCGCGTGCACGAACCGCGAACGTTTTGCGCTATACTAGCCGACCTGTAATGTCAAATTCAAGCAATGTTGCTGCCTACCATGGATATGAATTCTACTGAGCTCTAAACATTATTACGTTTCGAAACGCTGCGTTCCTTAGACAGTCTCACGTCATGGAATCATGAAGTCGATCGCAACGGAGCAAAGCGTTGTTACTCATCGACCATGATACCGAAGGAGCAAGATTAAGAAATGTGCAGGCAGGATAAGCTGTCGAAAGCGGTGCAAATTTAGATAGGATAGCACTTATGTGTCTAGACTGAAAAATTCAACAGAAGCATGAAACACTGCCTACTTCAATTCATGGTTATCACGGTAGAGGTAGGAATTCAAGGTGCAGTGCTACTTCATTGATATTGACTTTGCAACCACCACGCTCGCCTGACCGATGTGCGCCACTCGCAAAGCTGTAAAAGTACAGAACGCTAACCAACCCACTGGGTCAGGTAACGAAACCAAATTGAATGGCAGAAAGGGGAAACCGAACAGACTCCCATGGAAAGGCATTTGCGGGTTAGGAGAATGTCATCGGGTAGTAAAACTCGGTCTGGCTTGTTCGCACTGTTTGGAATGGTACCATACGAAATGTGCAAATGTGTCCCAACAAGAGTTATGGGAGCGAAATAGCTCCCAAGATGCATTTTGATTCTGTACTCCGTGTTCCACCTTCCAACTCGTTAAGTGCTTCTTTATGCCAGCTGAGAAATGCGACCGGTTAATCGCAGAGGCAGAGCAAAGGATAAAAAATAATATTACTTCAATGGAATCGAGTATGGACCACAGAAGCGTAGCGGCTGCTAAGCAACGGAATGCTGAACAATCCGCTTCCCATGCACTGCAATCAACCACGGCTCCATCTCCGTTGTCTTCTCCAACTTTGGTAGAACGCCAGGCAAAAACAGACGGTACCTACGTTAATCAAACAGTACTCACGGCAACGAAAATCAGGTACCATTCAAAACGTCTGGTTAAGCAAATTCCACTGGACCTGACATCTAGTATTAACAAGGATGAAGCAGCCAAACATCAACCCTTGGTACCGGTAGCTCAAATATCTCTTGTCGAGACTAAGCCTCCCAGAACACCAGTTACTTATGCAAAGATTGCTGCAAAGGTCCACCGAGAGGCCGCCGTTGCGTCCTCTGCCATTGTAAACACCGTTGACGCAAATAGAGAGAAAAACAGCAAACAATCACTTGTCAACAAGTCAAGACAAATGAGTACCATACCTTGTAGATCGATTAAAAAGGGATCCAACAACAGTGCCCGGAATGTTGTATGCTCAAATGTCCCTGAATCTACCGCCATCACATTGCGGGATAAATTATCAGACGACCAACACCAATGGAACTCATTGTGTATGCAGATGAGTATCAAAGCCAAGCCCATAAACTTGTTACGAATTACTCGTCATCCGAACTCGCCACACTATGGTGAACCCAGACTTATTCGAGTAACTCTAGAATCCTCCACCGATGTAGAAAACGTTTTGCTCTCCGCAAGCGCGCTAAAACACGAATCCTGTGTGATACGTATCTATCCTGATGTCCCTTGGAGCGGGCGACAACCAAAACGAAACACCGAAGAGGGGCACAGCAAGCAAGACCGCCTAAACACAGTCTTCATACATGGCGTGCCAGAACATCCTTCTAACGATGTTCAAGAGACCGGAAAGCACGATTTAGAACAGTGGCGGTTCATTCGTGGAACACTTTCTTTGGATGATGTTGTGGCACTATCGCTCACCAGGATACCTCTCTCATCGAATTATAGAGGATGTGGCCCTAGAATCCTAAAATTGTGGTTCAGTCAGAGCAACAAGCAAAGGATGTTTTGGATCGATGGCGGAGAAATCGGAAAAATGTTCCTTCCGAAATTCGGTTAAAGGTCGCAAACACTTTGCACAGCTCAAATATTAAAGCAACTGGAGCGGCAAGCATACTGACGAATGTACAGAAGTGTAACTTGACTGCTGCTTTAATTGACTCTGACGTAGGTCTAAACGAAGGCTGGGACGCATCTTGGCGGAATCAAGTTGCAAACGAGGTATCATTGACCCATCAAAAAAACGAATAACTGCCGACCTCCCAGCGGTCGGCATTCTCCCACACTTGACAGCTCCACCTCTCTGCGGGCTCCTAGAGACCGAGAAACTGGCCTGCTTGTATACAAATGCTCAGGGACTTTCTAACAAACTGGCTGAACTGAAAGATCGCCAAGTTTCCGGCTCGTATGAAGTCATTGGTATCACCGAGACATGGTTGCACACGGGAATGACGGACGCTGAAGTTTCGCTACCGGGCATGTCGCTGATCCGGAACGACAGGCTCACAAAAGAAGGAGGCGTAATCCTGTACTAGCGAAACGACTTACAGTGCGAAGCCGTGGAGGATTCAGACTCGCAGTTCCCTGACTCTCTTTGGTGCCGGTTGCAGTTAAAAGGCAGGGACGCTTGCCTTATCGTCTTGGTGTACCGCGCCCCTAACTCAACACCCGAAACCGACTACCACCTAACGGCTGCTTTAAGGTGCAGTTTACAACAAAAGTACACTCACATTCTTATCATGGGTGATTTCAACGTACATTGTTTAGAAGCCCCTGCCACGATCGGTGAACAATTCAAAACCGATCTACAAGATCTAGTGACTAATGTCCCTCTTTACAATCACATCACTTTGCCCACTCGGTTCAGAACTGGTAACAGGCCATCTGTGCTAGATCTTGTGCTTACCAACGAGGAGCATATGATTGATGCGTTGGTTTTAGACTGCCCGTTGGGTCGCAGTGAGCACGCAGTCGTCAGTTTCAACTTCGTCCGCTATGCAGAATATCTGAATAATAACGATGATACTGTGCGAACCATCAAAAGGTACGACCGACTCGCCCAGCTAGTCAGCGCCACAACATGGTCTTTCCTCGAAGAAGAACCCCCGGAAGTCGCCTGGCTCGAGTTCGTCAACACATTCAGTCAGCTGATTGCACATGATTCAGAGATAAAAGCTTGCAATAAGTGCAAATCCGTTTCTTTCGTTAGGAGCAGAACCCGAAAATAGATGACAGTACTCAACGCAGAATGGCGAGTGTACAGAGAAGCTCCAGCACCAGAAACTTGGGACAACTACATAGCCCAACGTAACCACTGCACACAACTGTTAAGAGAAGACAAAGCCGCCTATCAGCAGAACATCGCAAAAACCTTCAGTGCTAACCACAAACTGCTGTGCAAGCACGTTAATAGCCTACGAAAGGTGAGGCAAGAATTTCCTCCACTCAAGACGGCTGATGGCCCAATAAGAACGTCTATGGAAGCTGCAAACGCGCTGCAGATGCAATACGCCCCCACGTTCCAAAGGGTCTTGCCACCAAGCGATCTACCAAGCTTTGTATTCTGCTCACCAGGACTAACCCACATCAACTTTGCCGCAGAGGCTGTATTGCAAAAGCTGACTTCTCTACGCAAACACAGCTCGCCAGGTGTCGACACCATTCGTCCAGAGGCATTGGGAGCAGCAGCAAACACCAACATTTGCTTCAGAGTGATTTAGATACGGTGTATCAATGGTCGACCCAAAACTTATTGCATTTCAACGTCAGTAAATGCAAGGTGTTTTCCATCCGACATCAAAGCAGCTACCCATACCGACTCGGAACGTATGTACTGAAACAATCAACTCTCGAACGTGACTTGGGTGTCCTGGTTCAAGATGACTTGGGTTGCTCCAGGCAATCCGAAAAGGCTTCGAAGACCGGGGACCGACACTTCGGGCTGTTGAGGCGGGCGTTTGGACAAATAAACAGCTCCGTATTTCGACAAATTTTCAGTGCGTATGTTCGCCCCCATGTCGAATATGCAATTCAAGCCTGGCATCCATGGCTGAAACACGACCTTAATGCACTGGAGCAGCCACAACACCGGGCATCTAACAACGTAATTGGAATGCGCAAGCTTCCCTACCAGGAGAGGCTGCGACGACTAGGATTGTTCAGTGGAATCTATCGCAGACTACGAGGCGACCTGATAATGGCATACTTGATTCTGCGAGACCCACATCATGTGTGCCGCCATTTACTGCAACTCAGCAGAAATACAAACCTGAGGGGCCACTCATTAAAACTCGCAGAACAATACAGTCGTCTGGAGTGCCGCAGAAATTTCTTTTCCATTCGTGTCTGTCATCCGTGGAATGCTCTCCCAGAATCGGTCGTCTCTGCACCGACACTAACAGTATGTAAACGACGGTTGGATGATGCACTCATCCACTTACACTTTGTCACTTAACACCACGTCTCCATCCTAGACCTGGAGTTCACCATGGAAGTATTTGTTGTTAACTGTGGGTGCTGTGAATCTAAGAGGATCGCAGGACTGCAGCGAAGCAAACGATAAGTCCTTATTTTCATATTTAAAGTATTAACTTATTTACTATCCTTATCATCATTATTGTTATGTTGATATCCCCACCAACTATCCAACGGGAATTGTAAAGCAACACTTCTTAACCCTTATAAATTCATTGTTCATTGTTCATCCAGATACGAGGCGGCTCCAGAATCTCCTGCGAGCATGGTGTCCATCAGCTGCTGGAAGATGGCTGATTCCGTTTTCACTCCAAAAGTTATGCGTTGTATGGCTACAATCCACGATAAGTGTTGATGGTCAGCAGTTCTCTCGAGCTTTCATTAGACCCAACATGGAGGTAGGCATCGGACAAGTCGAGCTTGGCGAAACAGTTCCCACCATTTAGCTTGGCAAAGGTATCCTCTGGTAGAGGAAGGGGGTATTGATGGTCGTCCAATGCAGCATACAATCCAGTCAAAATGTCAGCGTGTACACTCACTTTACCTTTCGGCGTTCTCACACCAACAGTCGGCGCAGCCCATGAAGAGTAGTTCACTGGAGTGGTGATACTGGCTCGTTCCAGTAGGTCGAGCTCTTGATCAACTGCTGCCATCGCTGCATAAGGTACCGGTTGTTTTGTTCTGAAGACTGGTTTGGTTCCTTCGGGAAGGCACAACTTTGCTTTGAACTTAGTGCAGTGACCGTGACCATCTTCAAACAAGGCGGCAAAATTCTGCTTTAGCTTCGTTGTCATGTCCTCTATCGACAATGATGCATGGGTTGGGTCGGTTAGGACTCTATTGCAAATCTGACTCATTGGAACAGCAAACAGTTGTAAATTTTTTATCCAGTCAAACGCAAGGAGGTTCAAGTTTGGTCGGTCAGACAAGTAGCAAGTTCCGTCCTGTTCCACTCCGTTGAATACAATTTTGCAAGTTATTTTTCCGATCAGCTTCAGCACTTCACCTGATGCGATGTGGGTGACTTTGATGGAAACCGTCATCTTCGGCTTCTTTATGTGCTTCCAAGTGTTCTTGGAAATGATCGTTATATCAGATGTCGTATCGAACTGCAGCCGGGTTGGGATTCCATTGATGAGCACAGGGAGAATTCAGCGGCGTGTTCTAGGATCTCTGTGAAACGTGTCAATCACCGATAGTGATTCTGCTTCAGGCTTCCTGAAGTTCTTCTTCGGTAGGATTGTTTCACGTTTCTTGGCCTGGATTGATGACAAACGCCTTCCTTGTGGCCGCGTTTATGGCACTTATCACAAATGTGACGCTTGAATGGACAGTATCTTGCGAAATGCCATTCACTATATGACTAACAAGTTGTTGGGGGCTTGTTCGGCGTTCTGTTGGACGGCTTATTCGAGCCAAAATCTGCTAACATAATGCACCTGGAGACCGTTAATCATTTAGTTAACTAAATAATGTGTGCTGATTTACAACTTTGATTAAGTAAAAGAGTTACATGAAGTGGTTACTCAACCGCAACAGTGTCGAAAAGCTTTAGTATAGTATGCTCCAAACAACTCAATTAGAAATACATGTTAACTCCGGTTCATTTGTGCAAACGGTTCTAGTTTTCGGGGTCTGCATCTATGGTGGCATACTCTTCACAACATAGACGCAACAGACTCTTACCAAGTGCACTTAAAGTACTTGCTTTGAAAGGACAAGATATAAAACAATAGCAGTGATTTTAGGTTAAAATCCTGTTTTATAATACAGGCTACAACCATAGAAAGACAGCCGTAATGCTGGCTGAACAAGTGCCAATATGCTGGTGAGATTCGTAGTGTTCATACATAACGCTAACTAGAAATGGATGTCCTGCCACAGTTAAATAGCAGTAAAGAGGCTAAGCTTGTGCACACCTTATGACTATGTTTTCGAAACCTTCTAAATAAGAGTAAACGGGTTACTCTTATGAAATTTCATGGAAGGAAGTATATCTTGTGCCACGCAGGGTGCGTATGGCTCAACAATTCCTAGCTATACTAAGATCAATGACCGTACTATTCCAAAGGCTGAAGAATACGACGTTTATGCAACTTCGAAAGGCTCGTGAAAGGAAGGTATTCAGAAAGTCCAATACATATTATGTAACATCTTTATTATAAACAATGGTGCATATCAGCTGAGCGGAAGCAAACCGGTTTATGGCGATCTGTATTGACCTAAACAATGTAATTGCATTATGGTCCAATGCTCAAGATGCGTTCTTAAATGCTATCCAAAACGGCACGGATTCTGATCGTGTCACATAAACCTACTCTTTCCCAAATTTCAAACCAGGGTTTGGCGGCTTGTAACAAAAGCGATTTACTTTACGCACACACTGTCAGTTAAACTATGAAACCCAGCAAATGCTTTCATTTACAGAGCGTGCTTGTCCAAAACTAACGCGCCGCACTAAATGTCACACACCGCATGCAGCTGTGCTGGGCCAACTGATCGTGAATGCAAGCGTGACAGCATTTCGCTCGTTATGCAACACATGATTTAGATGCGAGCTCTTGGAAATGTTCAAATTGGAGCACTCGTGACTTGGATACGATGGCGTTGTAGAAACATACGTGACTACTTGTCAGAGGTAGGAGGTGAAAACCGTCTCCGACGTCGCATTCGCATTATACTGTGTTTGAACACCAGACAGCCTGAAGTGAACAACTAATGGAGTGAGCTTTTGAAGGCCTGCTCCTACGCACGGAAAGGTGTGTTATCATGAACGACACCTTTGCAGCAAGACTATGAATCTACCACGAATGGCTAATCTTAGTTACTGTTCGCTGGTACTAACTGGCATTAGCCTGCAGCCAACCGCACTTGTAATGTTGGGGTGTATTCTGGTGGGCAACGGTGCTACACAGCCACTTGCGCTCCTGCCACTTGGTATCAGTAATGACCCTAGCACGTTCCACACCTGTGTGTTTCACCATGCACCTTGTCATTAATAGCAGACCGTGCTGTTACTCGTCCAGGTTATTAAAGTAAGAGAGAAGACAATTTTCTCGTAATTCAGGTATGAAATCCCTGCTTTACCTGTCTTGTCGACTGACTGTAAGAATGTCGACCTCTGATTGTTTGGACTATAGTGGATTGTCAGCTTGTCTGTCGGATTAAAAGTAAGTTGGAGTGCTAAACACATTAATACGTCTTCGAATATTACTAACTTATTTCGTATTGCGGACAGGTGTTGTCCTTCGCGCTTGCGCATCTGATAGTTGGACATTCTATAGACACTCCGTAAACGACAGTGCGAACCTAATAATGTAATAGTGTCTCAAAAGTAATTTTAAGTGAGACCAAACTTGCTGCATCGAGGTATGTAGGACATCAAGTCCAACGGTGGCAGCAACTGGTGGAAAAGCTCTTCCAACTGAGTACAAGCGGAAAACGGCTGAATGCTTTTGTTACAATGAGCATTAAATACCTCACAAAAGTAACCCAAGCAAATCTGCCCAAACGTGTTGGATGAAACATAATTATAGATTGCGTTTCAAACTACCAACCTAGTCACATATGGTGTGTAACAGAACTATATCTAGTTGGTACCTTGTAGAAGAGGAAACGCCAATACCGAGATCAATTAACTCATTAGAAATGTCACGCATCCTTACGTCACTTTTCTGTGCGAATTGAGGACAACGTAAATATCCTCGTGGGTAATAGTATTGCTATGGTTGCAAACACAAACTAAAAGAAGGGAAGTTGCAGCCAAGGGAAGCATCGTCAAAACGCTTAAGCTCAAAGCATCCCAAACGTGCGTATCCAATTTCACAATTTAGCACAGATTATTTCTTGCATTTTACAACCATTGTGTGTGAATATGCTATCTGTTCATACAAGACGAATAACTTGTCAAAAGCAACTTCGTTTTCTATAAGGAAAACCGCAGCGATCAAGACTCAGAAGTACAGAAAGCTGACCAGTATACGAAACAAAGTTACGAGGCACAAATATCAACATTGGAACTAAAAGTAAAATGTTGTGTGAACCCAAACCAATGTATTCTTGTGATGCTGATTAGCTACTCTCGACATAGGTGGGTTTCATGCTGTAGCTAGATATGATTAGGAAGAGCCTTATTAAAAGTTATCCAGAAAAGCAAACTACGAATATCTGCAAAGCTTCTCCACTTATCCACGCAGCACGGCAATGCTTTTAAGAAGCTGGTTCGCAACTATCCAGGGAATCCTTAGCGTGAAATTTACGACCAAATAGGAAAGGCTAAACACGAATGTGCACTGTGTCTGCCGACGGCTCATTTGACCTTGTAACTATAACGCTCACCTGACGGATGTGCGTTGCCATCAAAACTGTAAAAGTACAGAACACCAACCAACTTACTGGGTCAAGTAACGACACCACTTTGAATGGCAGAAATCAAGCAAATGCGAATACGAAAGGGCCCCAGATAAAAGGTATCTGCAATTTAGGAGAATGTCATCGACTAGTTAAATTACGTTTAGCTTGAACACATTGTTTCGAATGGTATCACCCGAAGTGTACAACCTTGTCTCCAAACAGGTACGTGAGCAAAGTTGCTCCCAAGTTGTTCTTTGTTTCTGTACTGCGTGCTCGATCATCCCAGTCGTTAAGTGTCTGCTTATCCTAGTGCAGTAGTGCGAACGGTTCATTGCAGAAGCCGAGCAGCGGATGAACGATAAGATTACTTCATTGGAAGCAAGTCTGCACCAGTGAAGCGTAGTGGCCTATCGGCCTATCGCCGTTTTGTTCTCCAACTTTGGCAGAAAGCCAGACGTAAAATGACCGTAGCCATGAGAGTCACGCGGTATTCATGGCAAGGAAAATCTGGCACCACACGAAAATTCTGGTCAAGAAAATTCTAGCAGACCTTACACCTGTCATTAACAAGGATGGAGCAGCCAAACACGAATCCTCAACACATGCAGCAAGAAGGTATCTTGTTGATCCAACGTCCCCCGGGAAATGCGTTAAGTATGCAAAGGTTACTGCATAGGTCAGCTGGGAGGCCGCTTTTGCGGTCTCTTTCGTTTTAAACATAGTCAAAGCGAATAGAGAGAGAATCCGTCAATCTGTGATGCAAGATTGTTCGCAAAACTGTGGAAAGTGACTTTCTGTCGGACTGTATTCGCCCTCGTCGTTATTCTGGGACAATCTTGCAAGTAATGCGCAAATCTGAAGAATACATCACAGCTTCGTACGAAAGGAAGCGGTTTTAACCTAGGGAGAGTAGAACTTAATTGACCATCACATGTTTTTCATGGTATAGAAATCCTCTTGGGTGGTTGGACATTGGTATGTTAATAAAAGGTGGAAATCTCCGTGTGGGTACCCAAAAGTATATTTCGAAGTAAGCCAGAAGACATGGTCTCCGTCGGAAGGCTATATACAGCCATTCTGTGCTTGGAACTGAGGGTGCATGTTTTCATGTATCCGAATGATTGTTGTATTTCCACCGACGCACTACACTATCTGGCTTCAATCACACGCTCGTACGTATCATTTCTTCAAGCAGTCAGCTGGATAAAGTAGAAATATGCCAAGGGCAGTTCTCTAGCAAAATTTCACTGCATGAACATTTTCTAATCTGCTCGAGCATCAGCTCTTGATACATTTCCTCCAGGAATGAAAACAAGCGTAAAATTAGTGCTTTGTTTCAGCACATGAATTAGGGACGGATGTAATAAACATTTTTATTGAAATACTTTGGAGCCCAATAGGATTTTTGATGTCTCGCGGTTGCAGCAATTATCCGCGGCATTCTAATAAAAGAGGGAAAACGCAGCTGTCGTGTGTTATCTGCGAATGCATGTTTTAAGAACGTAAGCGAAGAATAAGTGCAATTTTGGCAGATATGATCCGACTAGAAGGGAGATACCGTTTAATTCCAATTACTTCGTAAACCCAAGAGACATTGGTTGTTTTAATTATTGATTTGAATACATAACTGCCAATTTGGTCATTAGTGTCCATTTATCGCATTGCATCTACAAAAGCTAGCTATCACTCGTAGGTTTATTCTAGTTAACTTGCAGCCTATCAAAAAGGTCGAACGGATAAGACAGTAACCAATTGTATATTTGCTCCATCAACTTACGCACCACCAACATCGGACAGACTGTGTAGGCGGTCTGACGGTATCTTTTGCATACTTGAGAGCGAACTTTCTGTGTAACACATGTTGCTCGCGCGTCGTGTCTCATGCTTCAATTCAATGTGGACCAAACCAGGCAAGGTCGTCCAGGTTCATCCTTTTCATTGACATATAGAATCACTTGCAACAGAGAGGAAATAGGACGTGGTTTATACGGCACTACTTCATTGACGAAGTGAATCCCATTCGATTTCCCTTAGCGCAAATCCGAAAGAGCTGGAACATGCGTTTTAAACACTGCCCACTAAAAGTATGCTCAAAATATAGCATAATACAAACATGCTAAGTATATCTATTGATGCTTTCAAGAAGCATGCAGTCGTTTTACGCGTGCATTGATGGCACTTTGATCAAGGGAACATGTTGTATGGGAAGAATTGTGACGCATTCAATTTCCCGTCAGACAGTCTTAGTTACATCCCGGAAAGCAGCGATTTTTTCCACAAAGTACTAGTTGACTGCTTTGGAATATCATAAGTGATTAAGTGATACGCTACAAAGCGCCTTATCCTTCGTTACCATCCACGTTACAATTCGAAAGACTGTATTGCAAAATGCCCAACATTGAACCGGGATGTAGGTCAATCTACGAGTACCACCTTTGGGTGCTTATAGAGAGATATGTAAACGCTTTTTTAAGCGATTTGTCGTATTAAGTTCCAAAGCATACAACTTTAACGAATCTAAAATATTGTTGATTTCAAATCACAAACTATTGGCACCCGACTGCAAAAATCATTCCGATGGATCATGTTGTGTTGTTGAACGCAAAAGCAGAGCATTTGGAGGTCAGCGACTTTGGCAATTAGACGGTGGATGACGGCAGCTGTTGCTTTTTCTATGGCTGTTCGTAATGGTTGAGGAGTGGATTGCAACAACGCCTGGTGATATCCCATGTCTGGCAGCACTAGATGCAATTAGTTTCAAATGGATCACTCGTCCGTAATTGCTGCCTGAGTCACTGTCTACAGAAGAGTCCAGGTCGCGAGTGCGCAGTCCTGGCCACAGTTTCAAGTGAAATTAGCAGTTCCTCCGTTAAATTAGCTATCCTTCAGCTTCAACCATGTGTTCAGCATTAAAGTTTGGTTTCTTAAATTTCACTTTATATAATTCGTATTGAGGGAGTATGACTTGAAGAAGCATCAAGCGTGGCTGTTTTTCGCATGCCTATTAACTTCATTCTTTGGCACTTACCTTGCGTATAGTGTGTCTGGATTTAATTTTGGAGGTATACAATAAGTCACGGATGTATAGTTTTTCGTCACTGGAAGCATGGAGTAAGTACAACCACAGCAACTGTTCATTCGTTATTTAGACGCAGTCAACACGAATGACTGCGCTTGACTTATTTAATGAATAGCAATTGACCACGGCCGTAACTGCGTCTCCTATAGTCCATATCAGTGCATTGAGATCTTTGTGTGCAACGTCCTCAGTAAATGAACAGAAGTGCTGTGCCAAACCCGAATCCCAAAAATATTTTGTTAATTGCTGGTTCTGAAAGATAAATCTGCAGTACTGAAGCGCAGATATTCCTATTACAACCGTCCATTTTCCGTAGACCTTGTAATTCTTGGTGTGTTCAGCAGACATTTCGAGTGGCTGAGCAATACAAAGCTCGGATGCCATGTTGGTATTTAAGTTGCGGAAATAAAACCTCTGCTTGCCTGGTCAGCAGATCTAGCCTAGTCACTCATTTCATCATCCATTCGAAGTTGGTAAAAGAATTTTCGCTGAGTTATTTTCAAGGGGCTGCGAAAACGAGAGTATCATGAGGGCCATAATAACAAACACACTTGCATCTAGCAGTATCATATTCCACTTTAGAATAATCAAAGGTTAATGCATAAGCAATTACCACTGTTTCTTTCGTCTAGCCCGTTGGGTTATGGAAACTAGTGAGTTGTTGATTCACAGTAGAGCGTTTTAAAAGTTGTCACACACAACTTTTAGGCTCTTAATCGCCGAAATGCGTGCGACACCGATACGGAGAGTTTTACTCAAGTAGTTTCTAAAGATGACCAGGCTTGGTGTTTTTACAATAGGAAAAATGAGTGGGACGCTAAATGCTCAGACTGAAATCCATCTGTACACCACACTGGACCAGGTGTACAGAACAATTTCTTAGGTATGTACTCTCAAACGTTTGAATCTAGTGTGTATGCGAAGCTACACGAGCATTTTACTGGCATAATTGTGCACACACAGGTTTCTAGCCGAACCCAAAATGGTACTTCACTGCAGCTAGTATATAAGTGTGCAACCTTATCATCGATACATGTTGATTAAACAAGGTGCAAGCAGTGCTTGGGACATCACGAGAAAGCGGAGTGTCATGAAGATTAAAATGGCACAAGTCCAGCACAGAACAAATCTTATCCCCCTTCAAAATCGCAAGGCTATCATTGAAATTCATTCTTCATATCGTCTTGTTGTATTCAGCTCTTTACACGAATAACCACATCTCAATAGCATGAAAAGTAGTTAACAATAGGTTAACGTTTTAAACACACGTTTTCCTGTAATTGCTGCACATTATTTGGTACGGCGAAAATTCTCCCCTACAGACAGACATATCAAAATTTGGACCTATGTACTCTGTGCTTGAGTAGTACTCACTTTGCAAGAAATGATAGCAGTTCAGACATTTAATAACTTAATGCAGGCGAACGTCTACTTTAGTTCCGTGTTCTTGCTGCACGCGTCGAGAATTTAGCGGCATTCCGATTGTCCACAGGAGCACCAATACGTCATATCCAGTGAAAAACCCGCATTAGATTTTTCATAATTTGTTTCAGTAGACATGTGTTCCTTTACTCTAATTTCTTCCGCAATAAATTGGATTACATGTGTATACGGTGACTTGCAAACGCAAGCTTCATTGAGCAGTGCGCTGTAGCTACTGTTTGCTCTTGTAATTACTATATGGGAGAAGAAGTGCTTGAATGGATTACACTGAATTCCCCAGTTGCCAAGCGCCGCAATAAGTACGTTTCTAACATGTTTACTGTTGGTCTATTGAAAACATTTATACATACTTCACTCTAACTTGCTGCAATTCAATCAGCAGTCAGTGGAATATAGTGACATTTAACAGAAGAGAAGGAGTTAGCCTGTACTAACCCAAAGAGCGATGGGAAGACTGACTTTTTCACCTAACTGGATTGCATGAGTACGTGCGTGGGCTAAAAGAGTAATGACAGCGGCTTTTGTTGGAAGATAAATGAGTTTCTGTAGTTTATCCTCGTAGTAAGAATATCTTGCTGTCTTAGTACGCTTCCTATACATATTCTGGTAGTATGCTATTAACAAAGAGATTAAGTGTGGATTTAGTCTGAAACAAATACCTTTATTTTTTGAGAAATCCCTAGATAATTCTACATTTCTTAATTGCAAGGGTAGAGCGATGCTGTGATTGATCTTTCTTCTTGTGTAGGTATGGGTTATTAATTAAGGAAAAACCAGTTTATTGAATAGTATTAAGCACGTTTGGAGTTCGGTCGCGCAAATGTAAAGTGGACTTCTTTCACAGTTTATATCTATCAGTATTAATTCATCATTTCAAGAAAAGATTTTTAACTGTCATTTTACGATTATTTAGCAGACTGGCAACCTACACTGTGTGACGCTGCCGCAAGTCTCCCCGCCTCTGAGATCACCTTGCATGCGTCTTGCCCATAGGTAAGGCGACCGCTTGTGTATACGTATAACAAGACAACGTAAGATGGTTTGGTGTGATACCAGGTGGACAGGAGTGGTCACACCAACGACATCTATTGAAACGGGAATGTAAACCGTCCATTCAGTTTTTGTTGTGGTCATCTATCTGGTGAAATGTATTTTAACGAATCACGGGCAGTGCTGCTTTGCAGCACAGCAAATATTCCCATTGTAATCAGTTGGAGAAAGACCAGAAATCCGTTCAGGGTTAAGAAATCTTTTCGGTAAACTCTCTACAGACCCAAACGTTTACATAATACTGATTATGTGGGGTAAGCGTCAAATCGGACTGGGATTGATTTCTAAGGTGTTTGAAAGGACAAGATATATGACTAAAGACGGCTACAGATGGTAAGAAAAGTGCACCAAAGGGAATTAATACAAGCTTCTGCGGCATGAAGTAAATAGATAAGGTCACAAAGGGTAGTTAAGTAACCACCTCAATCGGCCAAGGTATTAGTATCGGCCGTGTGAATTGTTTAGACACACATGATTCCTGCATCACATGATGGACAAAAATAGCCTTGAAAATAGACAATATTTGCTTTCGGAAGCCTTGTGATAAGCGTTCAGGTAGTGAGCAGATGACTATATTTCATTCTCAGATATAGTGTGGCCACTTTCGAGGAGGTGCGACATGACTGAACTCTCTGAGGATCTCACTTCGCTTTTGTAAAACCACGCTGGGATGTGGTCGCGAATCCTCTGGGATAGACGTGTATTTGTGTGACCCACGTATCGTGCACTACAGGATCCCCAGTACTGATAAACGAGCATTGAACGGATCAAAGACGGCAGATTATGTTCCAAGAGTTTTGCAAACAATGGCTTGTGGTGTTAAGCAATTCTTAACCGGGCTGCGAACTAAGTTTTCTCAATAGCATCTTTCACACGTCGCCCTTAAATCGCAAATGTATGAACAGCTTTTTCTTGGGAGCAATGCTCCTAGGTGGCTTTCGCTTTGCTTCTTTCAAATGCTTCCTGATAAATTTATCGGGGTAACTATTTCACAAAACTAGTGGAACAATGAAGCTAGTTGCTTCGAGCCATCACAACGTACAACTAGACAGTATGGCTTAAGTTTACTTCGGCTCCTATGTGGTGCAACCGCAAGAAATGGTCCCACAGCCGAAAAGAGTTGCGTGGACAAAGAAAAATTTGATAGCGGCACCAGCCGTAATATCGCCATTGCGACATACAAAATGGACTAGGGACTACAATCAATGACAGTTTACAGCGGTGGTGCGTGAAGCGACTCCCATCTATGGCAAAAATGATGGAATAGATTTATCTGAACATTTGCATCATGGGAGAGTACTTTCTTTACCAGTTATTCGCATGGATGCGAAAGCATTAGTCAGTAATAGAAAAGTGGGTACTGATAGTCACACTCAGTGTGGATAATTAATAGTTCACTCTGTGTATGAATAAGAATAAACCAGGTGGATAAACTTCTGGTCGGAAGACTTACTCAAGTGTCCAGTGTCGCTGTATATGACATTTCGAACTCCAATGCCTCTCTGCACACCAATGACATAATAAACCATGTGTGTACATGATGCGGAGAAATTGAAAGTTCGCACTTGGACCTGAGCCTCGGAAGACCAATAGTACAGAGTGATTTATTCCATCACTTGAGTGAAGTGCACCTCCAGACAAGCTGGCCAAACGTTTCTCTCGTTGGAAACACACGGATAAAGAAGTAATTCCAGTCAAGACATGCTAATACATTTTGCATCCACAGCGAAAGACATGATGCTCTATGGTTCGATTTGTCTATTGCTGCGTGCCAGTGAAACAACGACAGAAGTTTCTCTCCCCATACCATAAATAGCCGAGGAGATTGGTCCAACCCAAACGGCTTAGAAATTTGCGGGTGGTGCATGCAGTTTACAGCACCGGCTTCGTAAGGGAGTCGCTGAAATAGCTCAAAAGCAACCAGTCGGATCTAGCCTCTGTCTGGGGTTATCAGGGTTTTGTAGCAAATCATACGTTTACCTATTTAGATAACCAGCAACGGGAGATGGAGCTCCGGCGGGTTGTCGTGGTATGTGATAATGCATCATGTCACACACATAGGAAAGAACTGCCGTCAGTAGATGGATATGATGGAGAAACCACACTGATCTTGAGCCCATAATCTCCGTCCCACAATCCGATCGAGAATGTTTGGCAGGTAGTAAAGGCCAGAGTAAAGAATGAGATGAGAGTGCACCACTAGCAACTTCTGTTCGGGGATCCCCAGAAACTCATGATGCAGATGAAATGGAGGCTGCGTTCCTTGAACGTATTGCCGGAGCAGCCACCAAAGATATCAGCGTTGTGGGATGTCCTATTGCTATTCGACATATGCGTGTACAGTTTCCTAATTGTCTAGAAAATGCGGACATGTTTTGATCACGTTGCTGGCCTATTTTTACGTATCTGGTTGTATAGCACGTCAATGGCAGCGCGTAGGGACGTGTGAGCATTTACAGTATTTTCAGAATATGTATGCACATACCTAAGTTTGTGCATTCCTACCTGGGTTGAAAAGATAACTGATGTCTAGCGCAAGAGAGTGACAAAGGACTGGCTTCCATTGAGCCATGCGCGAGTGATATGTTCAACGTTTGGTCCTTTTACTGCTGGTATCCATGATTACGAGTTGTGCACAAACGCGTACTTGTCATAACGGATGGTTGCGCTCTGGTGAGTGAATTGAAAGCTGTTGTAATTTTATACCTACTAGCCTTTATGCGTTCTCAGCCTTAGGAGACTTTCATCAAGCTATTCTCCTCACCCAGTAATGCTCAACAAATTGCACACGTGCATCTGTGTTAGTTGGTCTAACAGACATTAGCACTTGAGATTGCTTGGGGTACATCCGTGAGTCTCAATCCACACATATTTTGTTCACATTTCTCCGAGTCAATATTAACTTAGAGTCTAGCAACTAAATCGGTAGAACAGCCAATACAACGACTGTCCTTGGGTCCTTCTGGTGACGGTGTCCCTGTGTCTTGCGGATTCTTTCACTTCGAGAGTAAGACACAGGGACATTCTCTTTTGGTCGATATATCTTCACACTTATATGAAAGTTGTCGCTGATTAGTTCATTTCAGTGTTGAGAATTACTCCTGTGTACTACTCAAACGGCTTCAAATATATTTCCTTATTTGAACACATCCAAGTACTTGAAGGCTTGAAGTTCCCCGTTTTCTATGTCTTAGGTAACAGCGGCGACCCCCTTAAGCACCTGTGCGAGGATTGATATTAGTTCTACTTCTCCATTACGAGTAGTCACACACAAAGTATTTTCCTAAAATGTAAATACCTTTAGGATATTTATTACAAACTTGCTGGGTGACATCATACAGGTAGTGCACGCGTTTGTTATAAGAAGTCTCGATTTCACCAATTTAGTGCATCGAATCTTTTCTTCACCTGCGAATCCAGTCACCACACTTAATGAATAGTGCCACTGGCTTACTTTAGACTCCGTACACTTCACTTCACTCCGGTACTCAGCGTTTCGGCTTTTAGTTTTTCGTTGCTTTCAAGTAAGCAACACTTAGGCACGTTTTCTTATTTTTGCTGGTGTGCTGTGAACCTAGAAAAGCAATCTAGCCACAGTCTAGCTAAGTAGCACTCAATCTGCCGGATTAACGCGCTGAGTACTCGAACAAATTTGCTGTCGTTGATAAAGCTTCACGTAATTTCCAGTGGCACACCTATGGAACATGATATTGCTGGTTGTTAATAACTACTTTCACTCCAGTCAATTTCCTTTAGGACACCACGATTTCTCTCCTAGTTTTCGCGACAGTCGTCTGGTTGCAACCGCTTGCAATGTTGATAGCTATTTGTGTACTTAATTTATGACGTTTCTTCGTTATGCTCGAAGACCCATGCTCTCTCAAACCGAATCTGTGTTATTTTTCCTCGGATGCTCTGCATGGGCTGAAACCCTGCTTGACGCTCAAAGAAGAGTTGATGCAAGCTACGAAATTAGCGATAGCACACAAGGCTTTCTATTTTCAGTAGGAACGAGGTTGTACCACTACCGGGTCACAATCGGAAAACATAATTCCTTTACTTCAAGCTTACTAATAATTACTTTTCTTCGAACCACCTTATAGAAAAGCTGTCGTGCACCGGGGCCATATGCAGTCAAGCCATCGAAATAACAATAAGGATATTCCAACCCGAAATCAAAAGCGGCATATCTTGACTTCAATTTTCTTATGTTGAGCATACCTTCACTTTTTGGACTTAAATCACACAATGTGTTGCGGTAAACTAGTTTCCGTTTTAGACATGGGTTCACTAATCACGATTGTCATTTGTCTATTTGGAGTTGTCCGAGGCCATATTGGTGATGATACTAACTAATAAGTACAGGTAGCAAACGATCAATGGAAGCTAGTTTGACTTGTCGCTTTAGCTGCCGATTGCCGCATCAGTTGTTTCCCATCATTTAATTAAACCACGTGTTACGTATGTAGCTGTTTCTAAGCGTTACCCTCTGTGGGTGTCGGCTATTCATTATGTGGTTCAGCATTGGAAGGAAATGTGGTCAAATTAAATAAACCGCTAGTAATAAAACGGAATATATTTTGCTGGGGTTGTCTGCTCAGTTTTAAGTTTGTTCTCATGGCCAAAGTGTTTCTTTGCAGACGGTTCATCTCCAAACGAGATGAGTTCATCAGTGTGTACTAATCAAAAATTGATGGATAACAGGGTGATGTTTGTACTTGGCCACTTAGATATGCGTTCCGTGAACAACGCTTATTTGCATTTCGATCGCCGCCTCTTTTTACTCATGTGGTGAATGACGCGCCTTAAGTTCTTTTCATATAGTTTATGTTAGATCCGGTCTAATTCAATGCACAGGTTTATCGAGTTCTCCGTAGAGAACCATGATTCGAGCAATACTCTTTCTCTTTATGTGTCTCCCTGCGCTAGGACCTCAGTCTTCTCCTAATAAAACAGGTGCTTTTCGTCAACGTGTGTCGAGACAAATGATGATGAGTAATGCTTTCAACAGGCTCGCTTGTGTTCTTGTAATCTTGTAGATATCATTTTGCCTATTTGGCCCACTTGGTGTTTATCACAATTTTACACTGTATCCTGTAGACAACGTTCCGACGTTCATATGTTCCCATCTTCCACTTCGGTCTAGATTTGGTTGCATTCAGATTATCGGTTTGTATGTGAGCTAAAAACAGCTAGTAAGGCTTGAGGAGTCGAGCAGCAATTTCCGATGCGTTCTCGATGTAGAGCAAAGCGATCCGTTTCGTTGTTGTTGGTTCAAACATCACACACTCATCGGCCAATTTTTGGTTAGTACATACTGACGAAGTCACTTCGATTGGTAGAGAAACGTATGCTACGAAATAATTTGACTCGGAGAACAAACCTAAAATTGATATCCCGCTTTTTCACCGATAATAGTTCTATGTCTGTAAAGTATGGTACTCGTGATACGAATACGTCTTGTTATTATGCCACGTATCGCACTGCATAGTCTTCGTGTCTTCTCTATTTTTGAAACGACCAAAATCAGCACTACTTCAATCCTCATTTAATTGCAGATGAATCACACTATCGTGCATCCTTGCCTATGTCCGAGAAGAAAATAATTATTGAGTTAATTATGTAATCCTAGTTTTGCTAGTGTTTGAAGTGCAGCAAAGTTACATAATTGAAATTTCCGTATTGCGCTTGATGTCAGGCAGATGCGCATCCATCATAAACGTGGTACGTAGGATTGGCCGGTTCTTTCCTATTTGATCCATGCCATAGATTAACACAACGTGGCGCACCAAATAGGTCTCACCTATTAGGCTTAGATTCGCAACAATTTCCTACCCAACCGACAACGTGGAATTAAAACCGGTTGGTTTTCATCGCGTATTATACCTGCGCCTACTGCTTCCTTGGCAATTACCCCCAAGGTCAAATGCTAAAGAACACAAGAACATATTTTTTCTCTCCGCATCTGCCTCGTGTAACTATCAACTAACCATCTCATCCCGTTGATGTCTCTAATTTACCATGCCCCGAACAAGGTCTAGCATACGTCTAGTGGGCAGTGTTTAAAACGCACGTTCTAGCTCTTTCGGATTTGCGCTAAGCTAAATCGAATGGGATTCACTTCGTCAATGAAGTAGTACTGTATAAACCACGTTCTATTTCCTCTCTGTTCCAAGTGATTCCATATGTCTATGAAAAGGAAGATCCTGGGCGACCTTGCCTGGTTTGGTAAACATTGAATTCAAGCATTAGACACGACGCGCGAGCAACATGTGTGTTACAGTAACTTCGCTCTCAAGTATGCAAAAGATACCGTCAGACCGCCTACACGGTCTGTCCGAAGTTGGTTGTGCGTAAGTTGATGGAGCAAATATACAGTTGGTTACTGTCTTATCCGTTCGACCATTTTGATAGGCTGCAAGTTAATTAGAATAAACCTAAGAGTGATAGCTAGCTTTTGTCGATGCACTGCGCTAAATTGGCACCAATGACCAAATTAGCAGTTATGTACTCAAATCTTTAATTAAAACAACCAATCTCTCTTGGGTTCACGAAGTAATTGGAACTAAACGGTATCTCCCTTCTAGTCGGATCATATCTGCCAAAATTGCACTACTTCTTCGCTTTCGTTCCTAAAACATGCATTCGCAGATAACACACGACAGCTGCGTTTTCCCTCTTTTATTAAAATGCCGCGGAGAATTGCTGCGACCGCGAGACACCAAAAATCCTACTGGGCTACGGGGCATTTCAATAAAAATGTTTATTAAATCCGTCCCTAATTCATGTGCTGAAACCGAGCACAAATTTTCACGCTTGTTTTTATTCCTGGAGGAAATGTATCAAGAGCTGATGATTGAGCAAATTAGAAAATGTTCATGCTGTGAAATTTCGCTAGTGAACTGCCCTTGGCATATTTCTACTTTATCCAGCTGACTGCCTTGAAGAAATAATACGTGCGAGCGTGTGATTGAAGCCAGATAGGGTAGTGCGTCGGTGGAAATACAACAATCATTCGGCTACATGAAAATATGCACCCTCACTTACAAGCACAGAATGGCTGTAGATAGCCTTCCGACGGAGACCATGTCTTCTGGTTTACATCGAAATACATCTTTTGGGTACCAACACGGAGATTTCCACCTTTTATTAATATACCAATGTCCAACCACCCAAGAAGATTTCCATACCATGAAAAACAAGTGATGGCCAATTAAGTTCTACTCTCCCCAGGTTAAAACCGCTTCCTTTCGTATGAAGCTGTGATGTATTCTTCAGCTTTGCTCATTACTTTCAAGATTGTCCCAGAATAACGACGTAGGCGAATACAGTCTGATAGAAACTCACTTTCCACAGCTTTGCAAACAATGTTGCGTCACAGATTGACGACTTGTCTCTCTGTTCGCTATGACTGGTTTAAAGCAAAAGAGACCGCAAAGGCGGCTTCCCAGCTGATCTATGCTTTAACGTTTGCACACTTAACGCATGGTTTGAGGATTCGTGTTTGGCTGCTCCATCCTTGTTAATGACATTTGTAAGGTCTGCTAGAATTTTCTTGACCAGAATTTTCGTGTGGTGCCAGATTTTCGTTACCATGCATACTGCTTGACTCTTATGGCTACGGCCATTTTACGCCTGGCTTTCTGCCAAAGTTGCAGAAGCGAACGGTGATAGGGATCTGGCTGATTGCGATTGGGGAAAAAACTGTTTGGCATTCCGTTGAGGCCACTACGCTTCACTGGTGCAAACTTGCTTCTAATAAAGTAACCTTACCGTTCATCCGCCGCTCTGCTTCTGCGGTGAACCGTTCGCTCTGCTGGACTAGGATAAGCAGACGCTTAACGACTGGGATGATCGAGTACGCTGTACAGAAACAAAGAACAGCTTGGGAGCAACTTTGCTCACCTACCTGTTTGGAGACAAGGTTGTACACTTCGGGTGATACCATTCGAAACAATGTGTTCAAACTAAACGTAATTTAACTAGTTGATAACATTCTCCTAAATTGCAGATATCTTTTACCTAGAACCCTTGCGTATTCACATTTGCTTGATTTCTGCCTTTCAAGGTGGTGTCGTTACTTGACCCAGTAAGTTGGTTGGTCTCCTGCACTTTTACAGTTTTGATGGCAACGCACATCCGTCAGGTGAGCGTTATAGTTACAAGGTAAAATGAACCGTCGACAGACATAGTGCACATTCATGTTTAGTGTTTCCTATTTGGTCTGAAACTTTCACGCTAAGGATCCCCTGGAGAGTTGCGAGCCAGCTTCTTAGAAGCATCGCCGTGCTGCTTGGATAAGTGGAGAAGCTTTGCAGATCACTTTTACTACGGTTCTTCCTAATCATACCTAGCTACAGCATGAGACCCACCTATGTCGACAGTAGCTAATCAGCATCACAAAAATACATTGGTTTGGGTTCACACAACATGTTACGTTTAGTTCCAATGTTGATATTTGTGCCTCGTAAGTTTGTTTCGTGTTCTCATCAGCCATCTCTACGTCTGAGTCTTGATGGCTGCGGGATTCTCTATAGAAAACCAAGTTGCTTTAGACAAGTTATTCGTCTTGTATGAACTGATAGCATATTCATACTAATGGGTTGTAAAATGCAAGAAATGATCTGTGCACAAATGTGAAATTGGATACGCACGTTTTAGAATGCTTTGAGCTTAAGCGTTTTGATGATGCTTTCTTTGGCTGCAACTTCCCTTATTTTAGTTTGTATTTGCAACCATAGCAATACTATTACCCACGAGGATATTTAAGTTGTCCTCCATTCTCATAGAAAAGTGGAGTAAGGATGCGTGACATTTTTAATAAATTAGTTGATCTCGGTATTGGCGTTTCTTCTTCTACAAGGTACCAACTAGATATAGATATGTTACACACCATATGTGACTAGGTTGGTAGTTCGAAAAGCAATGTAAAGTATATTTCATCCAACACGTTTGGACAGATTTGCTTGGGTTACTTTTGTGAGCTATTTAATGCTCATTGTAACAAAAGCACTCAGCCGTTTTCCGCTTGTACTCAGTCGAAAGAGCTTTTCCACCAGTTGCTGCCACCTTTGGACTTGATGTCACACATACCTTGATGCAGCAAGTTTGGTCTCACTTCAAATTACTTTTGAGACACTATTACATTATTATGTTCGCACTGTCGTTTACAGAGTGTCTATAGAATGTTCAAGCATCAGGTGCGCAAGCGCGAAGTACAACAACTGTCCGCAATGCGAAATAGATTAGTAACACTCGAAGACACGTATTAATGTGTTTAGCACTCCAAATTACTTTTAATCCGACAGACAAGCTGACAATCCACTATAGTCCAAACAATCCGAGGTCGACATTCGTACAGTCAGTCGACAAGGCAGTTAAAGCAGGGATTTCATACCTGAATTACGAGTAAATTGTCTTCTCTCTTACTTTAATAACCTGGACGAGTAACAGCACGGTCTGCTATTAATGACCAGGTGCATGGTGAAACGCACAGGTGTGGAACGTGCCAAAGTCATTACTGATCCCAAATGGCAGGAGTGCAAGTGGCTGTGTAGCACCGTTGCCCACCAGAAAACACCCCAACATTACAAGTGCAGTTGGCTGCAGGCTAACGCCAGTTAGTACCAGCGAACAATAACTAAGATGAGCCATACGTTGTAGATTTATAGTCTTGCTGCAAATGTGTTTTTATGATAACACACTTTTTCGTGCGCAGGAGCAGTCCTTCAAAAGCTCACTCCATTGGTTGTTCACTTCAGGCTGTCTGGTGTTCAAACACAGTATAATGCAAATGCGACGTCGGAGGCGGTTTTCACCCCATACCTCTGACAAGTAGTCACGTGAGTTTGTACATGCGCCAGCGTATCCAAGTCACGAGTGCTCCAATTTGAACATTTCCAAGAGCTCGCATCTAAATCATGTGTTGCATAACGAGCGAAATGCTGTCACACTTGCATTCACGATCTGTTAGCACAGCACCGCTGCATGCGGTGTGTGACATTTGGTGCGGCGCGTTAGTGATGGACAAGCGCGCTCTGTACATGAAAGCATCTGCTGGGTTTCATAGTTTAACTGACAGTGTGTGCGCAAAGTAAATTGCTTTTGTTGCATGCCGGCAACGTCTGGTTTGGAATTTGGGAAACATAAAAGCAGCACCGCCTAAATTCCTCTGTGCAAGTTCTAGTTGCAGTATGAACTACCGCACTAGCATGAAAGGACAAAGTGGGTTAACGCATGAGTAGGTTTATGTGACATAATCAGAATCGGTGCCGTTATGGATAGCATTCAAGAACTCAACTTGGGCATAAGATCGTAATGCAATTACATTGTTTAGGTCAATATAGATCGCCATAAACCGGTTTGTTTCCGCTCAGCTGATGTGCACCATTGTTTATAATACGGAACTCCGGATACGTTACCGAATATGTATTGAAGTTTAGGAAAACCTTCCTTGCACGAGCCTTTCTAAGTTGTATAAATGTCGTATTCTTCAGCCCTTGGAATAGTACGGTCAACGATCTAAGTATAGGGGGGGATAAAAGTAAATTTAAAGCGGGACGATAGGGATGAGAAAGAGCAAGAAGGGGTATAAGAACATGGGAAGACCTGAGCAGTAGCATCCCTACATTTATTCACCCTGCTCGATGCAGCAGATGGGATGTCGTTTATTATCCTCTGCGACTGCCAGAGTATAGAGAAATTGTTTGATGAAGGGTTCATTGTATTGCGTGGGCAGAATACTGTCAGATTGCCCAGGCCTAGACAGGCGAACGATTAAGGTTTTCAACCAAAACCTATAGTTCATAAAACTTACCGCAAGGCAGCGGGTTTTGGCACTTGCCTACAGGGAGCCCGTTTCATAAAATATGGAGCCACCCTCATTCCAACCCCCATCCTGGAGGACCAGAAGGCTGCGTTTTTCTGGCCTCTAACCATTGACCAATCTGGCATGAGTGACGCTGAAGGTGCAAAAAGCACCAACCGGCAAAGCACAATAGATCTCAGGCGCATGCAAACCATCGAATCACGGTTAGGTTCAGCCTAATTGCGATGAACGCTTTCAAATTTGAAGGCAGTTAACCGAGTCAGTGCATTTTCGTGTGAATAACCAGTTACGTTCGGTCGATAAAGCCAAACGTTAGAGTTGCATTAGGGCGTACCCATCTCGATTCCGATTCCAATTGACTTAACCTCTGACATAATCAATAGCGCAAAGGTGAATATCAATATTGGTCGTCAATAAAAATAAATGTTAATTCCTCTGTTTACTGGACCACAATTATCAACTAAGAACTTAGTGATCTCTAAAGTAACAACAACGAGGACAAATAGACGGGACGTTGGCTTTAATCGTCTTTCTTCCTGTAATTATTCAAGCTCAGATTGTACTTGTGACATCAGAGGAGTAAAATTAAAGAATATCTGCACATAAACGGCATATCCCTTGGCAATTAATGGTCTGATACAAATACAAAATGATAACTGTGAAAAATATATGGTCATGACGACAAACATTCACGATGCGGCAATTACGCTCGAGTCATCTGTATGGGATAGCCGTCATTGAAGAAAATATACCTTCTTTCATCTTATCCATAAATCATTTAAAGATGGCAGCCTACTTGGAAACAAAAAGCCTTGTTAAGTTGAGGCAGCTTAGTCAGTGGGCAACTGACATATTGGGGGTTTCACTGCTGCCAGAATCGGCTAATTAGCTGGCACACATACAAAAATCGTGTACACCATGCTGAAACTGATGTTGCATTCTTGATGCTTCTTCACCGCAGTTGGGCTAAACCAAATTACACTTAAACTGGGTTTTTAAAGCTGCCTAAATTTCACTCCAATTTATTTGGTTTGTTCTACCAACCGGAATATGCTTCTATTAATTGGCCATGTTGCTTATGTTAATTGCGCTTAGCTTCGGTAACTGTTGCATTTGTAGCATTTTAACTAACTTGTGGACATTTTTTCCTTATTGAGGATTCGTCGCTAACCAACTTACTTCATATGCTGATTTAGCGAAGAGTTATGCCACCGTATATGTTTGCATTATTGGATTTGTTTTGTTTCATCTTGTCGTTCCAGGCGATTGGCTAATGTTTGATATCCCCGATGTGGCTGCGCTTGATGTGCATGTTGACAAGGTGCCTACCTGTCTATTACCCACTACCTCGTCCCTACTGGCTCCAGGAGACAGTTGGCCGTTGCTGGAGGGGACCGGGTGCACCTTCGTTGTGGCAGTGCTAGGCTCGAAGAGTGGTTCCATGCACTCAATGTGGAGCGGACTACGGTCCAGCCACCGCCTAGTGCGCGATTGATTCCCAAATACAGCGTACTTGTGTTTGTCTGTGAAGGAGTGTGGGCCGGCTCCGTTGATGAAACGTGGCTCCCATCCGCATGCCTCCCGATCTTATTCCTTCGGCTTTGCACTGGATATGGGGTGTGTGGATGGAGCTGTGGGTGGTGCAGCGCAAGCCATCCATGGTCCCTCTGTAGGCGCAGGCGTCCTGTGGCTTGCCACAGTGACAGGCAAATCCGAAACCGGATGCCGCCAACCATACAAAAAGCGAACGAAACCACTTCATACTGTAGGAAATCGTAAGCATTACGCATCTCAGAACCTAAATAAACCCAACCACACTACTACCCTATCGCAAGTCACTGACTGAGGAATCAGGCAGTTGGTGACTGTGGAGGACTACCATAACTAAGT
The DNA here is from genome assembly GCA_944474145.2 of Dicrocoelium dendriticum. Lineage (NCBI taxonomy): Eukaryota > Metazoa > Platyhelminthes > Trematoda > Plagiorchiida > Dicrocoeliidae > Dicrocoelium > Dicrocoelium dendriticum. The sequence goes on from OX104070.1 coordinate 16,110,574, forward strand.
ACTATATGCTTTGCATAGTAATGGTTCCTAACTACCGCGTACCTTGCAATCATGAAGATTATGGTATTTGCTTATTTAATTAACGCTAACTATGCAACAAGCTCCGTGTTTTTTTGCTTGAAAGAGACAGGAAGATACTGTGAGATAGGTTGATGTTTTCCTTCGCGATCAATTTCAGGAAAACAAGCATCTGACGTACCCCATATGTAAAGAAGCCGCCGTCGTGAGCTGTCTGAGATGTGCATTCTCTGCAGGAAAAATGATTCCCGGCATCCATATGCAAGGACATCAGGGTTCTGATCTTGGTGACGAATGTTTAGGCTGTGTTTGTGTAGCCTTGTGCCAATCATTTTTCCAGTCTCTCCCACGTCGTATTCGTCTCAGTTCCGGCAGCAGATGCTATAAATCACACCAGTTTCTTCCTCTCTACTAAATTTTCCTCGCACTTTTGAAGCATTTACGGCGAATTCTTCCCGTTGACTGGTGTGCAACTTTGACTCCAAAAGGCAATAAAAGCCTCCCTGCTATTTCAGAGATTCCACTGACATAGGGCAGTGTTGTTCTCTTTTTAACTGTTGCATTTGTCGATGTGTGCTGAGCAGCTTTTTGTGATACAAGCCCGCATAAAATGAAGCCTTTCGGGTACGAGTTTCACTTGAGCAGAATGAACAGATGGTCTTCCTGTGCCCGTCTCAGCTACGGTGGGCTGCAATGGGTTTGGGCTCATTTAAAAACGGTTCGCATGCAGCTGCGTTTGTAGGCTGGCGGAAGATTGCTGCCGTAGTTGAGGATCTGGTCCGTATGCGTAGATTTTCGGTAGACTTCTGTTTCCAACCGCTCAACATCAGTCCCTCTTGTGCGAACATCTAAGAACGGTAACCGCTCGTTGTTCTCATCCTCCCTGGTGAACTGAATACCATCGAACAGACTGTTAATTAGTTCATGTGTTTCCTTACATTTAGAACGCTCGAGGATAACGTAGGTATCGTCTACGCATCATGCCCAAAGTTTTGGTCTCAAGATCGGAAGTGCTATTTGTTCCAGCGCCTGCATCACTGCTTCGGCTACCAGACCAGAGATCGGCGATTCCATTGGTGTGCCGTCTATCTGTTCGTAAACTTGACCATTGAAAGAGAAATGTGTCGCTAGACAGAATTCCAATAACTGCTTGTATCAGAAGACTTGTGCTCCTCTAGCAGACGCGTCATTGTTTGTTTCGCTAAGCTGATGTCGATTGAGGTGAAAAAGGCGGTAACAAAAAACAGGACCATTATTTCGTTCGTTCAATGGTTACGGTTTTAAGCTTCTCAAGGAATTGTTCTGCTGAGTTGATCAAGTGTGCCGATCCCGCGATTAGGTGCTTTAGCCCTATCCACAGCTCCTTTGCGAAACTGCGATAATACTGAATCTTGAGGGCACGTTATCTCGTGTTCAAATTTTGTGAGTTTCCCCAGTTGTTCCACTTTTTGCAGAGTGCCTCTGATGTTGCCTTCTAAGCGTTTTATCGGGTCTTCGATTATCGTCTGGTATGTGTTGATATCACCGAGTGGGTAGAGATGCTCCAGGCGTACAATCCATAAGACATAAATATGATAAGTACGCATTGCTCGAATAAGTAATTAGAGGGACGGAGACGGGCATCAAACGGATTTCTCTTTATATGCACAATTCTTGGTAGGGAACTGGGTATCATGGAAATTAGGCACCGAGAGCATTCTACAGCTGCCATTGTTGTGAGTGACGGTAAACTGTAAGCGAAGTGCATGTTTAGAATCTGACGAAAGTAAGGCTCACTTGGCTCACAATAATATTATGATGTGCCAAAAAGAATACGATTAAATCAGATTTAGATCTCAAAACAAGACAAAATAGGAATAGGGAAACCGCTTGCTAAATAGATTGGGAGATGGCAACTCTTACGCTTATTACAAGAAAAGTAGCATTAAGGTATATAATGTACTTACTAGGATCTTCTCGACCGTCTTCATTGATAGTTCTAAACTACATTAGCAGTGTAAATTACCTTGGTAACTTACATGCCAAAAATTTGTAAGTATCTCAGACCCGATATAAAGATGGTATTATGGAGTGTTGCATCAGTCGAGCTAATTGTTGCAGTAATGTGCACAACGATCCGTCTGCTGTTGGTACCTGCATGACACGTAAGGTACATAACAGAAAAAAAATACAGCGGGGGTCCATTTACTATGTTTAACTTGTCCCTTTTAGGATTATCGGACGGTAGCACAATACTGTTTGCAAAGCAAAACAAACAGTTAAAATTCTAACAGTCCCACCAATAAAACTAAGATGAGTAAACTTGTGGGAACAAAACTAGAGGAGTTTACCTTTTATCATGAAGACGGCCAACAGTTCGAGTGTAGAATTCTATGTGCCTTAGATAAAGAAGATAATCGATCAATTGAACTGGCTTTGGAAATATATCCCAGGTGCCTGGCTGACATCCAGTAAAATGATTTTGTTAGTACGTGCAGCAAAGTTTCTCATTGAACATGCAACGTCTCTAACGCCGAACATTTGTTCCGCATAAGAATTCGTCTATAAAGTGACACAATGATGGCTTTTCTCGTTTACTTAATAGAAGCATGTCCGTTTCGCTCTGGGAAACTTAAGCAATCCAGGTGTTTGGTTATCGTAAACAACGAAGTAATGCTTACGTCACATGAATCTGGAGAGTACTTACGGCCGAGTTGTGTAGGCGAACACATTCGTCTCTTGGAGCGGCTAGTTACATTGAATAGGTTATGTTGTCTCGAATGCTTACGACATAGGCACACAAATGCGTTGTCGAAAGGCGTAGGTACCACGTCATGTAATAGTTAGGCGAAAATGCTTTGTTATACAAGAGCAACACCATCCAATTATTCGCACTACAATGTTCCTATTGCATGCATGGTAGAGACAAATTCGTTAAACTCGCTACCGTAGCAGGGTTGTTATTACAACACATGTTTGAGTCGTGCGATAATTCGATTAATTTATTATGTAAGTGATTATCACAAACTAGATGTCTGGTTATTTGCATCGGCGTGATTTTCTAACTGGTATCATAGCACGCAACTTCAATGGATTTGATTTCTATGACACACGTCGCCATGAGAACAATATGGGGAAAGCGTAGAAGTAAACGCAACCGAATAAGACAAGCGGTACGATCGCTTAATGGAACAGTTATTAGGAATGAGAAGTTGAGTTAATGTGAAGAATATAGTTAACTGTTAGCAGCATGGAGACTGAAAGGACTTCTAACTCCTGTAGTTGCTTAGTATAATTGGTTGTAGAAAACGAAATCGTCAAAATTAAGATGGGAATGGAGAGTTGTACTTTGGTTGACCAAATTTTGTTCACCTAAACAGCGGTCACAATGTGCACGATTATGTAGAACGCACTCCGTATGGATAGCAAATAGATCGCATTGCAGTCAATTCCATGCAATGGCTGAGGACAGATATTCTAAACACTTGTTACCTGGTCAATCGCTTTTCCTCTGATTCAATTAGGCTTCATCACTGATGAGTCAACCTAGGCGATACGCACTGTTTGGTATCACTGAATCACTTGTTCTGCGTTGACCGGTCTTGCACATGTGTTTAATTTTGGTAGCTGTCCATCTTGACCTGAAGCACTCTCACGGCAAACAGTTACAGGCGACTTTGAAACCTTTAGTGAAACAACAAAGAGACAGAAAGCACTACAAATATTTGACTAAAATAGAGTGTGTGATTCAACGCGCACCATCAATATTTGCCATAAGTAACTGTTCGTATGTCAAGCGCAACGATTGTTCGTCATGCTTAACAAATGTCATACACAGGCAGAAATTCTGAAGTTTTTGAATAAAAGGAAACACTTGGGTATAAGAGCTGTCGTACGCTAATGGAAGGCTTGTTTAAACCTACTTAGCTGTTGCTCGACCGACTGAGCGCAGTACTTGCGCTTTGCAGTTATAATAGGAGCTCTCGAGTACACCTCCCAACCAAAAGTCCATTATTCGAACTGTCGCTTAGTATAATCCGCAACTACCAACAATGATTTCAAGCGTATTATGATAAAAATTGATCACTGCCCCTGCAGAAGGAAAGGTGGGCAAAGCAGGTTCAAAACGATGAAAAAGCTACGCCCTGCAAAAATTGTTAGTCACTAAACTAATATGGAAGCCAAAGACTAACCTACTGTGGATGTAGACGCATCGCAGTGCGAGTGCGGTTCTAACGTTTTAGTTTCAGATTGCTTTGACTTCGAATTTAGCTTTGCAGAATTCCTGCAAGTCCACCTGTCACAGGCATCCTCAGACAAACACAAATAACCTGGGTATTGTAATATATTAGGTAAAATTCTCCGCCACCGCAGGAAACCGCGAAGTTCCTTCTAATACTCAAACGGCTGCTAACTCGCTTCTCACTGATTACGGGCAAGATGACAACGCAGATTAGCATATGAGTTATAATCAAGAAATCACACTAAAACAACAATGTGAACGGAGGGTAACTCAGAAGCAAAACAAAACTACACAGTCACTTAATTGGAACACTGCTCTTTACCAGAGAGGTCATGTGATCGATAGTAACCGGACCAGTAATCTCGTGCAACTGAGATATTTTACGAAAAATACACAACATAGCAGCTGCAAAAATTGTTCCTCTAACGTTAGACATCAAGACCCGATTACCAGTAAAACACTACTCTATCTCCCATCTGAAAACTTGGGGCAGCCCTTTACCAGTACCCCGCAAGTGTTAGCAGATCTTAATTCTATCGTGGAGTTCATCTACCGCCCCCAGCTACTACACCCACAAACATTTTAAACAAAAATATGTTCTCTCCATCAAGTGTTGAGTACCCTAGAGCCGCAGTGTGTCCCCAAACTACCAGTTACTTTAAACAAACCACAAAATGTGTGCCCGCCACGGGTGAAGGACCTAACCTCACTCCAAATACAGACCATAACCCAACCAACGCATGTCAAGTACTGCAAACTCCCGACGATGCCCCATCTCGAGAAGACATCGGTCAATAACGCTGTGCCACCTTTAGATATAGTAGACCTTATGTCACCCTGCGTATCCCTAGGTATGAAGGATTCACCACCATACGTGAGAGATGCCTCTCCATGCGCGGATTAAACCAGGTAGGTGAAAACACCATAAGAAAATTTCAGCTCCAACAAGACACTGCAAGTTTACTCCCATGTTCTCTAATTGAGAACACCATTTTTTCTTCACCGAATATATCTAACGGTCTTGTTTTTGAATCCCACGTCCCATCCTTCAACACCGCTGGCCTCTTATCACAAGAAAGTTCCAGAGTAATGGAGCGTCGCTTAATAAATATAATATATAAACCCATGATGGTATGCTTAAAATACCGCTTATTAATGCCCGTTCTCTGGTACATAAAATCCAGTTGCTGCACTGCTCTGTCGCCCTTCATCAAACGCATATCCCTCTTATTACCGAATCGTGGTGTACGAGTGAGAATGGGGACCATATTATTCCTAGCCAAAGTTACTAATTCTTTCGAGAGGACCGACCTCATGGTAGGGGAGGTGGTTGTATCTTTTAATGTATGAACAACTGATGTGCTTCCCAATGCATTGACGAGCAATGCTCATCACACGGTGAGTCTATATGGATAAGGGTTTTCTTAGGTAATACTAGGAGGTTGGTGGGTTGCGTTTATTTACTGCCGTCCTCTAGTGCCCTAGAAAACGGGTTGCTTCAGAATGGGCTGAGGCATGCTTCTGCATTTCCTATTCGCTATAAGGTAGTTGGAAGAGATTTCAACATAACAAACATTTCATGTATCGCGTGCAAATGTACTGGAAAGCAAGCTAACATCTTGAATTTGCCAGCCTGACGGATGATGGACACAGCATTTAACATATCCCATATGGTTGCATAACGCACTTGACCTTAGAAGCATTGCTGGACCAATAGTTGCTGTTATCGACGTACTGGATTGTCTACACGGAAGTGACCAAAATGTTGATAATTGCAAAATGAACATTACATTTACACCAAAACCTCGTCTGGACACGTTTAATTTTGGTAGAATAACCTGATAAAAATATGCTACACTTGTACATACTTTTGACTGGACCGATTTCTTCCTGTCTTCTAACACAAAGTGTCATTTCAAGCATTTTATGCTTACATAAATCAATGCGCCGAAATGCTGTCGCCTGCCCTAACACGCATTCGAAATAAGTCACTAATGTAAGATTAGAGTTCTTCCTAAACAGTTTCTACAGCTTAATGACTTTACAGTTCTATTAGGACTTCCCAGAATGTTAATAGAATATGCAAAGCTGAGAATTCTTCGTCTCAAAAAGGTAGAGAATGAAATCATGAAAAGTGCCAATCCAATACTTGAAATAACATGATTAATATACAAGCGGAGTCTCGCACTACGAAACGCACCGTTACATCTTATTACTCCTGAGGGTTTCTTTGTCGATACTCCAGCAGCTGTAACTGAAGCTTTAACAACTATTTTGCCGATTCCTTTACCAATTATAATGATTTCCTTTGAGATCGCTCTAAACAGTACTGTGGGCCATGTATCGCTATAGTGGATTTCGACACTGGTTCAAACACACGTCAAATTAACGCTTTACGGACTACTTTTCATCCTCGTCTAGATGGAATCCCGCCAGTACTTTCTAAGTCCGGTGGGAATGGTGTCCTCTGGCTACTACTGAACTTGTTGACTACCTCAATGATAATTGGGTTTTCTCCCGATCAGTGGAAACTGACGATATTGACACCACCTCCATAAAACCGGGTCTACACAAAAGGTTAAGTGGTGTTTACCCATAAATCAAATTGCTAAAATTTTCAGAATCATGGAGCACCTACTTAAAGATGAAATCGCTAATTTCCTGACATCATACGACCACTTGGAGTATGGATTTCTTCAACAGTGTTCAAATGTCACTTTCCAGCTAGATTTCTTTGGTCAATCAACAAAGTCGACAAACTCTGGTTAGGCCTTATCGTACTTCAGTTGGACCTACAAAAAGCGATTGACAGAGTCTCACACAGAAAGCTTAAATTCAAACTTCGCCTGCGTGGAATCGCAGGCTCACTACTTTCCTGGTTAGAAGCTTACAACAATGGTTGAAAGCAGACAGTAAAGCCAAATGAATATCTGTCGGAAACAGGAGATATTACTAGTGGCTTGCCAAAAGGTAGTATGCTCGGCCCTCTTCTTTTTTATATAAGTAAATGATTTTTTCCCTGCAATAAGGCAAAGTAGATCTTATTTGTTCGCAGATACTTTAAAAAAATTTGTATGCCATCGATTCTCAGTCTCCGTCTTTTATATCTGAGATCCAAAGTGACCTAGTTTCACTAGAAGTCTGGTGTGTCGGAAGTTACATGAAAATTTCAAAAGCTAAATGCAGCATTAAGTGCTATGGGTGCTCGGTTCCACTTAACTGTTTGTTTTGGCATGTAATGCCACTCCGTTTATGTTAATCTATATGTGAATTAGGTCACCGTTGCTCAGGTTCGTTGCATTAAAAGAGCAAGTTGAATATACCATGTCTAAAACACGACGGACTATTGGAATGGTTGACCGCTTGTTTGTAACACGCGATGTTAAGCTCCTGCCATTCAATGTGTACGGCAGTTTAAAATTAGAATACAGTGTCACCAATTTTAGTACCATTAGAATATGCGACACGAGTGCAATGGAAGTTACACAAAGTACGATTACAAAAGAGTAGTGGGCAGCAACTCTAAAAGCATTTAGAATGCAAGATGTCATCTGTTCGGAATAGAACCGAGATGGGTTCGAATATTACGGCGGAATTCACATCTATTATTCAAAATGTTCCATCCACTACCATATCCAAGTTACTATCAGCCGTGTTCCAACAATCCTCAACTTATGATCTTAAAAAAGACAATATGGTCAAACTAACTCGTTGTTGCACACGTCTGGGGTACATCACATTTACTTACAAATATCCCACGTTATGAAATAGATTGTCTCAATCTCTCAGAAGTACATCTTCGCTTCGCACATAGGAGATGCAACTAAAAGGGTACTTAACTGTTACTAAAATTAACGAACTGTTTCGTGTCAGTTACACAGATAATTGGGTGCACGAGAACGGGCTTGATAACATCTAAGTACTTGTGGAAATCGCAATATAAGATAGAGATAAATATGACGAGAAGGGCTTGTCGACCCAACGTGAAATACAGTGTTCACTCATTATCTATTTTTCTTACTTGAAAGCATTATCGCTCATTCCTCTTCTTAGGTTGTCACATCCTTCGGGATTACTCAAATTGACGACCCACCGGCGAGCCATGAAATCGTTAGTACCTCGTTAGGTTGGATAAATGAGATCTATCTCTGATTTTCTCTTAATCCTTTCTGTTATATACTTCGTGTTACTCAGATAGATGTCCCGTTGATGATCTACTAAAACACGAGCATATCGATCGCTTGGATAGACGGGAAATATTTTCGATTTGTACTTTATCTACACTGCATCTTACTGTGATCTTAATTAGCTTGAAGAACCAATGTGGCATTTGAAAATATTGCACACGTTGGTGTTTTGGATAAGCTAGCTTTTCCTAGCCTCGCTCTAGTGCTTCCTTTCTATAACAAATCTAGCTGAAAGGCGTGAGTGGCTGCGAGGCATGGACGTACCAAAAGGGTGAATTGGTAATGGTTTCAACCAAACTACAAAATTTAAGCGCGCAATTCCAGTCGCCCTCCTGTATGAGGAACCTCAATCATTCTAATTAAGTATTGTTTTAAGAAAAAGGCTGTTTGTATTTTAACCGTTGGCCGTGTTACCATATGTGCGCACACATTTTCACTATTTATAGATTATTATTATATACCAATGTTAGGCACATTCACTTTAATTTTCCATACATATACTGTCACTCACCTCCTAGAATGTTGTTATTCGTTTTCTTTTCCCAACCATTCGCATAAACGTATTTGAACGTTTTGCAATTGTGGTTGATTCCTACGAATTTTGAAACGAAAGCAATGGCAGAAAATGCAATGGAATTGGAGCCACTAGTGCTTTTTTAATCGGTTTCGTATAACCGTTTTGCATTTTGTACCTTACGATCGGATAAGCTCAGCTAAGTCGTGTCTAACTTGCTTGATAATATACCAATTGTAAGTGTACATTGGTCGCCAGATATACTTCTTTGCATCTAAGCTGCATTAATTTTCCCAGATATTATGCGCCTTACCATATTCTATGTTTAGAAAGCACCATAACGAACTTAAGCACTATGTATCGGTCACCGCTCTCGAATGGCATGTAAGCTCTCCGGTAATAAATACAAGCTGTGAAGGGGACGAATAATTGATTCTCAACAAACGAAGCTAGTTGATCTGGCGTAATTAATGGGGAGAAATGCGTACTGGCCTGGCATGCTCGTTCAATGAAAGCGAGAGAACAAACTTTGTCGAAGTCAGCTAAGACCGGTATCGGAATGAATCAACAGACACCAGCACCAAGTTCCAACTCAGCTTATAAATGAATGTTTGATTTTGTACTCAGAATTCGGTTAAGCATCACATTCCAACCTGTTTTTTCTATTTATATGCATGGTGTAAGTAAACGACAGGGGGACTATCAGTATAAGGAAAAATTTATCATTAATAGTCCCGAGAGAGAGGGATCAAAACTAAAGCTCGTAGTAGAAAAACCTTCATGTGCCGTTTCCCGTACATATGATTTAATTTGCAATGCCACCAATATGAATTAAGTGAAGCCCCCTGCTTTTTCTTTCGGATATACCGCAGTATGTGTTTATTGATTAGTCGTAAGATCCATGTACAAACACATATGTTGCTTGGTAGTATATAAGCAGGTACTGCTTTGTTTATAAATATTTCTAACAATTACTT
>OX104070.1:16120991-16139106 GCA_944474145.2 Dicrocoelium dendriticum
GAAAAGCCATCATTTTGTTACTTTATAGAAGAATTCTTATGCGGAGAAAATGTTCGGTGTTAGAGACATTGCATGTTCAATGAGAAACTTGTGCTGCATGTACTAACAAAATCATTTCACCAGATGTCAGCCATTCACCTGGAATATATTTTCAAAGCCAGTTGAATTGATTGATTATATTCCTTATCTAAGGCACATAGAAGTCTACACTAGAACAGTTGGCCGTATTCATGATAACATGTAAAATCCTCTAGGTTTGTTCCCACAAATTTACTCAACTCTTCTCGGTGGGGCTGCTAGAAATTTAACTGTTTGTTTTGATTGTGCAGACGGTATAGTCCTACCGTCCGATAATCATAAAAGTGACAAGTTAACAGTAGTAACTGGACACCCACTGTCATTGTTTATCTGTTATGTTCATTACGTGTCATACAAGTAACAACAGGAGCCGTATCGCTGTTCACATCACTGCAACAATTAGGTCGCCTGATGAAACACTCCGTAATACGAACATTATATCGATTTTGAAATACTAACTTTTGGTACGTAAGCTACCAAGTTAATTTACACTGCTAATAAAGTTTAGAATTAATAATAAAACGGTCGAGAAGAACCTAGTAAGTGCATTAGCTAATTAAAGGCCACTTTTCTTTTACTCTGCGTAAGAGTTGCCATCTCCCAATCTGTTTAGAAAGCAGTTTCACTATTCCCCTTTTGTCTTGTTGTGAGATCTAAAGCTGGTTTAATGGTATTCCTTGTTATTATCTCATACTATTATTCTGAGCCAAGTGAGCATAACTTTCGAAAGATCCTAAACATGTATGTTGCTTACACTTTTCCGTCACTCGAAACTATGGCAGCTGTAGAACGCTCTCAGTGTCTAATTTCCATGATGCCCAGCTACTTGGTAAGAACTGTGCATAAAAAGTGAAACCCGTTTGATGCCCGTCTCTGTCCCTCGAATTACTTATTCAAGCAATGCGTACCTATCATAGTTAGGTCTTATGAATTATACGACTGAATCACCCCTACCTACTCAGTGATACCATCACATACGAAGACCCGATAAAACTCTTAGTAGGCAACCTCAGACACCCTCTGCAAAATCTGGAACAAATAGGGAAAATCACCAAACTGGAACACAAGACAATTCGACCACAGGACTCTGTACTATCGCGCTTCTATGGCTTACCTAAAACACATGAAAGTAGAATACCGCTTCGCGCCATTGTGTCGTTACCTGGAGCATAATATTGCAGTTTCGCAAAGGAGCTCTGGAGACGGCTAAAACACCTAATCGCGGGATCGGCACACTTGATCAACTCAGCAGAACAATTCCTTGAAAAGCTTAAAACCGTAACCATTGAACAGGACGAAATAATGGTACCTTTTGATATTACCGCACGTTTCACCTCAACTAACATCAGCTTGGCGAAACAAACAATGACGCGCCTGCTAGAGGAGCACAAGTCGTCTGATACCAGCAGTAAAGTGGACGCCAAACAGATGTTGGAGTAGTTGGAATACTGTCTAGCGACACATTTCACTTTCAATAGCAAAATTTACGAACAGATAAACGGCACACCAATGGGATCGCCTATATCTGATCTCATAGCCGAGGCAGTGAAGCAAGCGCTGGAACAAATAGCACTTCCGATCGTGAGACCAAAACTTTGGGTATGATACTTAGACGACACCTTCGTTATCCTCAAGCATTCTGAATGGAAGGAAACACACGAACTAATCAACAGCCTGTTCCATGGCATTCAATTCACCAGGGAGGAGGATAACAGCAAGCAGTTACCAAACTTAGATGTTCGCACACGACGGACTGATGTTGAACGGTTGGATAAAACAGTCTACCAAAAATCTACGAATATGTACCAAGTCCTCAACTACGGCAGCAATCATCCGGCAGCCCATAAACGCAGCAGCATTCGAACCCTTTTCAAATGAGCACAAACCCATTGCAGCCCACCGTAGCTGAGATGACCACAGAAAGACCATCTCTTCATTCTGCTCAAGTGGAACCCCTACCCGAAAGGCTTCATTTTATGCTGCCTGGTAGCACAAAAAGCTGCTCAGCACACATCCACAAATGCAACAGTTAAAAAGAGAACAACGCTTCCCTATATCAACTGAATCACTAAAATAGCAGGGAGGCTTTTCTTGCCTTTTGGAGTCCAATTTGCACACCAGCCAACAGAAAGAATTCGCAGTGAACTCTCCAAAGATAAAGATAAACTTAGCAAATAGGAAGAAACTGGTGTGATTTCTAAAATCTGTTACCGGAACTGAGAGAAATACGATGTGGGACAGAGTGGAAGAATGATTGGCACAAGGCTACACGAACACAGCCTAGCCATTCGTCAACCACAATCAGAACTCCTTGATGTCGTTGCATATGGATGCCGAGAATCATTAATTCGACCTAGAGCACGCCAGCATCCTCGGAAGGACTAAAAGCCGGCAAGCACGTTAGTTCATTGAAGCCTGGCGTTCAAAGCAGAATTCGATCAGTAAGCACTTAGATACTGAAGTCGCTTACGAGGCACTGCGAACCAGGCCCCTAAAGCCGCAATGCTGATGTTACCTTATCAGGCAACGAAACGTCTGCACAGTAATCACTTAGCTCGGAGAACAGCTCAAAATCCGCACCATCTTTATAAGTCGATCATTCACAAGATTAGTTTTAAATCATGAGTCGGAATGACATCTTCGTCGTTAGTTAGAGGCCGCCCGTATACGCTGCTCCAGAAGGGCGAACTAGTAATAGAAATGGACACAGGACCTGTCTCGATCTTGGCTCTATACCACGTTAGTTCCATGCCTCACTGGTAGAAATTTGGATAGGACACATATTCATGACTCAGCCAAATTTTAATGAGACAGGTTGGCAATTCGAGCATTTGAGCAAATGTTATTCAGTCACTTGTAAAGTATTGTTGTCCTGTAGACTTCACTTACTTGGTTCTCCGCCGCTGAAGCTGTGACTGTATGCTGAACTAGGCTTGGTGTTTATGTGTGGTTGCATTAAACGCAACATTACTGAGCAACTTCATCTCTGGGTGTTGGTTAGGAGTAGACATTTGGTGGCAGTGCATTTTTAAAGGATGCGGTTTCTATGTGCAAATAGGGCGACAAATCTAGTCAACCTCTAAAACTTACACGGGACGCGTGGTCAAATAACCACAGCAACGTTTCGGAAATACGCGAAAGGTATGTGAGGCTTCATGTGGAACAGGCCACCCAGTTTTGGCCCTCTAAGTAAAAGCATGTTCTTACTGATCCTGAGACTCCACAACGAAGGTGATTAAAACTGTTAGGAGCTTGCTCCATCTTCCTTGCAAAGTGAGACGGAGGGATCTAGGAGAATTTACGGGACAACCCCTCCGTTTGTAGGGTGACCTTATATCGATATGTTAGATCTTCGGAGATTCAGACCACACCTGTTACCACTGGTCGAATCTAAAACAAAACATGTCAATTGGAGCCCACACCGTAGAGCCAGTTGGAATGCTAGTGCAAAATATTCTCCTCCTCGTGTGTTCCAGTTGTCGACAACTCTTCAGGATTTTGGTTTCTTTAGCTCCTGCAAAAATCAACTCTAAATCTCCATTTCATTGGTACGTTGTTTAATATTCATTGTGTGCACTAGGCGACCTAAAATTGTTGAAAAATAGCCTTGCCACTTCAATCACCAGGACCGAATACGAGGTGGAGAGTCTCTGGAGTGGCTTTCACACAACATCGCATTACACGACCGACCGGTTTCTTCCTGATTTGTACTCGTCATTGAGCGATAGCCTGAGTCGAAAGTGAAACTTGACTCCGATTGGCTGGAAGTTTACGCTTTGCTCTTTAGGGAAAAGCTTCCCAAACAGTACTTTATTTATTGGCTGAAACGTTATTGATTAGTGTGATCAAAATGTAATGCGTTTGCCACGAACCCGGTCGAGAGAGCCCAGCTAAGAGAGAACAACAGGAAAACTCTCCAAGTTTTGCCTTGATACTGCATCACTGCATCCAAATTGCACGAACTGACCTAAGTTATAGGGACAAATCCCAAATAATCATACTGTGTGCGTCTATGAGTTACACCGCGATTCCGCCGATAGCGTTAGAATTTTCGATAAATTTACCTTTGTTTCCACCGTATTTATCTACCGGACTCGTTAACCATTCACTTTATTGTCTTGATAAACACATAACCTTGTTACACTGAAATTAATAATGCATATTTAGTATTCGCAGCACCAAAATCTTTGTAACAAGCACACCGGCTTCTTTTTTATTCTAGACAAATGGATTTCCGTGTCTCTTCTGGTTCGGAGTACGTCACCCATGCAGAAGAATCGTTGGATTGTATCTATGCTGTCAAATCCACTGTGACCACAAGTGGACTGGGATCTCCCTACCTTATGGGACAGGAGTCTGGTATGGGACCAGGCCCGATCGCTGGATTTGCATTGGTCTTATTCTATTTGCAATATGCCTCAGTGAGTTTTGGTCTTGTCTACTATGCAAAGCAAGTCTCAGTGTTAGGATGATTTGTTATGCGTTATGTTCCATGAAGTGCTGTAGGTGTCCAAACCAACTATCTTTCCAATAACATGGGGCACGGATAAAATATATGTGTTCTTTTTTAGATGTGTGCGTGTAAGATTTACCGTTTTCCTGGAACGAAGTTCAAGTTCTCATTGGTAGGCATAATTAGTTCCATGAACTTGACGATTAGTATTTCCTTTGGAGACGGGGGGAACAACTTAAGGTTCCGTTAGTGCCAAGCAATTATAAGGTATATTGGAACAATGGAACAATGGTTTATTACGGGTAAAGAAGCATCGCTTAACAAGTCCTGTGGGATGAAATTATTGCGAAAATGTAATTACATGATAAAGTGAAAAGCGTTGTGGTGCACTCACCATATACTTATGTGGAATAGCGGAGATGTTCGTGTATTAAACGTATAAATCCATAAATCCATTGGTTAGGCGTTTGGCAAGACACCGTTTGATTGCGTTTTGTAGCCCCTGGCTAACAAGTCATAAAATGAAATGTAAGTGAGACAATGCATCGTCAACACGTTTTTAAATATCGCCAGATTGGGAGCAGAGACGACATAATTAGGGAGGGCGTTCCAAGGCTGGCACACGCGGAGAGAAAAGAAATTTCTACGGCATTCAAGCCGGCTATACTGAATAGTCCGTTTCAGAGGGTGACCTCTTAGTTTAGTGTTGTGGTTCAATTCCAGCAGCGGACGGCAAATGTGGTTTGGGTTCTTCAGAATCTGGTAAACCATTATGAGATCCCCCCGCAAAAGCCGATATCGACTGCTGTACATTCTTAGAGATTTCAGTCTAAGCTGATAGGGCAGATGAAAGAGGCCCCTGACGTTCTTGGTTGCCCTTCGTTGAGGAGTCTCGAGAGCAACAAGATCCTGTTTCTGCCACGGCTGCCACGCCTGAATAGCATATTCCACGTGAGGTCGCACGTAGGCGTTAAGCATTTGGGGAAAGATTGATGGTTCAAACCGACCGAAGGCTCTGCGAAGAAGGCCGAAGTGTTGATTTCCGGTTCTCGTCGCCTTCTCTGCTTGTTTTGAACACCCGAGATCTTCCTGTACCAATACACCCAGGTCACGCTCCTGAGAAACCTTCGCCAAGGTGTGGTCTCCAATCTTGTAAGCGCTCACTGGCTGGTGACGCAGATGTATCAATTTGCACTTAGCTATGTTCAATTGAAGCTTGTTCCTCTTTGACCATTCGTAAATGCAATCTAGGTCATGTTGGAGCAGATCCTGATCTGGCTTGTTACTAATCGCCCGCCATATCTTGAAGTCATCGGCGAAAAGCAGGAAATTTGAGGAGATGACTCTTGCCAGATCTTTGATAAACACCAGGAATAAGCGCGGTCCCAGCACTGAGCCTTGTGGGACACCACATTCCACCTCAATTGGGTTAGAAAGTGATCCCCTAACACGTACTTGAAGCTTCCGTTGGTAAAGGAAGCTGCCAATCCAACCAAGTACAGGATCTCCGATTCCGTAACTCTGTAGCCGTTGAAGTAGGATGCGGTGATCAAGGCGGTCGAAAGCTTTGGAGAAGTCCAGATAGATGACGTCGACTCCGACCCCATCATCGGCCACTTCCGTCCAACTACCTCGTGCAATCAGTAGGTTGGTGGTGCATGACCGGTGTTGACGGAAGCCATGCTGTTCCGGTACCAAGATGTTGCATTTTTCCAGGTAGTCCATTAAAGCCTCAGCGACGACTGCTTCCATCACCTTCGCGAGCACAGGGAGGAGAGTCACTGGACGATAGTTTGCAGGATCTGAACGGCTACCGCCTTTAAAAATAGGGGTGATAATGCCACACTTCCACATAGTGGGGACTTGTTGTTCATCAAAGCACCTTTGGAAGAACTGTGACAGTGGTTCAGCTAGCTTGTTGGCCACAGCCTTCAGTGCCTTCGGGCGGATGTTGTCTGCTCCTATTGAACCATGCTCACTCAGTGAGGGTAACTTCCTTATCAAAACTGATGGATTGAAAATTACATGTATAAACAGTGGAGTCGGTAATGTGATTGATATTATGGGACAGGTAGTGGTTGCGAGTTCGAAAATTGGGGCGTATTGTAGCCGCAGTGGATTAGCTGCTTCTTCGGCACTTATGCTCCACCGCCTGTCGTAAAAAGTGGAAGGATTCCATGCTTCACATTACGAAGCTTACTGACATGCCTATATAGCAGTTTGTTGTTTGTCATTAATTTTTTGGCTAGGCGCATTTGATAAGTTACGTTGTCCTCAGGGACAAGTGGAGTGCAATGGTTGCGATGGATCAGGAAATTTCCCCACGTCTCTGAGTCGGGGTTAATCTTGTAAGCACGTCATGCTGCATCCCTTATCACCAGGCATTTTCGAGTCCTACTCCTTATAATTGAAAGCATTTTCGCGAGACGAAGGGGTTTGGTCTCTGATGCTTTGTTGACGATGTCGCTGAGTCTATTAACGAACTCTGCCCAAACGTTGTCAAGGGGACTTTTGTTTGAGAATTCCCAAGCAGCTGCGTCGGCGAGTTCTTTCAATACGTGGTAGCGTGTGATTGTATGAGTTAGTTCCGAGTGTTCAGATGGATACTCTGCATAACACACATAGTCAAAAGTTATTACTACATGGTCACTGAGACCTAATGGACTATCCATCAATAACTTGTCAACCATGAGCTCTTCATTCGTGAGCACAAGGTCCAATATGGACGGTTTGTTTGCTGTCCTGAATCTAGTGGGCGTGGTGACATGATTGTACAAAGGAATATTAGCGATCAGTTCATGCAAGTCTGCTTTGAACTGCTCACTGGGCGATGCCGAAACCTCCAGATTGTGTAGATTGAAGTCCCCGGAGATGAGAATGTGGCTGTACCTAGTGCGTGTTACTCTGTTTAGGCCACGGATCAAGCAGGAATCCATTTCCGGAGTGGACGTTGGGGGGCGGTAAACGATAGCTATGAGACATGTGTCGTTGTGTCTTAGTCGGAGACGGCACCAGAGTGAGTCGGTAACGTGTGTTTCCAGATCATCAACTATTGTACATTGTAGATCGCTGCGGTAGTAGAGTAGGACCCCACCTCCTCTGCTGGGGCGGTCGTTCCGGATGAGTGACATTCCGGCTATCTCAACCTCAGCATCAGTCACCTCTTGGTGTAACCAAGTTTCGGTAATAGAAATTAGGTCCCAAGCATTCGCAACCTGACGTAGTCGAAGTTCGGTAATTTTACTGAGGAGCCCTTGGGCGTTAGTGTACATACATGAAAGTTTCTCAGATTTAAGCAATGTTTCAGAAGTTGTACAACTCATACGTGAAGTTTCGCCGACCAGTGAGTGGCCGGCGACTAATCGTTTTTTCGATGTGTACTTGGTGAAGGGTTTAACGTCTTATTCATCGTCCGTGTAGTTAGTCCCGTGTCTAATCTTCGACGTACAGTGTAAGGTGTCTGGTCAATATCATCTTCTACAGGTTGTATGGGCTCATTCGGCACACTACTGGTGCATTGTTCTTTCATAGATCCCATCGCGTTTGGTTCTTTGAGTGACATATCATCTCTAGGAGGCATATCGCTGATTGTCTTCAGCCGAACCTCAGATGGTAGCTTGCAACGGAACATGTACCAGCTTTTTAACATCCGTGCTACCATATGTTTTGACTGAAGGACCACCTTCAACACTCTCGGGCCACTTCCTTTGTAGTTCGGTGAGGTACGCAGTCGTGACACGGATTTCGCTAACACATCATCCAAGCGGAGTGTTTCACGAATATAACACCACTGTTCTTTATCATGGGTTGTTATTTCATGCTCATCACATGCTTCAGTTTCAGGAACCCCGTGAAGAAGTATGGTTCTGGTTGAAGTTTCCTTCCGGTAGTCCTCTAAGGTGCGGTTAACTCGATAACGCTCGCCCCATGGGATGTCTGGAAAGATACGGATGGAGCAGTGTTCATTTCTGAGACTACCTGTCGACAGTAGTACTGATTCTACTTCAGTGATGGAGTTCAGCACAACACGCAGAAGTCTTGGCTCTCCGAAATGTTTAGAGTTGGGGTGTCGTGTAATACGCATTACGTGTACAGGTTTCAGTACAACTCCGATTAGGTTACTAATAATGTCCCACTGGTTGAGGTCATCCAACTGCCTGCCTCTTATCGATGTCGAATTTGATTCTGGGATATTGGAGCACAGTACGCTCAGTACAGGTAGTTGTTTCTTTACACCTTTCGACATGTCGCGGTTAGTGACTGAAGTACTCGGAGATTTACCGCAGGAAACCGGTGGTGCTTGCACTAGGAAAACTCCGCTACGCTCCTCAGTTTCCGATCCAGTTGGGGTGATGTTACTTTTAAATGACGGCTCTTCTTGGAGGCAACCGTAACCCAACTTTCGCTCGTAACGGCTTGCTCTTTTTCTACGCACTCCGTCGGGAGTTTGGAAGTAGCCTTACGTGTAGTTACTCCGATCGAACTGGGAACCGCTTTAGTCAAATGTGAGCTACGTGTGGTATTGGGACAGCTGTTGATGTTCTGGACTCTAGGTGTCGTGTTGCTTACGGTGTTATTAACAGTTCTTCGCGGGTTAGGAGAAGCACTTACGGGGAGGATTGGGTTGCACAGTCTGCTATGCTTACCCCAACCCCAGTGATTTTGGTGGTCACCATTTCCTCAAACTTGGCTAGTAGCTGGTCATACTTCTGAGATAATAGGAGCACGCTTTTTATCAGTGGGATCGATGTGCATTCCACACAGAACCATAGCGAGTCTGGTTTGTTTAATAACTTGGCCTGACTAGGTTTAACTCGGAGGCATCTCGCATGGAAGAACTTGCAACAGTTACGGCACAAAATGCCCCCCTTAACAAGTTTGGAACATGATCCACATAGGTCTTTAGTCTGTGGCACGCCTGGGCATCACGCTTGTTGAGCAAATGTTACGAACCATTTGATTGACTCACCTTCTATGGTAAAAGGTCGTTCTGTTATTGACGTTGTCGGTAAGGTCACAGTGGTCACGTTGCAGTTGTGTACTTGTAGACTGTCCTCTCTGGCGTGCCAGTTGAATGTGTCGGCTTGAACGTGGGGCAGAATACACGAAGGTGTGATTGAGAATTTTCGTGGTTAAGCCTATGGATCGCGCCGGGTGAATTTGCTTTGAGACCTGTAGCTGCACCAAGCAATGTTGGATTTGAACGAGTGACAGTTCGTTCGAAAGCCGTTGAAATGGTCTATCGAGTGAGACCAAACAATGTCTCCGATGGTTGGAGTTAGACAACTTTTGGCGCTTGGATATCGGCGAAACACTGCCCGGAAGTTAGAAATCAGGGTAAATGTAGGATGCACTGGAGTATACTCGGGAAACTGGTATCACAAAGTAGAGCTTGTAAAAGCACGACGAATGAGTATGGATCCAAAGGTGTGCGACAAAATGTCGCTGAACCACAGTTAAAAACCACGAGTGCACAAGTGAGCGATTAGCACGCAACTTCTCTCTTATCGTGAGGTTGACTCCTTACGATGACTGTGTATGTCAGGTGGTAATTCCAGCGTTGGATTCGAACGTATTATCAATGCAATTCAGGTAAAAGCAAGTATTCTTCTGATTAACAGGTAGCTGCTGTCAAAATGAGGTAAGACTTTCTCTATGCGGACAAAATCTGAGGTTATGAAACTAACTCTTTCAAGTAGATGACCTCGCCATATTTCATGGAAAGCACGGCAATAGTGCCTGGTCTTACTGTGTCTTTGCTTACCGAGAATGTACGCATGATACACCAGTCTATTCGCTCACATCTCCATGAGACGATCGGAGATTGAGTTATCTGCACTCAGGTTACCCATGCGTTTGCATGTACTTGAAAACTTAACACAACCCGCACGAGAGCAAGCATCAAGTAAAGTACCGGTATGTGGTGCAGTTACGAATGGCAAAATAGCATCGGCCTACTTCCCACAAGCAACGTAATCTCAGATAGTGTTAGTTCACTTGCACAAAGGCTGATTTTTGGACGCCATTTACGGCGTAAAAGCTACGGTGTTTTCGTTTGCCAACACGCAGAAGGTAATATGACGTTGTGCAGTAGGGCACACACCGCATTTGCAAACAAGATGAGCAGAACGCTTCTGCTGATGCGATGAGCAATACATTATAAGGCTGAGAAAGCATTATTCGCGACAAATGACCTAATGAGCAGAAGCATTAATTTGAGCAGGCCATAGCCGGTGTAAAAAGCTTAGGAGCATGTTGCCATAGCAATAGATTTGTTTTTGTTCCGAATTAAAGCTGCGGAAATCCATTTAGAAGTCTGGTCCGTAACTTTGTGTATCCACCGAATGTGATAAAGAGCAAAGAAGGCAGTTTTTTCTGCTTTATCTAATTTTTGTTGTATTTTTTAAATAAAATTCACGTCATTAAACTTAACGACATTTTATGGTACAACTGACGGATTTTAAGAATGCGAATCATAAGGAAATCATCTAGCTGGTGGCATGATTTGCTTTACATTGCGTTATTTGCGCTTTCATGCACATTACATTTAACCGTGGACGGATTACTCGGTGTTCGCATTTAATTGAATTGCCGATATTGATTGCCAGAATAAAACACGCTCATTCTGTAAATTTGTTGAAATACTGTATGGGCTTTTGGCGATTAGACATGCTGCTAGCTTGCGTATGTGGTCTGTAAATCTCTGGACTGTGAATTTAGGAAGATAGAGTTCTGTTACTTCATATTTCTGCTTTGTTTTAGAGCTGGTGGTCTAATTCTTGATATCGCGTGACAGCCCGCAGTGCTTGGGCTAATCATGACGAAGCATGTAACCATGATAACATTCCAGGAAGAAATAGGGACAGTAACAGTTAAGAAATGCACTATTAGTAGCGTTTACCTCATTAGGAATTCGCAAATCAATCAACTGCAACGGTTTGAGTGTGTAATCTTGGTTGGCTTTTATTAATTTTCACTTGACTGATTGTGAATTAGCTGCAGTTTGGGAGTTAAGGTTGTGGACAATATAAATCCCAGCCAATCATCCAACTCCAAAATATTATTGGGTATAAATACACTTTCAAATTTTCCACAGTAAGTGCTTTTGTTTGTTGAGTCTTTCCACATTGTTTTACATCTGATAGAGCCTGTGGCCATAAACGCTCCTCTAATATCAGTCGATGGCAGACTTTGTATTGCACGACGGTAGTAAGTGATTCGTTGGCATTCCGAACTCTTGGGTCTGAGGCAGAAATCTGAAATCTTAGTGTAGCTGCTCCAACCTACCACCTGTAACTCCATCGAATATTTGCATTGTATAAACCGGCGGTTTGCATGGGTAAATAACGTTTTCTTCTTCCTGGACTATGTTGTTCTTGCTACACCCATGTATTTGTTAAATCACGGCAAATTTCCGCTTCATTCTGTATCCCCAGTGGTGTCTCTCCACGACTTGGACTATACATATGAGCATCATGATTTAGGGCAGGTGGTACAACTGCGAGCCACCGAGTTCCGTTAGTAACTGCTTCCTGACTTATCACATGTTTGGTGCTTGAGTTTTAGCTCGCATCTAATTTGACTGAGCAAGCTCTGTATAAGTTTAAAACCTTTGGTTTTTTCAGAGAGTGATGTAACCTTATTGAAGAGTTTCCTCATGTTGATGGCTAGAGTTTACCACAGCATGCTGGAGCATGGCCAAAGGAAGGCATCATCATCCGACACATGGTGCGTTGAGAAGTTTTCTCGTGCCGTGATTCGTAATTGTGCACAGCTTGCCCCAAACAGGCATGGGTATTGTTTCACAGTGTCACTTACTCGCCTTTGCACTCTTCTGTAAATGCATGTTGCTGCCTGCGTTTGCTATATCTCTCGCATCTATGAGCAGGTCATTATGCCACATGTAAAAAGGGTATTACAAATAGCTGAATGGTTATTGCGTGGATTCGTTGTGCGCGGATTTTCAGGCAGAGAATGAACATCTCAAACAGCTCTGGATGGCGGCTTCATTATATATGGGGTACGTCAGGTGCTTGGTTTCCTGAAACCGATTGCGAAAGAAAACATCAACATATCTCACAACATCTTCCTGTCTCTTTCAAATAAATAAGCACCGATCTTGTTGCATAGTAAGCGATAATTATATTAGCAAACACCATAATCTCTATGGTTGCAAGGTACGCAGTAGTTAAGGAGCATTACTGTTCAACGCATATAGTACTTAGTTATGGTAGTCCTCCACAGTCACCAACAGCCTGATTCCTCAGGCAGTACCTTGTGATAGGGTAGTACTGTGGTTTGGCTCATTTACGTTCTGAGATGCGTAATGCTTCCGAATTCCTACAGAATTAAATGACTTCGTTCGTTTTGTGTGCGTGCTAGCTTGTTAGCGGATTCTGTAAGCGATGAAACCCCCCAATATGTTAGTTGTCCGCTGACTATGCTGCCTCAACTTAGCAAGTCATTTTGTTTATAAGTAGGCTGCTATCTTTAAAAGTTTTATGGATAAGTTAAAAGAAGTTTTGTTTTTTCAATGACGGCCATCCCATACAGATGACTCGAGCATAGTTGCCGCATCGTACCTGTTTTGCGTCATGACCATATCTTTTTCGTAGTTATCAGTTTGTATTTGTATCCATCCATTCATTGCCAAGGGATATACCGTTTATATGTAGATATTCTTTAATTATACTTCTCTCATGTCACAATCACAATCTGAGCTTGAATAATTACAGGATGAATGATGATTAAAACTAACCTTCCATCTATTTGCCCGCGTTGTTGTTACTTTGGTGATCACTAAGTTCATCATTAATGATAGTGATTCATTGAACAGCGGAACCATCATTTATTTGGATTAATTGCTAACTTTGTTATTCATCTTTGCATTTATTGATTCATGTCAGATGTTAATTCAACTGGAATCGGAATCGAGATGCAACTTCAACATTTGGCTTTATCGACAGAACATAACTGGTTATTCACATGAAATGGCACTCTCTGGGTTAATTCCCTTTTATTTTGAAACAGTCCATCGCAATGAGACTGGACCTTACCGTGATGCGATGGTTTGCGTGCGTCAGAGATCCATCGAGCTTTGCTGGGTGGTGCTTTTTTGCATCATCAGAGCCACTCATGCCAGATTGTTCACTGGTTAGAGGCAATAAAAACTCAGCCTTCTGGTCCTCCAGATTGGGGGTTAGAATGAGAGTGGCTCCTTATTTTATGAAACGGGCTCTCTGTAGGCCAGTGCCAAAACCTGCTGCGTTGCTGTAAGGATTTTGACTAAAGGCTTTGGTTGAGAACCTTAATCGTTCTCCTGTCAAGGCCTAGGCAAACTGACAGTATTCTGCCCACGCAATACAATGAACCCATCATCAAAACATTTCTTGATACTCTGGCCGTCGCAGAGTATAATAAACAACGTCTCATCTGCTGCATCGAGCAGGGTGGATAAGGGTAAGGATGCTACTGCTCAGGTCTTCCCGTCTTCCTATACCCCTTCTTGATATTTTTCATCCCTATCGTTTTGCTCCAAATTTACTTTTATCCTCCATTTTTAATCCAACATGCCTTGGCCCTTCCCCAGCTTTTTTCAATAGTCGCTTGCCTTCTAATTTCAAATCACACACAGTTGCAGTGAGTAGCTCCAATCCAGTCGACGTGTCCATGTTCAACCAAGCGGACAACCTAAGTTCATCCGTCTCCCATTGAAGTCCTGGCGTCTCGCTAAGACTGGCATGTCTCACCATGCGCAATTTGCGACAGGTTGGCCAACAGGCAACATTTACCCGCACAGTAGAGACCCCATCGATCGATATTTGCTGTTTCTTAGAAACCAGCCTGCAAAGTTCAAGCTCCGTGGTGCGACACCGGCGGCACATTCTCATTTCGCCTGTCTGGCGATGATGCAGCTTCAAATACAGGTCAAGCTGGCGTCGGTATTGTTTTGAGTCCCCGGGTTGAAGCTGCCGTGATCGATTGGATCCCAGTCACCGTCGGATGTGCTCTGTTAGATTGACTGGTTCGTTTCAAGCTACGAAGTCGCGCGGGGACAAACGGGACCTGTTTGTCATTGCGGCTTATGCCCCTACAAACTGTAACACTGATTCGGTGAAAGACCATTTCTATCAGCAACTTCACGAGCTTCTTCGTTACAGAAGAAGCACGGATACTATGGTGTTGGTTTTCGACTTAAACGGTCAAGTCGAAAAATCGTCCTCTGATGCGCTTCATCTAGGCGGCCAACATAGTGTAGGCTCTCGTAATGATAACAGTGAGCAATTACTACAGCTGTGTGAAGATGCGCTCCTCTTTCTCGTGAGCACTAACTTTCGACACAGTAACCGCAGAAGCGTGACTTGACGTCCACCAGCCTTGGGCCAGCCATGGACGCAAATCGATCATATCGCGATCAGTTACCGCTGGAGAGGCTGTGCCCAATACTGTCACTCGATTTGGAGCACAAGCTTGGACTTTGACCACGCACTTGTCTGTGCCGACCTCCTGGTGAGTTTCGGTGGACGTCTGCAAAGTCGATGTGAACGGATTGACACCAGCCAGCTGGCGAAGCCAGATGTTCTGCATGTTTATCAAAGCGCGCTGACAACTGGGCTGAGTAAGCGCCCACTAAACACCGTCGAAGACCACTGGTCGCATATTCATAAAACGTTACTTTTATCAAGCATGTCTTCATGTGACAAATCAAATGGCCAAACCGGACCTTGGGTCTCTACACATCTCTGGAACTTATGGATGCTCTCCGACGTATTCCGGCTGGAAACGAATACAATGAGGTTCGCGGAAACATCAGGGCAAAACTACGTGCTAGCCTGAAGAAAGACAGCGAAACCTGGTGGTCTCATCTTGACTCTGAGATGGAAACAGTCGCTGCCGTTGGCAATCTTCGTAAGTTATTCCGTCTGATACGGGAAACAGGCAACAGGAGATCTGATGTTAGTGAGACCATACGCGACGAGTGGGCAGCCGATCCACAGCCTGTCAAAACGCTTAAAGCGTTGGGTTGAACAATTTGCAAGGCATTTTAACCAACTTGAGTCATCGGTTCCTTTTTCGGACTTTGAGCACACTTCTTTGTGGGCCGTCTCCTTGGATCTGCCCTCACGCGCAGAAGTCGAACGTGAGATTAGGCTGTGAAATTGCATAAGGCCACAGAGGCAGACAGAATTCCCCTAACCCTCTTCAGATTCGGGGGACCTGCTCTAACAGATAATTTACATGATTTGTTAGTGAAACTTTGGGAGCAGTAAAGCGTCCCGACAGACCGGAGGCGCTCCATCATTGTCCCCAGTTTAAAGAGAAACACCCGTTTGTAATGGGGCAATCATAGAGGGATCAGTCTGACTTTGATTGCCTCTATCATTCTCTACAGAATGTCTGACACTCGTGAAAGCCAGATTCGTGAAGTGCAAGCCGGATTTCGTCGGGGTCGGGGCTGCATCGACCACATCTTCACCTTGCGTCCATTGTTGCAGCATCGCCATGTTTATTGGCGACCCACCGCTGTCGTGTTTCTTGACGTAATAGGTGCCTTCGACTCAGTCGATCGACGTGCCGTTTGTGACACCCTGCTGTAGAAGGGTATGCCTGATAAATATGTAAACATTATCAAAGCGCTGTACGCGCATAGTTCGTGCAGAGTGAGGATTTATAGCAAACTGTCGCCACCTTTCAGTACCACTAACGGTGTGAGACAAGGTTGCCCTTTGTCACCTTTCGTCTTTAACTCCGCTATCGATGAAGTCATGGAAACAGCGTTTACTGGACACGACCTAGAAGTTGTAGAGGTACTTCCTTGTAAGCGACTTCTTGAATTAGAGTATGCGGACGAGATTACCCTAATCTGTGACCGCTCCCAAACATGCCAAGCAGCACTGGACCGATTAACACTGGCTGTCAATCGTATTGGGATATTATTTGATTCATGGAATCGCATACTTCTCTAAGGTTGGCAGGAACCCAACCCTGCGCTAACGCTTTGTGGTGATCTGCTAGAAGTCGTTCAGGAATTCAAATACCTAGACAGCTATATTATCACCCGTAGGATCGAAGATGATGTTACGAAGCATATAGCAAAATCTTGAGGTGCTTTTGCTAATCTCCGCGAGCTGTGGCGCAAAGGCGACATTACTCTCGCCCAGAAGTGCAGAGTTCATAACTCAGCCGTCCGTTCAACTCTCCTATATGGTTGTGAAACCTGACCCATCAGATCGACAGACATAAGGAGGCTCGTCATCTACGATCATCGCTGCCTTCGCAGCTTAGCTCATGTCTGGTTGGAGCACCGCTTGAGAAATGAGCGGTGCAGGAGTGCGAGTAAACCGCTGAGGCTCTGATGGTGGGCCACGTGTTGTGCATGCCAGCCCACCGACTTTCGCCACGTGCATTGTTTACGCGTTGTGGGTGTGGTTGGAACAGGAGGAGGGGAGGCCAAGCGATGACTTGATCGAGAGAGTTGGAAACCCTCACTTTGAAGTTGGCGTCTGTTGGTACATCCCGACTGCCTGGCTGGGGACCTAAGGACGGTGAACACATTTGGTTGGACATACTTGTTGATATGGCTTGGAGCCGGCCCCAATGGCGTTTGTGTTGTGAGTTCCTTTGTCCATCCCCTTCCTGCTTAGCATCCCCCTCTAATCACGATCTCACTCATTAGGCATAATGTGACTCTCTATTTACGGCACGATAGCCAACAATTAGCTCTTCAGAACGATGTCCATCCGTTACTGGAGACTCAGCCGGCGCGCCACTTTTTGTTTTCCTTTTCTTATCTTTTGTATTGCGCACAATATTAGAGGTGCTTTTTATCTGCAGCTAACGCGTGTATTATAATAATTTTGAAACGGTATATCCGTACACGAGGGATGCTAAAATAAAAGACGAACTTTTGTAATAGTGCAGCAACCGACAGAAAGAGTGCGCTGCGGCTACTGTGTGCACGTGAATTCTTGCTTAGACAAAAACTATCATTTTGTTAAGTCTTTCATCGCAGTAGTTTACAAGCTACATAACAGTGCCTAGTTCGGAAAAGCGCCAGACGCGTTTCGCCCTACTGGGGCCGCACCTCGCTCTGACTAATGATTGGGAAGCTGCAACCGTTGAAGTGAGCACGTGCATAAGCTGCTCCTCGGAGTTGTGCCAAAGAGAAAATGAAAGAGCTGGAAGAACAAAGTGTGTGTGTGTAAACATTTGCGATAAACTTGCTGAAACTTAAGCAGTTATTTCAATTGCTTAACCAAGCATACGGGGAGAACTATATGCACTGCATGCAGTGCTCTAAGTGGTTCAAGTGTTTTGAACACGGCAGAATGTCGGTTGCTGACAATCCAATGCCTGGAGGAAATTCCAAATTAACAGACGATGACCGTGTCGCGAGAGTCCTTACAGTGATCCATGGAAATGGTTGTTTAATTGTTCGGGAATTCACTGACGAAGTGGGCATCCGGATAGGATCACGCCATCAAATTCTATTGCATTTGAGGGATTTTGAGTGCAGAAAGAGACCTGAACAGTGGGAAAACCAGCCTTGGATGTTGCGTCATGACAATACGTCAGCTCACACAA
>OX104070.1:16139281-16174490 GCA_944474145.2 Dicrocoelium dendriticum
GTTAATTTTGCTACCGTAGAAGTGTACTTATTACAACAAAATGCGTCAGGTTTGAGTCGCGTGATACTTAGATTAATTTCCCACGTAATTAATTGTCACAAACTATATGTCTGGTTATTTGCTTCGGCGAGATTTTCGAACTGGGATCATGGATGCAACTTCAGTGGATTTGGTTTCTATGACACACGTTGCCATGAGAACATTATTGGGAAAGCGTAGAAGTAAACGCAACTAAATAAGACAAGCGGTAAGATCGCTTTATGGAACAGTTATTAGAAATGTGAAGATTTGATGCGAAAGTTATAGTTAACCGTTGGCAGGATGGAGACTGAAAGGACTTCTAACTTCTGAGGCAGATTAGTATAAATTATTTTATCGCAAACTAAATCGTCAAATGTAATGTGGGAATGGGGAGTTGTGTTTTGATTGACCAAAGTTTGCTCACCTAAACAGCAGTCACAATGTGCAGGATTATGTAGAACGCACTCCTTATGGACGGCGAACAGATCCCATTGCAGTCCATTCCATGCAAAGCTTGAGGACAGATATCCTAAACACTTGGTACCTGGTCAATCGCATTTCCTCTGATTCGAATAGCACTCGTCACTGATGAGTCAACCTAAGTGATACCCACTGTCTGATGTTAAGGCGTCACTTGTTCTGCGTTGACCCGTCTTACACATTTGTTTCATTTTGGCAGCTGTCAATCTTGACCTGAAACACTCTCAAGGAAAACAGTTACAAGCGACTTTGAAATCTTTGGTGAAACAACAAAGCGACAGAAAGCGACGCAAATATTTGGCTGAAGTGGAGCGTGTGATTCAGCGCGTACAATCAATGTTTGTCAAAAGTGGCTATTCGCATGCCAAAGGCGCAGTAACATTTTGTCATGCATAACACGTGTCACACAGAGACAGAAGTTCTGAAGCTTATTGGATAAAGAGAATCCCTTAGGTATAAGTGCTGTCCTACCCTAATGGAAGACATGTTTCTACTTACTTAGGTGTTGCTCGACCAACTGAGCGCAGTACTTGCGCTTTGCAGTTATAATAGGAGCTCTCGAGTACACCTCCCAACCAAAAGTCCATTATTCGAACTGTCACTTATTCCAATCCGCAACTACCAACAATGATTTCAAGCGTATTGTGATAAAACTTGATCACTGCCCCTGCAGAAGGAAAGATGGGCAAAGCAGGTCCAAAGCGATGACAAAGCTACTCCCTGTAAAATTGTTAGTCACTAAACTAGTATAGAAGCCAAATACTAACCTACAGTGGATTTAGATGCATCCCAGTGCGAGAGCGGTTCCAAAGTTTTAGGTTTAGATTGTTTCGAATTCGAATTTAGCTTTGAAGAATTTTTGCAAATCCACTTGTCATAAGTATCCTCAGAGAAAAAAATAATTTGTGCATTGTAATAGCTAACGTTAAAGCCTCACTGACCGCAGGATGCACCGAAGTACCTTCTGATACTCAAACGGTAAATAACCCGCTTCTCACTGATTACGGGCAAGATGGCAACGCAGATCGACTTTGGAGCCCTAATCAAGTAATTGCACTTAAACAATGATGTAAACTGGGAGCAATTCAGAAACAAACCAAAAATACAGAGACACTTAATTGGTAGGTTGCTATTTACCAGTGGGGCCCTGTGACTGATATTGACCGGACCAGTAATCCCGTACAACTGAGAGGTTCTACGAGGAGTAATCAACCTATCAGCTTCGGAAATAGTTCCCCTAAAGTTAGTCATCAAGATACGATTACTAGTAAAACACTAACCTACCTCCCTTCTGAAAACTTGAGGCAGCCCTTTAGCAGTATCCCGCAAGTATTAACATATCTTGATTCTATCGCCGAGTTCATCTACCGCCCCCAGCTACTACACCCACAAACATTTTAAATACAACTCTTCTCTCTCTGCTAATGGTTGAGTTCCCTAGAGCCGCAGTGTGTAACCAAACAACTAGTTAGTTTAGACAAAGCACAGAATGTGTACCCGCCATGGGTGAAGGATCTAACCTCACTCCAAATAAAGACCATGACCCAACCAACATATGTCAAATCTGCATACCCCCGACGAGCCCCCTTTTGAGAACACATCGGTCAATAACACTGTGCCACCTTTAGATATACTATACCTCGTCACCCAGCGGATCGTTAAGTATGTGGGATTCACCAACATAATCCATTGATGCCTCTCGGTGCACGGATTAAACCAGGTGGGGGAAAACTCCATAAGAATATATCACCTCTATCAAGACACTACAACTTTACACCCATATTCTCCAGTTGAGAATATATATTTTACGTCCACCGCTTCGATCCACAGGTCTTTTGCTTAAATCCCAAGCCCCATCCTCCACCACTACTATTCGCCTTACACATGACTGTCCCAGATTAATGGAGTGTCGCATAATAAATATCTTATGTAAACCCATGGCTAATGCCTTTTATGATGGTAGACTCCAAATACCGCTCATCATTTCCCCTACTCTAGCACATAAAATGCACTTGCTCCCCTGCTTCGTCGCTCTTCATCAACCGCAAATCCTTCTTAGTGCCGAATCGTGGTGTACGAGTGAGCCTGCGGACCATCTTATTCCTAGCCAAGCTTACTGTTGCATTAGAGTTAGTTGTATTTTTTACTGTATGAACAACTTGTGTATTCAAACTGCAGTGACGAGCAACTCTCATCTCACGATGAGTCTATGTGGATAATGGTATCCTTGGGTATTAATAGAAGTTTGGTCCGTTGTGTTTATTTACCGCCGACCTCTAGTGCCCGTGAAAACGGATTGTTTCATAATAAGATAAGGTATGCCTCTGCATTTCATTTTCTCTTTAAGGTAGTTAGAAGAGATTTCAACTTACCAAACATTTCATGGATGGAGTGCAAAGGTACAGGAAATCAAGCTAACATCTTGAAATGCCTGCCCGAGGGAGGATGCACACAGCACGGTTCTAAAATACAATTGATCTCAGGTTCACTGCTGGACCAATAGTTGCTGTTATCGACGTACTGGATTGTCTACACGGTAGTGACCACAATGTTATTAATTGCAAAATGGCCATTACGTTTACACCTAAAACCTCGTCTAGACACATGTTTAATTTTGGTAGAATAAACTGACGAAACTTTGCTACCCTTGTGCATACTTCTGACAGGACTGATTTCTTCCTTTCTTTTAACCCGAATTGCCATTTCAAGCGTTTTATGAGTACATAAATCGATGAATCGAAACACTTTCGCCTGCCCTAATTCGCAGTCGAAATAAGTCATGAAGGTAACATTAGAGTTCATACTAAACAGTTTCTATGGACTAAAGAAAATATACAGTTCTATAAAGACTTCTCAAAATTTTGACAGAAAATGAAAAGCTGATATTTCTTCGTCTCAAAAATGTAGAGAATGAAATTATGAAAAGTGCTTATTCAGTATTTGAAATAACACAAGTGCAGTAAATCGGATTCGCACCCGTCGAAACCCACCTTTGCATCATAGTATGTCTGAGGATTATTTTATCGATACTCCTGCGGATGTAGCTAAAGCTTTTAACAACAATTTTGCCGATTCTTTTACCAATTATAATGATATCTTTTGAGATCACTCTACACAATACTGTGGGCCATGTATCACTAACGTGGATTTCGACACTGGTTCAAACACGCGTCAAATTAACGCTTTACGGACTACATTTCGTCCTCGTCCAGATGGAATCCCTCCAGTACTTTCTAAGTCCCTTGGGAATGGGTGTCCTCAGCTTACAACTGAACTTGTCGACTACACCAATGAAAATTGGGTTTTCTCCCGATCAGTGGAAACTGACGACATTGACACCACCCCAATAAAAACGGGCCTACACAAAAGGTTAAAAATGTGTGCCCATAAATCAAATTGCTATAATCTCCGGAATCACGCAGCATCTAGTTAAAAAGGAAATCGTTAAATTCTTAACATCAGACAACCACTTAGAGTATGGATTTCTTCAACAGTGTTCAAGTGTTACTGTCCAACTAGATTTATTTGGTCACTTAACGAAGTCGACAAACTCTGGTAAGGCATTACCGTACTTCAATTGGACTTTCATAAAGCCATTTACAGAGTCTCACACAGAAAGCCTACACGGAAACTTCGCCTACGTAGAATCGCAGGCTCACTACTTTCCTGATTAGAAGCTTACCTCACTGGTCGAAAGTAGACAGTTAAACCAAATGTGTATCTGTCGAAAACAAGAGATATTTTTAGTGGCATGCTACAAGGTAGTATGCTCGGCCCTCTACTATTTTTGATGAATATAAATGATTATTTCCCTGCATAGTAAATCTTATTAGAACGCAGATGCTTTGAAAGTTTTGTACTCTACTGATTCTCATTCTCCGTTTTTTATATCTGAGTTTCAATTTACCTAGTTTCACTGGAAGATGGAAAAGCTAAATAGATCATTATGTGCTATGGATGCTTGGTTCCAATTATATGTTTGTTTGTGCATGTAACGTCACTCCGTTTATGCGAATTCATACGTGAATTAAGGCCCCGTTGCTCAGGTTTGTTGAATCTTCAAGAGCAATTTGGCTATACAATGTCTAAAACTTGACAGACTATTGGAATGGTTGACTGCTTGTTTAGAACACGCGATGTTAAGCTCCTGTCATTCAAAGTGTACGCTAGGCAAATAGTGGAATACTGTGCCACTAATTTTAGTGGCATTATAATATGTGGCACGAGTGCAATGGAAGCTACACAAAGTACGATTACCAAAGCGGAGTGGGCAACACCTCTAAGCTCATTTAGAAAGCAAAATGTTATTTGGTCAGAATCGAACCGACACGGCTTCAAAATTACGCTGAATTCACGTTTATTATTCAAAGTTTTCCATCGGCTGACAAATACTAGTTAATATAAGCCTGTGTTTCCAAAATCCTCACCTAATTACCTAAGCAAAAAGACAATATGGTCAAACTAACTCGTTGTTGTGCACGCCTGAGGTACAACAAATTTACATACAAATTTCCCACGTTATGGAATAGATTGTCTCAATGCATCAGAAGTACATCTTCGCTTCGAACATATGAGATGCAACTAAAAGGGTACTTAACTGTTACTAAAATTAAGGGACTGTTTCGTGTCAGTTGCACAGATGATTGGGTGTACGAGAGCGGGCTTGATAAGATCTAAGTACTTGTGGAATTCGCAATATAAAACATAGATAAAAATGACGAGAAGGGCTTGTCGACACAACGTGAAACATAGTGTTACTCATCCTGAATTTTCTTAATAGCAAGTGTTCTCGCTCACTCCTTCCTCTTACTTGGTCATATCCTTCTGCATTACTCAAATGTTTACCCAACGGTGACCTATGAAAACATTGGTAATTCGATAGATCGGATAACTGACATCTATCTCTGATTTTCTCCTAGTCTGTACTGTTATATTCTTCGTGTTACTCAGATAGATGGCCCGTTATTGATCTACGAAAACACGAGCATATTGATGAGTTGGATAGACGGAAACTTTCTTCGATTTTTTCTTCAACTACACTGCTTTTATTGGGCACTTACTTAGTTTGAAGACCCAATGTGGCATATGAAAAACATGCGCACATTGGTATTTTGGATAAGCTAGCATTTTCCTTAGCCTTCGTCTAGTGCTTCCTTTTTATAACAAAGCTAGATGAAATGCATGAGTGCCTGCAAGACATGCACGTACGGAAAGGGTGAAATGGTAGTGGTTGCAACTAAGCCACACAATTTATGCACGCAATTCCAGTTGCCCGCTTGTGTGAGGAACCTCATTAATGCTAATTGAGTTTCATTTTATGATAAGGGCAGTTGGCTTTTTAACCGTTGGCCGTGTTACCATATGTGCACACACATTTTCACTATATATAGATTAATGTTATATATCAATATTATGCACATTAATTTTCCATATACATACTGTCACTCACCTCCTAGAATGTTGTCATTCGTTTTCTTTTCCCAGCCATTCGCCTAAACGTATCTGAACGTTTTGCAATTGTTGTTGATTCCCACAAATTTTGAAACAGAAGCAATGGCACAACATTCAGTGGAAATGGAGCCACATGTGTTTATGTAAACCATTTCGTAAAACCGTTTTGCATTTTTTACCTTATGATCGGATTAGCTTAGCTTCGTCGTGTCTCACCTACTTGAGGATATTCCAACTGTAAATTCAAATTGGTCGCCAGATATGCCTCGTTATGTGTAAGCTACATTAATTTCCTTTATATTATGCTCTTTACCATATTCTACGGTTGGCAATTTACACACCGAATTTATGCACTATCTATCGGTCACTGCACTCGAAGGGCGTGTAACTCTTTTACAATCAAAACAAGCTGAGCATGGGACGAATAGTTGATTCTCAAGAAATGAAACTACTTGATCTGGCGTACTTATTGGGGAGAAAGGGGTACTGGTCTGGAAAACGCGTTCAGTGAGTGCGAGAGAGCAAATTTTGGCGAAAACAGCTATGTCCGGTATCGGAATGAATTGACAGACACCGGCACCAAGTTCCAACTCAGCTTATACCTGAATGTTTGATTTTGTATTTAGAATTCGAATAAGCTTCAACTTTCCACACGTTATTTCCCCTGTTTGCATGCTTGGTGTAAGTAAACGACAGGAGACTATCAGTATAATGCAACAGTTATCAACGACGTTCCCGAGAGAGTGGATCAAAAATTAGGGCTTATATTAGGAAAACCATGATGTGCCGTTTCTCTTACATCTGATTAGATTTGCATTGCCACCAAGATAAATTAAATGAAGCCCCTGCTTTTTCTTTCTGATATACGGCAGTATGAGTTTATTGATTAGTCGTTAGTTCCATGAGTAAACACATCTCTTGATTGGTGGTTTATATTCAGGTATCGTAATGTTCATAAATATTTCTAACAATTACTTGTCCTTTCATCTTGAAGGTACAACATGAATCAAAAATACCGCCTGGCTACATTTTATCCCAGAGAAGAGTATACTCTTTGAGCATGGAGAATTTCATTCGATTCCGTTATGTTACTCTGCATTCCATTGCTGATCACGACTGGGCCGATCTCCTAAGGTGATAGGTTGATGCATCTGAACAAATTAACTGCACCCAAGCAATTCCAACTGTTATAGTCCCCATGGAAAGAAAACACTTGGTACTGGTCTCAGATGAACCAACTGATAGAACTGGCTGAGTTGCTGGATGGCTTTTCTCTATGTCTATAACCACAGCTTCAAAGATGAGTTACTACGATGTTGGCCTACTTGCTATATAGCATCAGCATAATGACGACCCACTTGGTAATAACAACGGCCATGAAAAAGTGCTTACATGATAACGACCACGACCTAGTTTCTTTTAACGAATACCAGAAAAATGACTAATAAAGAGAACGACTTACTTTCTATTAAGCCACATGAGCACATCGCCAAATGAGGCGTCGAATTGCGAGTGAAACCTATCGAGGAAATACCCCGCATGGAAGCAATT
Organism: Dicrocoelium dendriticum; assembly: GCA_944474145.2. Lineage (NCBI taxonomy): Eukaryota > Metazoa > Platyhelminthes > Trematoda > Plagiorchiida > Dicrocoeliidae > Dicrocoelium > Dicrocoelium dendriticum. Next base: position 16,146,785 of record OX104070.1, read on the forward strand.
CCTCAGAAGCAACTCCTCATAAGTCGTTTCAATGTATGATTGCAACAATTTACTTTAATGGCTCTGCCTTTTAGTTATTTGTACTGTCATTTTTTCATATTTTAGTACTTTTACTTCACAGTACACCTGAAAACGTCCTTTGCGAACGATGTTGTAAAACGCGAAAAGCTTTCATTACTAACCGATGTTGTACAGAATGGACAGAGCACGTAGTTGCTTTTTTTCTCCATTATCGAAATGCCATTTGGACGAATACATTTTGGCATATATATTTTTAAAATACATGGAGACACTTTGCATATTATAATGATTGCTGTTTGACAAGCGGTCTCAACTAATTCGTACATGTCCGAACACAAGAGGTTTCCTCTAGGAATCGATTCACTATTTGAGCACAGGTCGAGTTTTGTTCAATGATACCAAAATGACTTTGACCAGGCGGAATAAATAATGGCCTTATTTGCGTTACTAGATAATGAAGATAAAATCTGGGTTATTAGAACTATTTATTGAGCAGTTTTCGTTTATCAACGGCTATTCAGGGTGGCAGGTTAAAATAAGCTGATGACTTAATGCTGCTTGATTATCGACCCCTCCTAAAAGAAGGAAAGATAACTTGTTAGAGCTCTTTCAGGGCAGACATCCATGATATGCAAGTAATGCAAAAAATCCGTGCCTCAAAGTCGCACTGAACTCTACGGAAGACTTTCAAATTAGAACCAGTCTTGTGCACATATTAAATAAAGGATGTGGGAATGGTTGACTTATTGTATGGACCTTAGCAAATTAAAAGACAATAAGAACCAATTTGGAAAGTGGACAGTTCACAAAGCTTCAGAAGATTAACTGGTTATTCACAGTCGGCGACGGTTGATCATATGCCCTAAGTTTGGCCAAAATACGCGCAGAAGCGCTCTGGTAAAGTGTACCCATATATTTGACACACCTTTCCTGAGCAGTCAATCCCAAGAGCCCATAAATGAATAAATAAACGTTTTTTTTCCTCGACGGTGCAAGGCACATTACTAATGAGTGACCTGATCAATCGTTACTATGAGATCGCATAATATATTTATCAGTTCATACTTGATACAGGGGATTCCCGGTGGATTTTTGAAGTGCCTGGCAGTGTGAATGTATTATAATAATAACCTGAGAAGAACCAAAATTCAAATTTAAGCAAAACTTCAAATAAACTGTGACCGTCATTCTTGGAACCCTCCAAGCGGACCTGCTTGCATGCAGTGTATTTCCACGAGAGATTTCACGCGCACTGTCATGCTCCAACTGGCTGCATCCCGGTGTGACGTATTCGAATGGAAACAAACACCGATCCATTAAATCGATATAATGGTGATGTCGAATATTGAGACAAGGAACTGCTGCAAAATACATGGTGGCTTTTCAACAATGGACGTAAAGTAGAGATGTGATCAGTATAGCCTCGATTTTGATGAAAAGCAAAGTGCTCGTCGCGCATCTGGCCTTCGTGAATAAAGGTCCGTCTGTGCAGAACAACAGGGTGTATTAATTTAGTGGTGATGAGAACCAGAATAATACTTCGGAGATGTAGCGTCCATTGAAAATCGGAAGTATAGCCTAACGACTCAAGTCTTCTGGGAGTCTCCTGTCCCACAGCCTCATTAGCAAGCTGCTTAAGCCGTCCATAACATCTGGTCCGCTAATTCAAAGTGAACAAGATCAAAACCATCTGCTTCCTCGACCTTATTCAATTTTAACTGCCTAACCTCACGTTTATGGACTGATACAAGGAGACGGTCCAGGGAGAATGGCGATCGGTGCTCGATACTGAGGCGGCTAACTTTAGCTGATCAAACCGCTTTCCAACTTTTTCGGTCTAACTCTTCAAGCTTCTTGACTGATTGTAGATAAGCTCTTCGTAATCGCTGCATAAAGTTTTGCTGACACCTGTTCTCCTGCAGGCCATTCCTCGTATATTGTATATAAAGTTCGACGCTTAGTAAGAGCACCTGCGGTATCCATATCCGATTTACTACGTGACCACTAGGTTTTGCTGTCTATCCTCAGGCTAGCACCCCGTTACGTTATCATAACTATCGCGAATCTCGTAATGTCCACTTCCAGCCTGAATGAGTAAGCGAGTATCGATGCCTTCCAGTGAATGTGCAAAGACCCATTGTCGAGGCTGGTAAGTTGTTTACCACATGGAGACCAGACTGCTGTTAATCATATTTGGTGCACTTGTGACCAGCGATGTTTAACTGTGTTCGGCAAACACCCGAGTAACCCCACCCCAATACAGAATGGTAGACAATTTGAAGATCTGGCTTCAGCAGTTGGCAAGCGTCTATGAGCTCACGGCATTGTTGCGGATGTTCACTGAAGGGAATCCGGAGATTGACGTATACAAGTTAGGGCTGCAGTCCCCGCTCATTATAAACATCGAGCCACAGTTTTGCACACAGACTTTAAACCTGTGACTGAACTCCCGTTGTTCAAATTGGGTCCATACCAGCTCCACAATATTTGGATCCAAGTAACCCTCCTACGGGTGTTCTGTCGGCAGTTGGTGCATGTGAAAAATAAGCCAACATCTTCCAGTTATAGGCTGTCTCTTCAGCATAAGTGCAGATGTTGCATTCGAGCAACAAAAGCATGCGTGGTTCTTTAAGATATTGCCTTTTCGTGATGTCAACCAACTTTAACTCGCAGCGACAGAATATGGCTATGTTCTTCAGGGAACGTGTACGCTGTAAAGGTTTTCCATCGATTGTGTGGGTTCGATTTTCACCACTCTTCCCCAGGCTCATGAAATCTGACCGAGTTAGTTTGTTTGGGATGGGGACTTCCACCGATAACATGGGGAGAGGGTTAGATCTTGCTAAATAGGTCGCTGTTGTTGGGATGCTAATCACTATCGATATACGTTGGCCGTTTGCAAACAGAGCACATGTGACCGAAGTAGCTGTGATAAACCTTTGGAGTAGAGGGGAACAATTCCGAATTTGGTATTATGCCTGGTGGTACAATAATTGGAATTGTTCTGGTAGCTTTGGTGCTCATCCTGGGGTACCCTCCTATTTCATCACACGCAGAATTTGCTATTCAACTAATGCAGTGACATGCCTACAGCGCACAACTTCAGCGTGTATGGAAGGACCTCGTGTTTCACATTGCCACAGGAGTTAGTTAAATCAAGGTGCATTTTGGTTGACTTCCATTTCAATTCTTCAAACCACCCAAGCCAAGTTAGCAGCAAGTTGTTGATACACGAACGGCATTCCATGAACTCGTGTCCTGTCCGTGTCTGCCCTATTTTCAATCCAGCAGCTGCTGTAGATCCTACATGTACAAACCTTTTGTCAGACCAACTGGCTTTTAATTATTTACCAGTTCACCACCTTTCAGATTCGACATCAGTACCGTGCACGTTTAAAGGCAGATAAATCTAAACACTCGGATAGTGATCCGTTGGACACAAGAACAGCAGTGGGTTAAACGATGGTCGATAACTAGATAAGAATCTGATGAGTTTTGTGCTTTAAAGTCTGACGAGTGGATCGCCTACGTTATCCACCCCGTGGTCCACAATTTTGAGTTCGGCAGTGGCCTCGCTCGTGAAACTCGATACAGACAAAAAGCAATCCAAAATGAAGGAAGCGAAGTACACCGCTAATGCGCAAGCACCGTGTTTGCATTTAGCTGTCTCTTCTCGAGCCCTGCCACACTACTTCGCTATTGCCTGTCTCAGAGTAGGCTTACCGCAAACAAAAAGCTATTGGAGACGCCTTAGGCTGCGGTGCAGGTCCTTCATTCAAGTGCCCACGGTTTCACGCTTTAATACTATTGCAGAAATGTTGCTGTCTCTTGTGCACCTTATTTACAGCGCAGAATCAAACAAGAGAAATTTATTCCATCGCACGTCTCACCGTCAAGCTAGCTGATATAGTTCATTGCACACCAAATATTTTCATATACCTAACTTTGATAAGTAAGCAGTTCAACTCCAGTATATACTAATGTATACCTTGTTTGATCATAGGCTAGCAGGCTTCAACGAGTACACACTGCAATCACGATTATTTCACTTAAAATGTCGACAAAGAGAATCCCTGTAGTTGCAAGCTGACTTCGGTAGATGTATTTAAGTCAACGGCAGCCGAATGCTGCCAATTAACATTGACTCGTTACCAGCGGCCGCAGGAATTAAATGTTATGTACACCCTGATCGCGGTTAGTCAAAATCAAGTCCACTAATGACTGAGTTGTGTGCAGTGCAATGCACTTAGTCCTGTGGATATGTTGTACAGTCAAAGTCAAAAATCTCGTGACCCGGAACTCTGCAACAAGTTGACATTGCGCTAGAATCAGCTGAACCTCGAGAATGTGTACTCGGGGTTAAATGACAAAAGCGCAGGAGGCTGGGTCGGCTCATGTGGTTCCGACATACAGCGACCAGTCTAAACAGCATCTTTGCAAAGTGTGATGGAACACACGCAGAACTACGCACTAAGTTAAAACTAGATCTATCATCACAATATCCCATATATGTTGCGGTTGAGTTGGTAGTTGTTTACGAGTCTCACGCCATTTCTTTTGCTAGTCCGCTCCAGTGGAACCACGAGTAGCCAATGAGTTGAGCTTACAAGCTAATTACCTCGAAAACAACTTTTGTCTAACCACACCCAAGTACGCCCGGCTACCCAAAGGCGACGGTATGGCACATCACTTCAAGTATGTTAGTTGAACCGCAAAAGGTTGTGAATATTGGTGAAGACAGTCTTGGGAACCGCTAGGAGCTCGTGAAATGTCATCAACTTGTCAAGCCAGAATACATGACAAGGATAATAACAAATTTACAATGTGGTCATTTGTTTGCTCATCAATGGTATTTCGCTTCAATTCCTTAACATTAGCTGTTACTCTATTCGGCCTGTCAGACCCATATGTGAAGTAACATTGACCATGAACCGTCTGTGCTCGCGTGGGCAGAAGAATACCAGACCTGGACTAGCCTCATGGGCAAAGGCATGCGCATTCGCAGAGTTTTCACTTCACTCCTCCCTCTATGACGAGTGGTTTATTTTACTCAAACACAACGTTTACCAACAACTTAGAATCCGTTTTTCAAACTCTGCATATAATAGATGCCAGCGTAAATATCTGGTGTATACATAGTGCATGGCGTTGCTTATGCCCATGTGCGCGAACAATTGACTTTAATAATAAGGGTTTACAATTCCGAACAACCAGTTATACCGGGTCAAGCTAATGTGGTATTCAATAATTTGACTCTGATTCGAGGAAGAACTCCTGTAAAAAGTGGCAGTTACAGGGCGGGCGTAGTGTTGAAGTGGTATAAGAAATATATGAAATCAGCGCTTATACAAAATCGCCGGGCTTAGAGTAGCATCTTCTTCAAACTGATCGCTTTATGTTGCGGACAGTATAGCGTGTAAAATGCAAATATATTTTCATGAGATATAAATAGTACGTTTGAAATTGCTTCGTTTGTACATTCTGTCGTGTAGCTAGTTTCCAGGGACCGACGCAAGCTACCTAATCAACGGTAAACACAGGTCGACAAGAACTGCATTAAAATATGTGATAACCTCAGGACTTTTAACGGGTCCCCGAAGGACATGATAATATATTGAGGACAAGCTAATGCTTTGTATGCTGCTGTCAATTATTATTTCACATATTCAAAGGGAAAGCTGATAGTACTGCTGGTGCAGTGATCACGGACCCTTAGTAGTTATATAAGCCTCCGACAGCTCATTGGATCTGGAATGCATACAAATGCCACAAAAAGCTGCATGACAGATTCTATATTCTCTAAGCGTCGTTCTTATGAGCATTCGATATAAGACATTTTTATGTGTCATTTACATGAACTAAATATTATGCAGCTTACTTACGGAAATCTATATTAAGAAATTGTTACCTAGTTTTGCAGAATAGCTGCCCTTCCACCAAATTAGCCGCGGCACTCTTCAGACATATCAAATTTGAAACCACTAGATTCGTAATAGCAGATTTTGAAATCTGTTTCTATAAAAGATTGTTCATTATCTTAATGCAATACTGGAGATCTAAGTACACCTTACGTCAAAGTTTCCTTTACTGCATGGCTGCTAGTGTATGGTTTATTAAATTGTTTAAAGCGAAATGTGAGTCGTAAATGCACAAAATCGAAATCAATATAGAAACAATATGGTACAAACGAGTTTGCTTGCCAAAATTGTTCATTCTGTCCTACCTTACAATCACCCACGTATGTTTCTGTTCACGGATACCACTCCAAGTGGGCAATTGAAGCGTAGTATTGTCTCAGTCTGCTCAAATAACTAACCTACTAAAAGGATGGCTTTTTGGAGTATCTCGCATATCAAGTGAGGAGAAATAAAAGTAGATATGTTATAGAGATTATACGAGTTACAAACTTGTGCATCACCTTATGATATGCTGGGAGCCAGGTATAGAACAAAAGCGCTTGTAGATAATTTTGTCCGGAGTAAATGCTTTCGGGAAGCAAGTAAACATAAGTTGAATCAACATAGTCCCTGGCCAAACACATACATGACGTACATATGGATGGTTTGAACAAACAATAAAATGACGGATAATCAGCTCGTCTATGTGGGTGTTTTTCACAGACACCTGACAACTCAGGCCCGCGAAGCTGCGTGATAAATAGATGTGCTATATGCGTCTAAGCTAACAAGCTTATGACTTGATTACAAAACGATATTGTTATTCGTGGTGGAAACGCGCAAGTCTCGGCAATCTAGTTGGTGAACTCTTAAATTCCGACTTCACTGTTTCCACTGACAATTTCAGCTACGCATCGGATAGTGGGACGGTAAAATCCGACACTTTAATCAATGCTTCGAAACCCATGATCATCCAAACTACTAGTTTTGCTCTGGTCTAATGCAATCAAAATAATATAGCTGATTTTCCGAAAAAACATACAGAATCCCTATTTCCTTAAGCAAAAATGCGCATTTAGGTACATTAAGAAAAACAAAATACTGACCAACTGGATTACAAACGTTACACAGCTCATAACCATCTCATTATATATAACAAATAAAGGCTTTTAAAAGATCGACCAAGTTTGGATAACAGTATACTGTGTGAACCAGAAATATTACGGCAGGAAAATCCTGCTCGCAGGAACATAATAGCAACGACATGGCAAATATACAAGCTTGTAATGAAGCACTGTTGCAACCAAGGTGTAGCCGATTCTGAGAGGATTTCCTCACTGAAATGAAATAGTCCACTTGAGTTTTAAGGAAGACCGATTTGTTATGGAAACTGCGTCAGTAGCAACCAGCTTTACGTGGTATCTATACTATGTCCATGCTAACTTGCTGATATTAATTATTGGTTATTAGTAGAAGTACAGAATGAAGCTGCCAAATAGCTGGGGTCACAAGCCATAAAGCACATGCAGCAACAACCAAAGATTAATGTTGATTTACTGAAACAAGTTTTCGTCGGATTTCAGGAAAGCATCTGTCGAACTCCAGCCACATACTTTAACAGTTGGTAAGAGCCAAATTAAGCTAGTTCGAAAAACTGTACCCAGGAAATGCCAGGTGGAGTAGAATTAGGTTCGTGTAGATAAATGTCGTTACATAGTACAGTGAGAGGTGAAATGACTTTGTGTGAATACTCCATACTTCGTATGAATTCTCCTGTCAACTTGTTACCGTAATCCGAACTTCATGGTAAGATCCATGTCAAGACTTTTCTCTTTGGTTATTTCAACGCAAGCGATTGACTGACTATAAGATTTATGTCATCCATTTTTCAGAAGGCTTGTCGCAAAGTACGTGAAATCCAACTGGTCCGTTCATCAGTTATGTCTGCCAAAAATAGCAATGAAGGACAGTCGGATGTAATGAAAAAGGAATTCGTTGTATAGTGGAGAATACTGTCCGGCGTGTAAAACTTTTGTTTCTCTCATTCGCTTGTCACTTACGGAGAGCGTTCGGAGAATTCTCCGGTATCGTAAGCCTAATCAAATGTGGCAATTGCGTCAGATATAGTGTAAAACCACTTGCAGTAACGTTCACCATAAAAGCACCTAAAGAGAGTCTTTTGATCAAATAATTTGGAAAGCAATTAATGGCAAATATTAACGAGGTTGCACGATACTTTGGTTGTCAGAATCTATTTAAAATGCTCCATGTGTGGTTTCTTTATCTACACAGTCGCCATATTGCATCTTCCATCTGACGACTTGCGAATGCTACGGTGGCGTTCGTAAACAATGCACGCGTAGGTATAGCAAAGCATACTGCGCTCTTGATGTAAGTAACTTTATGAAAGCAGCTTTAGACAAAAATCTGATAAGGAAATTCCCAACAGTTTATACCCGAAATGAGTTCTCTGCGTATTTTCATGTGTATTCGGATGCACGTAAGTAAACATAAACTCGTGAAACCACAGTGAGAAGGAAAGAGCGAGTTAGGCAAACAGAATGCATATAACATTGCCACATATTCTCAGCATGGTTGGGATAAAAGTTATGGTAAGCTTTTTCTAGAGAATTGCCTATTTCAAAGGAGCTTAGGTGTTAGCTGTAACGCATCTTTAGTGGTTTACTATAACGCATCCCGCCAAGATTAATATAACAAATTTTATGCGGTCTGACATGTGCGCCGTTTAGCAATCATTACCGGCTTGAATGTCGTAGAAATTTCTTTTTTCTCCGCTTGTGTGAGCCTTGGAATGCCTTCCCTAATCATGTCGTCTCTGCTCCCAATCTGGCGATATTTAAAAAACGTGTTGACGATGCATTGTCTCACTTACATTTCGTTTTATGACTTGTTAGCCAGGGGCTACAAAACGCAATCAAACGCTTTCTTGGCAAACGCTCAACCATTGGATTTATGGATTTATACATTTAATATGCGAACATCTCCGCTATTTCACATAAGTCTATGGTGAGTCCACCACAACACTTTTCACTTTATTATGCAATTAGCTTTTCGCAATAATTTCCATCCCACGGGACTTGTTAAGCGACGCTTTTTTACCCGTAATAAACAATTGTCCGTTGTCCATTGTTCCGATTTGGTGAGATCACTGTTATTTATGCACCTTAGTAGCTATATGCATACCAGTTTTTGAGTTTATGCTGCCAGTTTTAGTTTTCCTGCAGCTGGAAACATGCCTGTCATGATGTCGCCAGGCTAGCTATCCCTTTCTTCTAACCCTTGGAGAAACGACACAAAAAAGCGAATAGTACGATAATATATTTTATTATATTTGTCGTAGAGTACTGCCTTTTGAAAACGCTTGCTACGAGTGCCATGCCATAATATAAAACCTGGGTGAGTTGTCCGTAGGCATTTTCGAGCAGATGCGCTGCTGAATTATGGTAGTATACTTAGCAATTGAATGTGAATGACGAGGCAAAATGTGGGTAGGTAAAGTTGGTGTACTCCGTGAGAAAACTAAAAACACGAACACTCAATTCTGTACCCCAAACTCAGGTTTACATAAAATATGGATACTTTATCTGTTCTGAAGTAGTACATATTAGGCAGCGAAGTGATAGTAGCCATGAGTAAATCCAAACGACTTGCCGCAAAATTTCCAGGGTGGTGGAGTTAAATGAAAGGATTTGGAAGAGTTCCAAGTTGGAAAAACACGAATGGAAATGTAATTCTGCTAACATTTCAGGCGGCTATACATTGCACAGAATATCAGAGGATTACCTACGAGATTGGTTCTATGGCTGCGTTTTGGCAAGTGACAGAACACCTGAGTGGGGTCACTCAATATTTGGTAGACTAATATTAGATGGCCGAGCAGCCATCGGTAGCGACCACTGAAAATGCCTAGTGACTTCAGCCTTTGATGGTAAGTCAGACGTAGTAGACCTTTGGCGTTCCTTGCGTACCTGCGTTGTGGTTTCTCTAGCACTTCTAAGTCGCGCTCCAACTAATGTTGATAAGGTTCCACTGGGTTTTCAACCTGAGGGTGCACTAAGGAATTGTGCATCATGGGGAAGATGGATGCATGAAAATCTCAAATGCACTGCACAGCAAGCCGACGTGCTGGTTGGCTCTCTTCGCAGCTGCCCCTCACTGCTTTGAACAGTTAAGTTCACTTTGAATGAGCACACGGAGGTCGCGTTCTTATTCATTTGTTTGCAATACATGTGACGCAAGCCGATACACGTAGTCATTCCTATGGCGCAACTGAACAGCGCGACATGTTTCCACATTGTGCGGTAGGGTATTCTGCACTGACAGGTGTGGAATCGTGTTTAGGTCACGCTGGAACTATTCGTGGTCGCCCGTTGCTTTAATCGCTCGCCATAAAGATATCATCCACGAAGAATAGGAAATCGGAAGTACTTTCATTCGATGGATAGTTTATACAAATCATAATTAGGCGGGGCTCTAACACCCACCAAATGATGAATGCAATTAACCGGTTTGTTGCACATGAGCGGTTTTGTCGGAAGCCATGTTGTTCTGGTGTTATCATCTTGTGAAAGAGAGGAGAGACAGGAGAGAGAAGAAAACACTAATACTGCTGACATTTCGCACGGATATACTGCGCACTCAGATTTTGAGGGTTTTCTCCGGTTTCCGTATTCACAATGAGATCTCGCGGTTGTGGTGCCTGGAGTTCTCTAAATTCGCCCGACTTACTAAGAATACTACGGGCATTAGTATGCAATCATGTTAGTGTTTTTTATGTTAAATGTGTGTTGGTGGAAAATAAATTTGTGCTAGTTTTAAGCCGACCTTTCGTCGGTCGGTTGCTACCCCCATTATACATAGGTCATTGATCCTTGAATTTCAGGCAGGCTGCATGGCAGCATAGTGAATCCCAGATCGAGATGTTCCCTTTTGCGTCGCCCTGTCCAGTCAGGTGTCCCCAACGCTATATTGTCTATATCTACGAAGGATTTTGGAGGCAAATATTTTACGTAAGTTGCATGTTCCAATGAAGTGCTGTCCACTATTGGCCTTGCGCCTTCTATATTTAACTACAGTTGCGGTTAGATGGAATCGTTTACGTTGGAGGCCGCTGTTGAGAACGAACGCTACCCTCGTCTGGTCACGTGAGGTAGAGAGTGAGTGACGCTCTCGTTCTTTTCCCAGTCGCACTGTCGAGGACATTTACTGTAGGCGAGTGTGCACGACGAGAACACACGTACGCTAGCTTAATAATCCGCATTGGTTCCTGTAAGATAAAGCCTTTGGAATTAATTCGTATTGGGTGGATGCCAGGAAAAGCTTGAGTAGTAGCTTCGTTAGAAATGATCTTATGGATGTAATTCTAGGACCACCAGATATGGCGGAGAATCCTTGATCGACCACATTGACAGAGCATTGAATATCGTTTAAAACAACTGATTGGCGCGTCTAGATTGAAGCACGAAGCGCGCTAAAGAAACTTATTTAGCACAAAACATTTACTGTTGGAAGTAGTTCCGTAATAATATGCACAATGAACACGGAGAGTTATTCATATTAGAACGAGCGAATGATAAATGCGCTAGGTGAAAAAGAAGACATGCTACTCTGTGACAGCGGTGAGCAGGTTTATTATGCGACCAGTTAGGGTCGTAACAGATCACGCACATCGGATCTTTCTCAATAACGGATTTTTGTTCCAATTACACTAACTTGTTCAAGCTACCAGTGGTATCGTCTTCTGAACATAACTGGTTAGATCACAATAAAGTTATTAGTGCATGACACCCTATTGCTTTAATGAAGCGGACGCAGAAAAGATGGAAAACGACCTCATTTATCAATATAAACTATATGCATGCATGTAGTAGCTTAACTGCAAACATAAAAAGACGATTGCAATTACAAATGCGTCACGAAAGTTGTGCACTATGTGTGCGTAAGTGCAAAACATGTGCTGGCATCTAATAAAAGTTTGAAAGAGGAACGTGTCCAAGAGACGTGAGAAGGAGAAAAAGTTAGATGTTGCCAACAAATGTGTATAAAAATATGTCTAGGCAAACTGAGCGTTTCATCTTTGGTAGTTCGTCATGGATTACAACAAATAGGGATCAGATCTATGCAGCCGGATAAGAAGAATTGTTTGTGGGTTGGGTACAGACCCTCGGGAAATCACTGAAGGCAAATAGACGGATAACAAGGAAGGCAAACCAAAGTGTTGTCAGAAGTATGCCTAGTTTGCCTATTGGTTAGAAAGGTAGACAGGCAAAAATATATAGACGTGAAAAACTAATATGCAAAATAAAAAGGTAAATAAGGTGTAAACAGTAGAATGGAACGTGCACACATCACAGCCTAGGGCCACAACAAGAAAATAACAATTGTGTAACTTTCTAAAATAGAATACAGCCGTCATCTGATTAATAAATCACCTCGAAGAAAAATAAACTGCTGGGACAGGAAAAGCGATACGATGCAGGTAATATTCGTGGGCTTGACCATCCGAGGAAAGAATGTCTGAATCTGCATCACAATGGCGCAATCGGTACCACGATTCAAACAGAAAGAATTTGTCGGCAATTACTTGACAGTGGCCTGCTGCATGGCATATTCACCCCCTTGTTATAGCTTTGCTTCCCAAATTGTAGGTGAACTGTTCGATGAGCGCAGTGGAAACCGTGGTCGTAGATGCTTCGATGATCCCAGAACACTGATTCTGAAGAGAGAGAGATCAACAGAATGGCAAGATGTCAACTCAGCTCAAAAACGATTGCAAACACGATCTAAGTATATTTTTGTTAAAGGGCACATCAAACACATTAGCCAGGTTAGTGAATCTAGTTGTGGCAGTCAAATTGTTGGGTGGGTTATCGTGCGCAGATGTGATTCACTAACAACGTTTGACAGAGTTAAAGGAACTCCATTACTTTCGACATGCACGTGTAGTCCTAATGACAAACCGCTGCAGAAAGGTGAAAAAAGGTAAACATTGATGAACAAAAAACGACTGTTATCCTGCCCTCGCTCAACAAATGAAAATTTCAATAAAATCACCAATAGATGATAACAATCCATGTACTGCTATTCACTAGAGCAACGGCTTGTCCAGATTTGCAACAAAAATGTAGCCAGTTTGGTTGAGGAACGAATGCGAAATCAGTCTCGTGCAAGAACGGAAAACCGCCTAACCCATATTACCTATTATACAGATATGATGGTATGTTTACTTCTCAAGCTCACAAATTCCCGTGACCAGTCATATAAATACTTGAAACATGAGAAGATTACTGTGCATTTACGGACAACGGAAGAAAGAATATGCTCTAGCATAGAATAAGGTTTTAAAAGCAATTGTTTACAGTGGCAGTTATCAACGCAATTATTCGAAACAACTCCATGCAACGTGAAAGAAGTTTGAAATAGAACAGCGAATACAACGCTTCGGTGGGAGATTATGTTACCTGGATACTAATACAGATGATCTAAAACTAGCAAGAATTTCCAATCCATACGACAACAAACAAATACATAGTGAGAGTATTCAACCTGTGGACAGCAGCTGAATAGATGAGACATGACAGGAGTAGTGAGTATGTAAGTGATTTCATCCGGACACGGTTAGTTGGAAAATAGCTAGGCCGATACATTAGCCTCGCTACACGGAAACATATATAAGTAGCAAAATATACGGGCAATGCGTATGCTTCATCGGTTCCTCAGTCTCAAATTTATAATATTCATGTGGAGTAAGAAAAACTCACCTAGATGATTGGGTAGCATAACCGTGGCGCTTTCCCCAGAATCCTGGCCGGTTCCATTTGAACAGCACGATGTGCCCAAATCCAGATTGTCTTGCGATATATATTATGTGTGCTTACGGTTACTGAAATCATGCACATACCCCTTTCTAAAGGTTAGCTGGGTGTTAACAGGTACCCTTGAGATATTATCACATCAGAGAACCTAGGCTGAGATAGTGGTATATTCACTGGTGATAGAGAAGAGTTCAAACTCTGCGCCGACAGGTCTAACGAGGTCTCTAGCATGGAGTCATGATAACCGCTATCCACATGAGCGTCAATTGCAGTGGGTGACGGCGGTCACGTGTGCAGTGAGTTGACGATGCTGGCTAAAGTGGGTTTAGATGCACTCGTGATGGAACCAGAATATCAATAAAAGTGCAGTTGCTCTCTTCAAATTTACAAAGGGCAGATATTAATGGGTGCGAAACGGATTATGCCATAGGACTTCATTGAGGGATGTGGTAGATTTGTTTTATAAACACAACAAAGCGAAACAGATCTTAAGTTTGCTTGCAGCGAATAAGTAGTACATCACTGTGCAAATATTAAACATCTGCATTGCCTTCGGTCTATTTTAAAGCCAACATCAATATTGTGTGTCAATGTAGATTTCATTCATCAAAATAAAATACTGGATTTTTTGAACAGTGAGTAGTATAGGACCGAGTAATTAATCGGAAACTTTCCCCTTTGGCCAGATACTCACAAAACATATTAGTAAACAAATAATCCATGTTATACCTGAAAGCTGATTGAGTGCTTCTGCATAATGCGGAGTGCGATGGTGCGTGTACACTTTGCAAGTACAAATTTTGAAGAGGAAATTAAGATAATACAACTCCAGTAACTGAGAATTAAAGTATACAGATTAACCCTACTACAGCTGAATGATCGTTGCACTGAAAAGAAGCAAATTACAACACCCAGCCACTTCAATGTTATGACAAATATCGACGTGACGACGATGGATTCAAGGAACGATTTCTGTTGTAGTGTAGAAACCACGCCATAAATGCCGAAGCCCACAGTTAGAAATGCCAATCGATCAGTGGAATATCAGCTTTAGCCACACAAACTGATATCAATTCACACTTCCACGACGATCGCTCAAAGTTCAGGAACAGAGTGTAACATTAAAAGTAATACGTTATTCACATGAGCGCCCGCACGTACTCAAGTGTCTACTTGTGGATTTAGCACAAAACACAATCAAGGCTTGTTGTGTGATACAACCGTGCACCGAAACACTGGGTTTGTCTAAAAAGGGTTGCCTAGAGAAGGATAGATATATCAGATGTTATATTGTGCTTCTTGGGATTAAGTATTAACTTTATTGTATACGAACCACGCACATCGTTTATACACCTTGGTATTATTAGCGTGTTTCTTCTAATAGCATCAGAATCATAGGAACCGCGCTAATAATTTGGCGACACTGTGTTTCATTTTTAATCTGCCCAATTTATACATTGCTCATATCGGACGCATTCCAATCCTGACCATCACACTCAATGACTCTCCGGTCCTACATTCATGTTGCAACTGTCCAGTTACCCACCTCCGTTCTGTCACCACGATCCTACCAATTGGTTTACTCAAGTCCAGACACAGGTCACCTTAAGAAGCATCACTCAAGGACCCATGATGCGTTAACGGTCCTTCCCCTAGTAATAGCAGCAGGTTTGTGTGATATTTTGTCCGCAGCCGATATCATCAATATATGCACGCAACTGCAAGCGAAAACAAGCTGGCGAACCATATTAGTAGACAGCAAAACGCTTGAACAAGTCTGCATTAGTGAGACACTGGACGGACATAAAGAAACTCAATTTTTACACCGAAGTTACAATATTCTTGGTGGTCGTCAAATAGACGAGCTATTGCTCAGGCAGCTATTCCTCAAACGAGTGCCCAACCCTGTTCAGTCTATCCTCGCAACAAATACCGAGATCTTTCCAATATCTACATTGACGAACGTAGAGGACAGGATAGTAGAGATTCAACTTAGTTCTACCAACTTATGCACTGTTGACCTATCTTCTGCACTTCCTGCCATCAAAGCTCATATTTACGACATTCCCCAACAGATCGCAAGGTAACATTTTAACCGTGTTTCTTAATGGCGTTTTCAAAGGAATTCAGGTGCGTTCTTGCCCTCACGTTCAGACTCTCCTCACAGCAGCAATAAAATTACTGTTGGTACCGTGAGGCGTTTGGTCATTTAGCCTTGCTCAATCTCATCCACTATCCGTTTATCGGCGTCACAGACAGAAAACGAAATATATCGACGAGTAGACGCCAGTAATGTTCAACGTCACCGCCTCCATACCGCTTGCTGTTTGCTTATACTGAATAGAATTTCAGATTTCCTATTCGTTGTTAACATTTGGGCAGCTTTTAGTTTTATTGTAGCCACACCTGACCATTTCCACTCTCAACCCTCATCGCTTAGCTTGCAAGCAGCTAACGGAATGATGTTCCAAACATATGATCAACGATCAGTAAAAAGTAACCACGACCTACGCCGAGAATTTCCGTGGATATTTAACGTTGGTGACGTTCAACAACCGAGTTTGGGTGCAGCTTTTCTCACGCGCTTTAATCTGTGGGTGGATCTTCAACACCTAGGCTTACCTGATGCTGAGACACATTTCTACGCCAGAGGACAATGCGCGACACCCCAAAACAACATGCCCATTAATATTTTCCACACATTTATTTATTCATTATATCATGTGGTCCTTCGCGATTTTCCGGAGCTGCAAATTTCCGCGAACCAAACTCAAAGCACATCGTTTTTCATCACAGTAATACCTTTGTCTCACCTCCTTTTTCACGTCCACCTCTCTTGCACCCACAGAGACTAGCTTTTTGTAAGTAGGAATTTCAACAAACGCTTCAATGAGGTAAATTCCGACCATATCAAAGTGTATGGGCATCACTGTTCCAATTATTTCCGAAAACCGCAAATGATTGGAGACCATGTGGTGACTACCATGCAATACATATTGTGACGATTCCAGATCGCTACCCCATTCCACATATTCAAGGATTCTCTGCAAACTTGTCAGGTTGCACAATCTTTTATCACATCGATATTCTCACATTCCCATTTAACCTGATAACATTGAGAATGTCGCTATCAACACACCATTTGGTCTGTTTGACATTTTTCGTATGTCTTTTGGCTTACGAAATGCTGCTCAGACTTTCCAAAGCTTTATAGACCAAGTCATCTCTAGTGTACCGTTCAGGTTTCCTTAGCTGGGCAACATCTTGGACTCTAATGTTAACGCTCCGCAACATCTTGAAAAATTACTTATAATATTTACCGGGTGGAGTAAACTTGAGATTGTCATTAATGCTCCAAATGCATCTTTGGATCGCCTTACTTATAATTCCTAGGCCATACGATTAATGAAGTTTGTGTATCACTTGCTTTAGCTTAGCTGCAGGCATTCCCAAATTTCCAATTATTACTTTATGTAAAGAGGTTAAACGTTAATTAGGAATGATCAAAGTCTATCGGGGAATTATTTTCAAAGCTTCGTGCATGTTAAAACCACTTATTAGTCCAAAAAACTAGAAAAAATAACTTGTTTCCATTGCGAGATTCTGCTGTGTATGCATTTAAATAATTCAAGCATTCCCTGGTTGATTCCCACAAATTATTTCACTTGCAACCTAGTACTTAGCATCACTTAATTTTGACGCCACTAGTGGCGCTATTGGTGCTCTTTTACAACAGACAATTAATCATGTACATCAATCGCATGCATTCTTTTCACACGTTCACTTGCACTGAATAGCATAAGTGTCTTTGAAAGAGAATTATTTGCTATCAACGTAGCCATTCGCCATTTAATTTAGATTTTGGCCAACTCAACGTATCCCATGCAATTTTAACGCAGAAGCACAAAGTTATCCAGATCCTAGCACTGATGTAACTCATTTAATATACCACTAGTATAAACTTTGCTATCATTCACCACCGACAACGAGCCAGCCCTCATATACTGCACCAAACGCTGCAACTTGTTCCCATGATTTCATATATTCCGATCGTGTTACCTCACTTCTACATTTACCGCATGATGGTCCCTTTCGTATCCTTCACCGTCCTATGTTGCATTTCAAAGTTCAGTTACCCGATAAACCTGCAACGCCATATATTGATCGTCCTAAACCGGCATAAAAGACGCTCATGGAATTCAGCATCCCCACAGAGCTTTTGAACCTTTCGCCCATGAATACAACCCAGCCTAAAAAGCAAACATTTGTCACTCGTTGGCTAGACCGTTACACACAAGTGTACGTCAATTATTCGTGGAGGAGAGTATTTCGTCTCGCCATAATTGCCGAAACCCACAGTTAAAAATGCCAATCGATCAGTGGAATATCAGCTTTAGCCACACAAACTGATATCAATTCACACTTCCACGACGATCGCTCAAAGTTCAGGAACAGATTGCAACTTTGAAAATAAAGCATTCTTCACAAGAGCGCTCGCTCGTACTCACGTGTGAACTCGTGGATTTAGCACAAAACACAATCAAGGCTTGTTGTGTGATACAACCGTGCACCGAAACACTGGGTCTGACTTAAAACGGGTTACTTAGCGAAGCATAGATAAGTCAGACATTATATTGTGCTTCTTGGGACTAAGCACAAAGGTTATCGTATACGAACCGCACACATCGTTTATACATCTCTTTGCATTATTAACGTGTTTCTTCTAATCGCACTACATACATACAAACCACGCTAATAAGAAATTGCACGATAGGATAAAGAAACTTCTATGGCATTGTAACTGACTGCATTTCTTTACAGTTTCACTAATGAATCCTAAAACTGTTCTTGCCGCTGGATCGCAAGAAAGCGTGGAACACATGGGTTGCATTTTAATAGGTCAGTTAAGCATTTATCAATTCAGATTGCAAACGTTGATTTTATTATTATAATAAACCAGTGTCTGGATTTTGGTACAACCATTGCATGGTCTAGATCAAGTGGCTCAGTGCTTTACCAACTGCTTTAAGCGTAGCACCTGCCGTACATCCAGCCATGGATTTCGGTATGCTTTGGGAATCTTACTTTTCGCAAATCAAAATCCATAAAATGCCATTAATATCCTTAATGTGTGCTTTAATCAAATCCGGTTTTTTAGATAGAAACGGTTACACATGTTATGTTGCTTAATATTCCATGCCCTTATTTTCAACTTCTTTCCAATTCCTGTTAGAGAATGTCTCAAGAAATGTTGACAAAGCCTATTGATTCATTAGTTTTGCTACGCATGTTTGCCTTTTACTACGATGCGTTGCTTTTCCAAAATAGTTTGAAAAGCGTGATTCGGTGTCAGCTGTGCTAGACTCAACCGGTCGAAATAAATAGGTGTAAGGACGAAAGGATTTCAGAAGCTGTAGAACCGTCTGCGTGTTCTTATGCGTTTCGACATTGTCTGTACTGATAGATGCTAGCTTTCATGACAACAAGAAAATAAATAAATTTTTGCTCTCAACAAAGCGATACACGCCCATATCGGCATGATCGAGTATGTGCATACTTTGTAGAACCCCGTACATTGGTGGATATAAAAAATCGTATATCAAATCAAAAATAAAGACGATTGGGATGACAAGGAATAAATTATACACCTTTTGCTGAGTTTGAATTAAATTGATTGAATATTAACTGTTCTCTAACATATAAAGAAGCTGAAACACGGGAGCATACATGACGACGGAACATTCACTAGGGCGTACATAGCTTAGGCCCTGAAAATACGCTGTACTTGTTGTTGGGGAATAAGCAAAACGTTTGATCACTTCCTGATCGCCTGGAAAATCATTTGATCCGGAGAGATTACACAAAGATTGTATTTGATAGGAAAGATATACCGTGGCCGTCTGTCCACGCTGGACGGTCATATGCTGTGGGCACAGTACTGGTGAAGTTATCCAGGTTAAATATTATACTTCTAGTATGAATCCCGAATAGACAGTGATGTCAAAGTAAATGAAATCGTGTCGGCGCGTAGAAACACCGTTGGTCCTCTGAGGTTGCATGGACAGTCCATTCATCAGATCGCTTCTGTTTGGTAATGAATGCATCCTTTCTAATGCTGCGAAGATGCCTTCATTTGGTTCCAGGGCCGGTGTCATCCTGGGTATTCCCTTTCCATTGCTTGTAAGTTATCGTTGTCGTCGTTTCAACAGTGTATCCTGTGGCAAAAATGACTTGCTTTTGGCTGCTCTTAGCTGATCTGGCTGGGTAGCAGTACAGCGGTATTGAAAATTGTTTTGTGAACGTAACATCCTGCATGATTGGTCTGTGGGCTACAGCTAAACCATAAAAAACTTCAAAGCCAAATATACGAGAAGGGATGAACCAAAGAAGCAACATAACTGCACGAGAAGAAGAGACAGCAAAACGGATAAAGTTTCGCGTTAAAGGCAAGACGGGGGAAAATTGCCGGCAGCGTTTAATGCCACTAACTGTTCGCATTGCAAGGAGTAACTGATATTGTTAATCGTCCTTTTTGCCGATGCCGTTATGTCAAAATTAATCGCAAGGATATCGCCACACAATTTAGACTAGAGAAAGGCCAGCGTTTAATATATTCCAATAAATGTCTCTCAGGGTCCGTTAGAATGCCAAAGGCTATGTCCCACCCAGAATGCGCAATGAACGATATGATCGATTATGATTTCAGTCTACTTCCAAGTAGCACCCATGAACCGAAGTTAGATAGATACAAATTCATTTTTTCGCGTCCCTTTAAAGTGTAAAAAACATTTAAGTTCTGACAATGTTAAATACCAGAACTTTCGCTTCCAATTCCGCAGTACAGCACAACTAGCTTTCTTTTTCCACAGCACCATTTAAAAATAACTGGACAGTGCTCAGAACATGTGATGCTTATCGGCTCTACATGAAATACGTCCTACAGTTGATTGTTTTAGGAACTTTTGTATATTTGGACTCTAATTGTAACCTTGCTTATGGACCGAGGTATTTTTCAAATCCATTTGCAGGTACTTTTGCGATAAGGAATCATGCATCCTTAAGACGACCTGGGTGATAAGTGTGAGCTATGCTGTCTCGTGGGCGGTACTGTACATCAATGAACTACACATATGCAGGTAGCAGAGCTGTACCACAAATCACTAAAATAGAGATTGCCAGTAGTGCACTAAGCAGAAACTTCGTGAAGGTGCTCCACACCTAATGAAACGCCGGATCCCGAAGAACCTATCGCGGATATTGACGAACAGCTACGAGTTTCTCTGCTTCCTGGTGCATGCTTAACATACTACAGGCATAACACTGCGGCACTTTCGACGGACGATGTACGGGGTTGACAAAATATTTTAGTCTAGGTACATTGATGCTATACCAGACTGTAGGTTGCGAATCACCATCTGCAGTTCACAACATTGAAAAATCAGTGTTTACATCATCTGTAGGCAATAATAGGCATACATCGAGTGCACGAGCAAAGCAGGTCTTTATGGCTCCTTAAAGTGCAGTAGGAAGCCAGTAGCCAGAGACGATAACACCGGGTACACTGCAGCGTTGATAATCCTTCACTCAATCATTGAGTTCACGTTCTACTATTGGTATAAAATTGAACAGTTAGTTGCAATATTATCATATACAAGTACCCGACGAAATTAAAATGCTGACCTTCAGCGATTATCACACGCACAGATCTGTGAAGCAGACGTGAAAAGATTGATAATCTGCATTAAAGCGCTGGATAAAATGCCCACTGTATGTTGCATGTACCGATGTAGAACAAAATTGTGCCCATAGTTTCGGTGATAATTCATGCACAAATATGTTTCCTTCGGGTTTTCCGACTTGAGATGGAGTACGTGCAGATGCTTCGCCCTAATGTTCACTAATCTCTTAAGTCTTCATTACTATCCCATAAAAACCGAATAGCGAACCGTAAACTACACGTGACATTGTCAGCGCGTTTATGCTAACGGACCAACGGATAAGGAGTAATTGGCACCGTAGTCAAGACGACAAGCAGTACACAGACTGGAATATTGATCTATTCCAGTTCACATCTTCAGCTACGACATGCGTTTCCTACCTCCATTATTTCTCATCCCCAAGCGCACACCGGGTGGAAAATATTTTGGACATTTTCTTCATACGAAAAGCAGCCAAAAGCTAAATGATATAGAGTTACATTTGCTTAAAACGCGAATTAAACTTGCTTTTCCGGTGACATCATTTATTCGAACCAGTTCAGCAAGCAGACAAACGAAGATTCATGCTGTCAAAACCCACTAATTTCACATCGTATTTTATCGTTGTAGACATAAACGCGGATTGGTTCCAATTCTGAAATCGAGTGGGTTTTATTGAAATTCCAGCTTTCGTTTGAGTAATAATTAGCCAGCATTCACTTGTGAGGCGCAGTGGAATCTCATCTGCTTACTGGTTTTCAGTGATTACGATTAGTCTCAGATGGAGTCCAACAGATATTTAAATGGCGCACAGCGGTTAGCGGATACTATATTAAACTCAGCACGTATGTCGTCCATAACTTCTAGTCACTGCTTAGGTTTAGCAGCCGCTTTTGGCCAAATGACAATTTGCGCTTATTTATATCAGCGTTGGAATAAGCTGCAGATTTTTAACAGTAGTTAAGGTGATTGACGAAAAAATAAAATAATTCGGAAGTTTCGGAAATGTCACATGCAGTTACTCCATCCCAGGTCGGAAAACCCAAAGGAAACATATTAGCGCATGCCTTGTCACCGATAAATGTGAGCATAATTGTGTCCCACATTTGTACATACCCCCTAAGGTGAGCATTTTAGCCAGGGTTTATTGCAGCTTATGAATCTTTTGCCTTCTAACAGTCCTCTAACACAAGCATTTATTATAATATACTTAGCACTTACATTTCTCTAGTAGAAATTTGGTTATATCATTGAGATTAATTTCGACGTAACGGCATTGGTCAAAAGGACCATTAACACTATTAGTTGATCCGTGCAATGCGAGCCGTTGGTAGCATTAAATGCTGCCAGCAATTTTCCCCAGTATGGCCTTTAACCCGAAACGTTATCCGGTTTGCTGTCCATTTTTCTCATGTAGTTCTTCTGCTTCTTTTGTTTATCCGTTTGCGACAGTACTGGGTGAGCCGTAAATATGCGAAGATGCCGAGTCCCGTGAGTGAGGGAGTGATTGCACCTAAAACTCAACATCAATTGTACAAATCATCAAATACCAACAACAACTTTCCAACTTCTGATCCATGGTCATTTGTCACTTCCGGATACCGTGTGCAACAACCCGGGGAGATGTATCCCTACGCACTTTCTAATCAGGAGCTCACCTCGTTTGATCAGGATCGATCACCTTTCAGCGCCCCTGATTCTTCTGGTCCATACGCATTTGGATTGGGTTCAAATAGGCTTGTAAAGGAACCTTCTGTAATTGCTACTCATAAGCCCCAACACACAAACATTCCACGTGTACAAGCGGCAGTGGCAGCGTCAACTACACAACAGCCGCGCTTATGTTCCGGTAAGTACATGGTGGTCTATGCTGCAATACCTATCGTGAACATCAATGTCATAGTCACAATATTTTATGCTTATCTCTCATACTCCCTTCGACGATAGAATTGCGCTACGTACACTGTCGGATAAAGCTTAAGGAGCTTCAAAAATTCCGACTAGAATGTTTGAATACATTAGCGACTGATACTTATTGCGGCGCATTATAACTCAGTACCTAGATATGAGTTGTATAACCCATAGCAAAACCGATTTATAAAATTGCAAACACCCAGTGGATAGTTTTAAGAAAGTGGTAAGTCTAAAACGATATATGTAGCAATTAAGTGTACTAGCTAAAATGGAGTTTCAGAACCTTTATCCCATGGTTTGGTTGTGTCAAGTGGTTGAAAAAGGGACTACAGTTTTAGTTGAAAGTTGGCAAGTTGTATAACCTATCGAAGAATAATAATAAATCCGTTAGTACGAATAATAGCCTGCAAACAAATGTGTGTTCGGTTTCACAACAGAAATAACGGAGTCAGATGTGGGACTGTACAATTAGTTTAAGCTGTTCGCTTTACTCAACTGCATGTATAGCGAAGTAGCCCTCTAAAGTTAAGCACCAAATTTTCATGTTCACTGATCAGGCATTTCCGTCCACTATCCGCGCCGAGTGAAAAATTTGTAAGGTGAACTACCTGATTTTTCGGCTCGCCAGAAGTTGTTATCAACAACCACAGTTTAGGTTACCATATTCGTCGTCATCGACCTGTTGCAAGCGTGCACTGCTGTCTGATCTTTTTGCCGGTTAAGTCACCCCATCGGCCTTTCGGACATGGTGTGAAGCGGATTAACTAGTGCATATAGTTACTTTACCAGAAAGGGAAAGATTGCAGCGACCGTGACCAATGCGCCTGGCAGGATTCATTAGTTAATTAGTATCTGTATGTTTTATTACGCATGTCTATTCGGCGTATAGGTCATTATATTTAGTGTGGATATTATTGTGAATATTTAGTATGGATTGATGTAACCGATACCATTGGGACCTTCACGTTACTTGCTGCGTTGTGTTAATACCATGCATTGTAATATTTACTCACAACGGATATTTCGCAGTGGCATACACGCTACCGCAGCGGCAATAAATATCAAATTTGTTAGACGAACGCAATGGAATCAACAGTTTTAAACGTACAGATAATATCGCTGCGTTACTTCAAACCCAGTCCTTGTATGGCTCATTATTTGTGCGTCAAATTACGAGTTGAAGATGAATTGGCTGACCATCCGTAGACGTTTTGGGGTGGCAAAGGTCAGTCATTGAACATAGGGGCCAGCGCTGTCTTCGGAGTTCCGGACATCCATGACGGGGCAGAATGAGTCGCACTTGACCGCAGTTAGACATCAGTGACGGCGCACCACTACAGTCATCCATGGCTCAGTAGGACCAGTCAAAGACTAGTAAGGATATAGTCATGCGTTTGAATCCATCAAGATCCGGCGGGCGCAAGCTCCATGTGAGACGCAGTAGGAGGAAGGGGCAGAATAGCACTTCCCTGGATGTACGGTTGATGTCTGCATGAGTTTTGTATTAGTACTCTGGAGTTTGCCGTATTCCATCTTCGTTTATCAACATACCGACAAAGTGCAAATATTTCCACCTCACAAAGATTATATGGGTGTTATGAAAATTAGCTTGAGATAGTAATTTTCTGACCAGACTAATCGGCAGGAAACAATTCCTTTAACCCCATTTTGTTAATTCCCTTTACAGCTGGTCTGTGACCAGAAATGAGGCGTCAAATGCGGGATCAGATGCTAGTTTCCGCGGACATTGTGTTTAGAATTTGCTTAAAATATAAAGTGGTATGTGCCGCTATGTTAGGTACGATAATATCCCTTAGACATTGCTGGTACTCAAGCATTTGCTAATTAATTACAACTTTATCTCGACCAGATAGAATACAAATTATTGGTAATTCCCGGAAATTCGGAACAACTTTATTTTCTTTTCATAGGCTAGTGTCTAAATGAGCCGGTTTAATTGTTATGCATAAGGCTTATTCAGGCTCTAGCCAGGGCCTTCAGATTATAGCGCAAGCCTTGAAAATTAAGGCTACGGACGGGCTACACTTTCCAGACCTGTGAAATTCAATACAGGATGGGGCTGTAAATTTGTGAAATGCTATGCGACGTCAATAGAATTAACCTGCGAACTACAGCTCATACTCGCTTGTAAGCTCCGGCGAAGGAATAAAGGGATGGATTTAGTAAAACGATTGTTTTCTCATATCTAGGCGAATCGTTACCTATACAATATACTGATGCTGCTAGTACACAGATTTATCATTGAGATCGCATTCCTCCATCTTCTATACTTACAAATGATGGTAGAGCCCCCATTCCCTGATAGGAATCCAGCAAACTAAGTTGACCGCAACCCGGAAGCTACTTGAATAATCTACTTCGCGTCATGTACATAAGTAGAATTCCGTCGGTTTTTCTTCTTGCCACGGATTGCTGGAGTTGCTAAAGAGGCGATTTTTGCAGAACACGAGAGTAAGTAGAGTGCGTAACTTAATTCAATTTGACAATGTGAGAAAATAAGTGAATTGCTATTAAGCCTACGATATTCTTTAGGCCCTTTGTATAAGCGAAAATTTTAGCTGCGCACGACAGTGAACCTTGCGTTGCAGTCATCGGGGTATCGGTAACATAGAATGTGAATGTAGCATTCCGGTTATCCCTACGGCTGAGAGGTCTGCGCGCATGTGGTTCATCGCCGGATTGCATACAAGTTGTAGAGCGGCTTCCATTTACTGTCTTTTCGTATTGTTGCCAAGATCTGTGAATAGATGGTAGCAACCAAATCGTCTAGGTTTAAGCGTAGTCCGCCATAGGCAGTTAAATGTGGAGTCGGCGTTTATGTATTTTCATTCATACTTCGACCCATGTCAATGGGTATGGCACAAGCCTTGCATTGCAAACAATAACAGTTATGGTTCAAAATTGAAGGAAAACTTTGCTGCGAGTACCAGTAGCTCACTGTATTTTAGAAATGTGGGAGGATAACACGGATTGGAGGGCCAGTTTAAGTGTTCGATACGTTCGCAAAATTTATAGTTGGTAAAACAAATACTGAGGAACTTTTTGAATTGCAATATCGATCTCGCTTGGTTTATTGCCTCTGGTCCACTGCTCTAATAGTTTAGCACGCAGCTTTTGTGGTATTCGATCCAGTTAAAACTAGTTCCCGTTGCTCATGAACAGAAGAACTTTTATGGAATTTTGTTAGGGGATTTTATCCCCGTGGTTCCCAAAGCAAATAGTCTTGCACGTGCCTGGAGTGCTCTAGAAATTCTATTCGACCCGTTGGGACTCCTCATTAGTGTGGCTCCAACGGATCCATCCTAACCGTAAGGGCCCGTGCCCAATATCACTAAAGGCTTGTGCTGCCAGCGAACAGTTGCATGTATGACAGCGGCGGATAGTCAAGCAGACTGTTTCAATGATTATCCCACCCACAACAGCCATGTGCTTTGCGAAACTTGCCGAGGACATGTGTGGCCTTACTAGGTACATGGAAGACTTTCAGATTTGAAAGCGATTACGACGAAATGCCCAAACCACATTCGTTTTTATCAGTCCCCGAAAGTGATGTTTGCTTGCGCGCGGGTGCAGCAGTGCAGGTAGCATATGGATGTTTATAGGATATACTGATATATGCGGGCATTAATGGATGCACCCGAAACCGATTATACGATGGCGTGTACAGCCTGTGTTCTCACTGATCATGCCATGACATACCCGCCTGCCAGCTACACGCTGAACACCTTCCCAATTTTTCTCCATGGCACAGAAGATCTGAAACGGGTGGGGGAGTCTTACTTGAGCAATAGACATATGAATGAAGGGAAGCAACGTAAACACTTCACAACAAACGCGGAAAAACGCGCACCATTTTTCAAATTAGGTTTACGTGTCGTCCATCGACTTTGGTTGGCAGTGTAGGTGTGCGCATAGGTCCTTCACGGAAAGTGTGGGATGCTGCAGTAGGCCGGCCAGAATATACTTACGCCCATCACTACTTTCTCTTAGGCAGAATGTACAGAGCTGTAGTGGAAGTTGTGTGGTGGCGTTCGTATTGTCCATCAGCATAAAGTATCTTCCAAATTTTCAGGTTATCTACTAACAGAGCACTGAGGTAACTGATGAACTGGAGGTACTTCCTTGATGTGGATCAGGAACAAATTCGATCCCAATGCTGTGCCATGGGGTGTGCCGCTTTTAGAAGGGAAACGGTCGATTACATAACCATCTACCTGTACCCTTCAGCTGAATGCACAAGTTAATTCACCAAAAGTTGTAGATGAGTTTGTCAGGTCTGCTAGCCATGAAACCGCACCATCCTTAATTCAGTGTTTTCATA
>OX104070.1:16174989-16193049 GCA_944474145.2 Dicrocoelium dendriticum
CACACAGACTGTGAGTGAATTCAACCGTAAGCCGTAATCGAAAATATTTAAACGTCACTGTGGGTTCGGATCCAACCTATTCAACCAGGCAATCAATATGAATGTCTGACAGCGACATTCGAAACGTCACGGTAGAGATACCCTTCGGTTCATTCAGTTCCAATTTTCTAATCCAACTGCGATAGCTCTTCAGATTTACCCGTAACACAGGTGCAACATCAACGCAGTGGCACCATCCTCATTGGTATTCAGCATAGTGGCCTACACCTCAGTAGGACGGTAGGTAAGTGTTCCTTATTGTTCCATCGCGATTAATCTGAAAATAAAAGTAACAAACCATTAAAAGCTAATAAAAAGCAAACCTTGAGTCGTTAAACGAATCGTTTGAAAACGCTCACAGTCGCAACATAGACCTATCTCTAAGCAATGCCTGGGAAAACCAGAAGCGACAAGTTGGCTGACCAGATGGCGAATATGCCATCATTAGTCAAGTTCATGTTTATATGTCTAACATTGGCCATCGCAATGGCACTTTGGCTGTAGGCTTTAACTGCCAGTAATTGAACTTCATTTGCTGTCTGTTGATTCGGTGTGCTGGTCGGCACATAAATTTAGCCGCGAGTATGAGAATATTTGCAAGATATTCAGGTCAGTCGTGTCCGGCCCCTTTTGTAGTTTGACCCTTCTCAGCCGCATTAGGTGGCTCCATGCTCAAGTGCAAGTGCTTCTTAGGCGGGCGAGCAAGTAACCGCTGACCAGGACGTCTACGTATACTTGTCCATTGCTGTTGAGCGCCATCAGTCCAGCAGATGCAAATGAATTGCGCTCAATATTGGTGGTGAGACAGTGGAGCTTACGGAGGGTTTTGCCTACCTGGTTAGTTGCACCACAGCCAATGAAGCTATTAAGACCAAATTTCGTTGCCTATCTCAAGATGCCGCCCTGCTTTCTTTAAGCTAAAGCACTTGTGGTGCCGCCATGCTGCTGGTATATCCATCAAATGACGGGTTTATTGTGTGACTGTCCGCGCTGTACTGTTGTACGGTTGCGAGACTAGGCCTGTTCGTATGGCTGCCCTGCGCTGTCTCTGTCTTTGCGCACCGTTGCTTGCGGTCGATTGCCCGTGTGTGGCCGCTGCACCACGTAACCAATGTGGAAGTTAGACAGCGTGGCTTGGGTGAAGGCAGCCATTCGCTGGAAGAGATCTTCCCGCTGAGGTGTCTTGGACATGTACTGCGTATGCACGGTCATCGTCTTGCGTGTCAATCGTGCATCGTGGTTGCTGGACAGGCGCGCTGGACAACCTAAAACATGGACAGGCCACACCAGAATTGTCGAGTGACGCATCACTCCAACCCGGGTTTTCACCTAATGTAAATAATGCATATATGCTGCTATGGGCTGTGAAATAAGCAAATCTGATAGAGCAACGTTACACAATAAAAGAGCAGTGGTACTCCCTTCGCGCACTCTGGGATTTGTGATACTGTTATGCAGTCACAAGTACTGTGATTATCACTTTCTGTGTGTATTTGTTTACTGTGTAACCAGTCAATTGTCAGAACTGAGCGGATACTGCCGAAGTACGTCCTTACTGAATATGCATGTTCTTCTTTATAGTTCTTTTTGCGCGTTCTTGTGAAGGACATGGTCGATTGTTCGTCATCTATGTTCCGTCTTTAACTCTTATTGATAATCTAGGAGACAATATTCTGGTGTCTTCATCCGCTCAGAATTCTGTTTGATGACTTCATCCATAATGCAAACATCAAACGTAGCATTTTCAAGTGGGCATTATTCTGCTCCCAGTTGTCTAGACTAGAATACAGAATATAAAGTTTTTAAGGCTAATGCATCTAATACCTTCTGGTCGTGCCAACACGACTGCTTTCGGTTCAAGATATAATGCAGAAGAAATTACCTCACACTATGTTGCGCCAAATACGAAGCATAGCCTCCATAGAATCCTGTTGAGAAACAACAATGATATATGAAGTCTGCCAAGGTCTATTGGAAATACAATTAATGCAATTTTGGTCATGCATTTTGGTTTTCTTCATCACGTGTACACATTTTAGCTACTCTGGTTGCTTAGCCTCCCATTGTGGTTATTCTTGGCCTCTGAATCATGTCGTTGCAAAATGAGCAGGATATTTTTCGCTACAGCAAGTTAATGCGGATGAGACAGAATAGCTGCCAACCCAATAAAATCTGATTGCCGTGGCACACAGGTGAAATGTGACTCGAAACGATACGGAACCTCACACATTTAGTCGCCTATCGTATTACAGGCACATCAGGTTGCAATGTTTAGAAATATCGTGTTATTGTCTGCACGTTTGATCCCGTTGCGCATTTAAACAAAATGAAGGCTGAAAGCACCACACCTGGACTCCGGAAGAGAGCTGATACATGTCTTTAGGAGAAAAGTCGGCAGTACAAGATCTCTGTATACGGTTGGGATAGAACCTGACCTCATAATTGCTGGTCAGGCATAACAACACAAAATCACGGGAGAGATTAACAAGCAAACGCCCAGCACACTGGCTGTGAGACAATGGTATTCACCCTCCAATGGCCTACATCCACGTGCCGAAAAAGAGAAGGGTAATCCTGAGAAAATACTTCCAAATATGAGTGGCTAAAAGTTTATGTCAGTAAAGGTTGTTTTGCTTAGACGAATTAAAAGAAAGTTGATATGCCAGCAATATCACTACAGTCGACTAAACCCATTTGTTTCCAAAAAGATATGGTCCACTGTAAAAAAACACAATTAAATAGCACACACAATTACATATTGTACTCTTAACTACCGTTACTGCTATGTGTTTTACAAATCAGATCGTTACTGGATTTACAGCCAAATATATCTCAACGTTAGGATTTCCCCATCACATACGTTTGAAACTTTCCCAGAAATACGTTGGATAAAAGTGGTTCACTTACGGCAAAAACAATCCTTTCTTGCAAAAGCGCATAGTTATCGACACGTTTGTTTTAATTCTCTTCGTTGTTTGCTATGCAACCTATGCAATCAACCGCAAGCGACTCGTTAGCTCAAAATTGTTTTCAGTTAAACGTTGTCCCGTTAAACCTATTGGGCATATTAGTATGAGCTATCAGCGGCACGTTCAGTACGTTCAAAATTCATGTTGATTCCTACAGCTACAAGTAATTTCCGTTGCTTTCAAATTGCTTAACTGCTCTGTATCTGATCGCATTACTGAGGTGCAGTCACCTCATATCTTACAGACAGCTTCTTCTCACTCGATTTCGTCACGGCGGAGGAGCTTATTGGCTAGCTTAAAGCAACCATTTGCAAGCGCACAGCTGCCACCAAAATACTGTGCTTTGACTCCGTGGTTTTGCAATCTACACGAACGGTGAGGTAAAAGTGGTCACTCGTATGCTATTTGGTGGAATCAACCGAAGCCGCCTGGAAATCCAGATTTGAACAATATTTCTTTTGGAACAACTAACGTCATTCTCTACTAAATAATGTTCGCATGTCCCACGTTTCCTTTCCAAACAATAAAAACACTGACTCGTGTGGACACTGTTATACCGGTTCCGCATGATCAACGCCGCAAATAGCATAGAAGCAGGGAAAGATACACTGTTCGATAATTGAAATGGTTAATTTTGCACTTTTCCAAAAGTATCAGTGAAATGGCCAGGCGAGGTCACGTGCATACTTTCTTAAATGGTTCATTACTTAGTATCAATAAAATTCCCACTGGTACGCCTTTGCAACCATCACTTAAATCAAGCTGTTTAAAATTACTTCGGTTGATTGGCGGCTAAATTTGTCATGTTCGTCGCGGGTTCTGGGGAATACCCTGTCCGCAACATAGCCTCAAATTGCAAGTCGCTGGTTGATGAGCGGCACTGTATCACATCTGGTAACCTAATCACGACTGTCGCTTCCGTCCCCCGTAGCTCAGTGGTCTAAAGGACAGATCGATAGCAGTAGAGTTGCTGTTTCTAATCCTACAACGCTCGGGTGGAACGCGTATTGTTGGCAATTACCGAATATATGGCTCGAATATACAGTGTTTTTCCACGCTTGTGCTGGCTGCCTGGCTGAGTCTAGATGTAATGAATGTCTACCTCTACTGTTGAAATTGGTCTCCTACCATAGTGTTTTCACTCGATCTGATTTGACCAATATGACAAGTATGAAAAGAAAGGTCGCTGATGACCACCAGTTAGAAGTGAATCATACTTTCGGTAAATAACGTTTACTAGGGTTCACTATTGAGTCTATCTTCATTCTGCTAGGAAGTCGATGTGTTGTCAAGACTAAGTAGGTAGGAGGGCATTTCCCACTGCATATACGAGTTCATCTGTCGCCGTTCAGACCGACAGTTCGGTTAATATAACCGACGTTTACTTGGCCGCGTCAAACAACACATTCCCAAATGGAGCACAATGGGCTGACATAACAGCCTTTGTCTCGAGAGAGTAGTTGCCATAATCCCATACAATGCAAAAACTATTTGTATTGGAATACTACCAAAGTTATGGTTTCGCGTTCGGTTCCAAGCTGATTTACACATATTGGTGAGGCAGCTAATTTTCCGCCATGTGTGAAACATGAACCAACCGACAGATTCGTTTTGGTTGCAATGGACACTCCAAAGACACCGGATGGTCAGTTGTACAGCACCAGACAGCTTGCTTGCTTCAACATCACTAACTCTCTCAGATATGTAGAACGGTTTGTAGGCATCCATGCAACAGTCAAGTGCTCTATGGTTTGGACTTGCAGTGGCCGGGTTTCTGATTTGTTTAACTACGTTAGTTGCACCGTAGTACTGTAAACATTCCATTATCTCATACCAGTGGATTTCGCTACGACTTCGTGGTGGGCCTATGGAACGCTGGTGTCACGCTATAGCTCAGGTGCAAAAGCATAAAATAATGTGAACGATTGGATTTATGCTTAAATAGCTACCGATTACACAATAGTTTAGCGACTCGCATCTGCATCATAAATATCCTCGGCTGCATATGTTATGCTAAGATAGGTTTGGGTAGCAGTACATCATTTATCCTAGGCAGTATGCTTCTACAGATTTCGATGAAGTAAGCTGCCACGAGCTTTAAACGTGAAGATGACAAATGTCGCTAAGGATACCTAGCTCGTTCGATGTAGGCAGCTGAAATAACATTAATTATCGGAACTGGTATATTGTGAACTTTTCTATTCCGTGACAATAAAGTAATGGCTATCTTTCCAATCGTGTGAAATTAATGTCTAGTAGTCAAAGTTGCATGTAAAACACCACTTGTAAATAAACCAAATGATGTGGTGGTTTGGTAAAAGGGCATCATTCAAGTTTAGGAGCCTAGCCGTATTGTTCCCTTTCATAATTGAACGGTCTCTGTTATGACTCGGAAACATACATTTTTGAGATAAAATATTATCATAATGCACTCGCCTAAATTGCCAACCTCAAAAAAGTAATGAATGAGGGTAGCAGAATAATCATGTAGCGTTTCGGTTTAAAACAGAACCTAATCGGCCATTTAGAGGGCCGCAGTGGAAAACCTATGATGTCAATTCGCTTTAAATGGAAAGAAACTGTATGCATGAAACATGCAAAGTACCCACAAACATGTCGGAAATCACATTCATGTTGCAGACACCTTCACCAGCACCACCGACTGTGTGACGAATGTTGAAACCCAGCTCATCCACATTATCCTCCAAGCCTAGATGCTTCGAGCCAGTTACAGCAGCACCCGACGTCCATTTACCGCGTAGGTGTGACAGATGGAGCTGTGATACAAATGCAGCTTTGTGCACATTCGAACGGAACTTGCCACGGATGCGTCCAACACCGGATCGTATGGAACCTATCCCATTCGATCCCTTGCTTTTGGGTACACATGCGATTTTCCTTTCTGCAGCGGCGGTGCGTAGCCCAGAATAAAGGTGAGAAGTACCCCCAGTGCTGTCCACAGAGCTCAAATCGCCAAAAGTGTATGCTGATTAACTGGAGGTAAGAGGTAAATGTCTACATTGAATATGAACAGTACCGACATAAATTTATGAGCCAAAGTTACGCAGCTTATTCAAGTTGTTTCAGAGAACCCATAGATAGAATTAGGTTGTCGCATTACTGGCAAAAGTGACAAAATGCAGGTTAAAAATTCAAACAATCGGATTTAATGGGCATTGTGTATGGAAGGCGGAGCATATCCTAAATCCGGTGGATAACACTGAGAATTCGTTACACTCAATGATATTATGTTTAGGACGTAATCTTCTAATCGGGTTCCTGGGGCGTTGGCATCAAGGAGCTTATACATAAACTTTTAACCCATCATCAAAATTTCAAGATTACTGGTGATAGAGCATTTTCAAAGCAGACTAGAATAATGTGTTTTGATGCATGGCTTTATAACAAAGGAAAGATGGCAGGTTACACATGCTGAATAATCACTGAGCTTATTTTATTTTTTCGTATCATTTGCTGTGATACCTCCCTCGAAAACATAAGCAGCTTCTTTGTGTCATATAATTAATACCTCGATAGGAAATTGGCGCCAGTGAGGATGTCGACAAGAAACACAAATGCGTAAAGATTCCAATGTTATGAAAGCGATGTGGAAGTACAAAATTAAGCATTCGTTCTGAAAACGTCTTGCACTTCGCGACATTAGAGTTATGAAAATCGCGAGTACTAACTTAACCTTGCACTGACTCCTACTGTTTACGCAGAACGTATATAGATTCAGGGTTCAAAACATGCAAGCACCTTAATTAGAAAATCTATAGTACAAGTACTTCGATTACAAAATTAATTAGCTAAGTATTGCCCAAATCGTTTGTCACAAACTTCGACATTTAATCAACCCTTACGTATGATGGCTGAAATAACCAGCTGGCCAACTGCAGTGAACAGCGTGTACCTGTATTGACTGATCAGCGGTTCAAGAACGAGTGGTGAGTGTCCTGCGTGGTCCAAATTCACATGCATTGCGAACTGAATTTCCATTTGCTCACCAGTCACGAGGATACAAGTAGACTAGAGAAAGTGGCAGGTAGGTGAGAACCGTAGACAGACTTAAAGGCAGGCATAAGTGGCCAATGAAAAATTAAAATCGATTTTGTAGTTGGGCGTTTCCCATCCACCGCTACGATTTGTTTACTCCTTCTCACTGCCATTAGCATTTTTATTACAATGAAGGCGTTTACGGATTATAAGGGCTTTCAGCTTGAACATGTGTGTGAAGAAAATCAAAGTGCAATCGAGGCGAGTACATTGAAAATGCTGAAAGCAGCTTAATTGGAGAGCTTATCTGATAGCCAATCGGACAAAGTAGACAGATTTACTGTAGCGTTATCGCCAACTTTAACTAAGAGTATGTCCGCCAACACTAGGCATTATTAGAGAATGGCAGAAATGCAGGTAGTTTGGCGGAGTGTACAGTCGTTGGGGTGTTATCGAAATGAGCAATTTATATACAACCTCGGGTAAAATTGGATACTAGAAACGCTTATTTTCTTACTGAGCTTATCCATTTGGCAGCTCACCCAGATATCAATTGCACATTCCTTGCCAGAGTGGTGGCAGGGTAAGACACGTTGAGTAAGCACCAACCGAAGTGTTGGAACGTTGGCGGCGACATGCTAAATGCCTTCAGTAACTGGAAAATTCCCATTTCATTATCAGGAACATAAGATCGAAGGTAAACAATGGTTTTCGATGAGTCATCTTCAGACCCGTGCAATCATATGAGTGAAATAGCAATGGGTTAAAAGTGGATCATCGCCATCATTCCAAATGAGATTGATCACTTGCCGACCAAATGCATGAACCAGTAACAAACGGCAAAATGGACAGAGTTGTAGTTGCACAATTACAGTTGCATTCAGAAGGATCCGTTTTGGCTGGCCAAGGTAGCTTAGCAGCTTCGTTCAGCTACTTTTGTACACACAAATTAGTTGATACAACTGAATGCTGATCGCCTCGGCAGTATCAAGGGTGCGGAATCGTGCCCAAACAAAAAGAAAATCAGCTTCACTATGAGTTATAATTTGAAAGCCTGTTTTGCCAAACAAAAGGGCTATTAGCCAAGACAAATGAAGCCCTGGAGCGTGTTGAGTGTTCTCCGGTGAATACTTGCTGCCAGTATCGCAGTGCCATGTCCAGACTCACAGTCCACTTACACTCAAGCACCTTGACGCGCTGAAGGACTTACCACTCAATGCTAAGTTTCTTCTGAGCAAAACGGACAAGGGTACCGAGGTCGATCTATTAGACGGAGAAGACTATATAAATCAGCTCGATAAAGTTCAGAGTGCTTAATCTAAATTTTCCCGAACGATTGGAGGAAAGGACCAAACAGGGAGGATTAAAACCCGATAATTGCTGCGGTTGCTACAGTCACAATATGTCCTCACTCCCGTAAAGCACGGTTTTATGCAAAGTCGCTCATGCGATACGAACCCGCTTGTGATGAGGCATGAGCGTTTAAGGCAATAAGCAACGGGAAGTCTGTCGACGTGTTTGTCATCGATTTCAGTAAAGCCTTCCATAAGGTCAGCCATGAGGTTCTCCTTCACAATCTCAGGATGTATGCTGTCGGTGGGTCACTGCACTGGTGGATCCGCGACTTTCTTGTTGGACGAAACTGAAGGGCACAGGTCGACGAGCATCTAACTGACAAATACCTATCTAAAAGTGGCGTGCCTCAAGGCACTCTGCTGGGGCCCACTCCGTTCCTGATCCACATCAACGATCTAACTCAGCTTCTCCGATCGCCGTGTGCCTTGTTGGCGGAGGACATGAAGATTTGGAGAGAAATTGACGCTCCCGATGACTATGGTCTACTTCAGCAAGACCACAACCGCCTATCCACATGGTCTGCAGAAGTTTTTCTCCCGATCAACCCAGCCAAGTCTGTATTTATGAGCCTGGGGAAGGGTGATATCCGTCGAAACTTCACCCTTGACGGCAAACCCATAGATCCCACACATTCCGTGAAGGACCTCGGTGTACTCTCGCGCTACGATTTTTAGTCCGTGGACAACACGAAAAAGTTATATCGTAGCGGATTGTGCATAGTTTGGGCGCTCAAACGTAGTTACAGCACATGGTCTGAAGAGGTTGCCACTAGTCTCTTTTCTTCCACCATTAGACCAATGCTAGCGTACGGTTCGCCCGCCTCCTTTCCGATTACCCGAGGCGTGGCACACAATATATAACGGGCCCAACACGTTGCTACTGGTTGCATTCCGCGTTTACGTGGGTTGGATTAAGACGGGGAGGATAGAATCTAGGACTCTACACCTTGTCCTTCCGTCGGGGGCAACTCGACCTCGTTATGACCTACCGTATTTTACATCTCGGTGGCTTTCAAAGGCCAAGACCTATGCTGCATTTTCGAGGGCCATGCAGCACACGGGGATACAGATACAAACTTGCCGTGCTGGATGGGCAACTTGTCCCCACCCACGATGTTGCGAACCGAGTGTGGTACGTTTTTAAAACAGTTTTCCTGAACACGTGATTGAGGCAACTTCTGCGCAACACTTCAAAACTTCGTTAGATTTGTATTTTTCCACTATTCTATTCAGAGAACGATTGCATACTTACGAGGACATATTATATTTGTGGGTCCTGCAATATTGTGTATCAGATATTTTAAATGTTACTCGAGAACGACAACAATATTCACGGCTGATAATTTCTATAAAGTTTTTCACCATATTTTGAAATAGTTGTACAGAATTGATTTCTACGTGCTCTATAATAAAGTATTCAGTACTAAAATCTTGGAAGATCTTCAGAAGAGTGGACAAATATCAAATACACTTTATGATAGTCTTATGCCGAGTGGCACAAATGTCCTGATATATTATGGGTCAGCGAAAATTCATAAGACAGATGACCCGCTTGCCCCGATCTTAGAAATGTGTAAATCAACCTACCATGGTGTCGCCCAATAGCTTGTGGAAGTTCTAGATCCAGTAAGACGGCGACTTACACGATACTGCGTTCGTGACACCTATCATATATTCGAAAGCACCAAAGACCGTAACATCGTTAAGAATTAATATTTTCCTTGGAGGTTTTAAAACTTTCCACCAAGTTGCCACTTTTCGGTACGATCGACCATCTTTCCTCCTACATAGAAGAAACAAAAACAAGTATTTGCATACCTCTTTTTGCGTTACAATTGGAACGTGCTTTTCCTATTCAATGACACTTACTACCGTGAAAATTATAGTGTACCTATGGGATCGTCATTATCTCGAAGTCGGTTCTGCTAACACATACAGGCTATCCGCCGCAAACCTGTGTTGCCAAAGACCGAAAGGTTACGCATTTCATTCACCGAATCAGCTAGATCTTATTTTCGTACTGCAGATCCACACGGACAAAAGTCTTGTAAACTCTGACTTTTAAGGGGCATAATATTTCCAGACCACGCCACCAAAGGGTCAGGTTTGTACATACTACCCGGGCTTTAGCGGTGCGGAGAGATACAACTTTTTAAATAGTGGTATCATCAAAATTACAGCTTCCAAGGTAGCAAAACCTGTCCACATGCTCTAGCTGTGTTCTTTTACTTATATGTGAGAGGGCGTACGACTTCCAGCCATAGAGCAACCCTTGACACTTCAAGCGCACATCACATTTCGACATTTCAATATCCAGACGATAAAATATTGCTGTACACTGCGTATATTCAACAAGTAGAGCCATAGCTTCAGCGTAAATTAAGTCAGTCATGGGATGGTTAAGAAGAAGCCTAACAACAGTTTGTCGGGAACCTTCCAGGAAACGCAACAGGACCTCCTCATTTTCAAACTTGTAGAGGAATGAAAACAAAGGGCACCCATTCTGACCACCACCAAATATAACAATGGGTGGGGAAAGCTTGTAATAGGCAGTCACTCTATCTGACACTGGTGTAAAGAGCCCGAATGATGGAAGTTTACTTTTCGGTTTCCATTTCTTCGCAAACAGTACATAAAGCAGCTCTATTAACCGAGTCAAATGCAGCCCGTATATCTGTGAAAACCACAAAGGTTTTAATGTATCCGAGCTGGCTGTTTTCAAGGATTTGGCTTAGTGGAGATATTTGTTTCAAGCGTCCTCGACTGAGAAGTAAACCAGCTAGTTCCTGTGCGTAAAACAACTCATAGATCGGGGCTGGTCTGCGGAGCAGTATGGATGCCAGCAGTTTAAATGTAGCGGGCATGATACTGTTTCCCCGCTGAGTAGCACAGGATGTGCACCACCTGTCTTGCAAATAGAGACAATTATTTTTCACCCCATTAGAATGAAATCTTCTCTTGGTTCCATATCTTTGAAAACTGCAAGCTCAACTGCTTGAGAAGTGCTGGGCTGCCTAATTTTAACATTTCCGCTGGAGGTTTGTCCGAGCCGGAGACTTCAATCACTTGGGCTCCAATGAAATAACCCAGTGCATGCAATAATGTGTACATGGCATAAAAGCAGACCATGGATGGGACTTGAATTAGGAGTGAAATTGCTCGGCACAACAGTTTACGCGTCTTTGCAGGTAAGTGATTCCTGACCCATCCAGTTCACATATAGTTTCGCTTATACCAGCCATTATAGGACCGGTGAACCGAATGACCTAGAAGAGCGTGCGGAAATTGTCGGAGACAGCAGCGGTCGCCATATCCTAGGCTTGCTGAGACCACCAAGCCTCGCGGCCATTAAGCAAACTTGGTTTGAGTTGCCGGTTAAGAGCCTAGCGCATAAAATTCTGAGCTGAATATGGTGGACTATTTCGACAACAGCCAAACAGTAGTAGCCAGCCAGCGTAGGTTCAACTTATCAAAACGTTTTAGGTGAGACCAAGAAGCGATAACCAGATGAAAGTGTTGCTTCATGTAACCAAGCCCAATGTTCCTTACCAACCTGGGGTGAACTACAGGTGTCCGCATCCGATAGGGCAGCTTGATAGCTCAGTCGGACAGAAGCGTCAACTAACATGTTTGTGTAAATCATACGGTGCAGTTGTTTCCGAAGCTCACCGAAGTGCATGCAGATGTTCGAACAAACCAGCGCCTGAATTGAGTCGAGGTAGGTTGACCAGAGTGACAAATAGTCTCATATACTACCTCGCCTACTGAAACTGATTGCGACGTAGTCAACCTGGGATCAGAACTGGGTGGACGATGGAGAGCGCCAGGTTGCGGAACGTATTTTTATGTCTGAAATCTTTGCTGGACAGAAACCGGTGGTTGTCCTCGCACAACACGAGAAGCCATTCTCTAGTATCTGCGCGTCTCTCGTTAAGGGCGTGCTGACCTCCAAGTTGGCGATCAAATGGAAGACGACCGACCCGTGCATTATACTCACCTGGGGTATAAGAACATCTGACTAGTCACGTTTACACAAAATTAAGTAACTTTCGCAGCAGTACTCTTCCTTGACAGAGTCGCTGATGCAGTCAGCTGGAGCGTATGCACAAAGGACAAATAAGTTGCCTGTTGATTTACGATGTTTGTTGATACGAACTGATCCCTTACTCTGAACTGCGCATAGTAGTTTTTTAACTGGTAACCAGTTTTGAAACGCAGCTTCGGCTTTCTTACTGACCGCTATCACAACACTAGCCAAATATGCTGCAGACGCTTCTGCATCCGTGAATAGGCACAGTTTGTATGTCGTTCCGCGATCAGAATGGGACGTCAGTCTGAGTACGCTGCTGGGCTCCTGCAACCGGGTTTTGGAAACGCAGCAAACTTCAACGGCGATGGGCTCCAGGGTCCGCGCCAAGCCGGCTTGTTGATCAATCTGCATAACTGTTAGTGCTTTGAAGCAGGCCACTCAGAACATCGCTCGAGGTTGAAATGTGTCCTTTGAGTGAGCGTTTCGATTGTCGGCGAATCCGGGATTGGAGGCAGAATCAACGCAGGTAGGGATGACAAAAAGGTTGTGTTGGCATATGATAGACCTAGGCGAACGACAAAAGCAGCAGTAGCGAAAGCATGAAAAGAAGGTAAATTCAGGGTTTTTCTCAGCACACATGAAGCTACCCGGTTGCTCAAGCCGAGGTAGCAAGTTGTCTCAGGAAATATTGCCTCGAGCATTTGGCTCAAAAGCTCGAAAGCGGGGGGAAGTCAGGTGATCGCGTCCACTGAGAGCTGGTGAACGATTGCATAGTTCACGCACCTTTTGTATGGCGATCGGATAAAGTCTGCGCCCAGTCTGCACACAGATTCAGACTACATCTGAGAATTACAATGCTTTGATGAAGCAAAGCAAGGGGCGGTGACCTCAGTTAGCGGCTAATTATATCTGTTAATTTATGGTGTTTTAAACGGACATTTACCTCAGTCTATGGAGAGAAGGCTTGCCAGGCGAAAACATATCACATTCTGAAAAATTGCAGCCAAACTTTCCGCTGGCAAAGGCGTAAAACCGATCCACGAACTGGCACCACGAGTAGTTAGTACGGCATGTCAGCCGGACTTGGAAACAACTTAGAGAGACCGCTATGATAGTATTGCGATAAACATCATAATGCCTGTGAAATCTCGTATGCACGTGGCACATGAGCTGCTTTAACACACAATGGTAGTGCTCTCCAGTGAATGGACTTTTCAATGTCAAACCAATAGTTTTTATTTTTCGACACTAGGCCCAGGAAGCCGGAAAGCAATACATAAGGCCGGTGATAAATATGAAATGTTCCGGACTGGAAGGGCGAGACACATATAGATTGCTTCGTGACAGCCCATTAGGCCAGTGCGACTGCAAATTCAACCATCGAATCAGGCAGCACCTACCGAGTTCGATCACCAACGGCAGAAACTGACCAAATCTGTTTGTAATTACTAAATACGTGATTGCCACTGAGCACAACATTGTCGAAAGTAATGCCTTCGAAATCCTGTATAAGGTACCGACACATTTGACCTGTCATTTGGCAGCACGACTTCTGCTACTAATGAAGCAATAAGCATAGAATGATGAAGCCGTATATCGACATTCAAAAGTAACTCATGCAAACATTACAGCTTCCATGTCCGCCAACCACACGAGAGGAATTTGTTGCCGCCAATCACCCAATCTCTTGACGCTTATCCTTAGAACTGGTTATGTTTAATTTTGTGCAAGCAATGGTGTGTCACTATACTGTCCAAT
This sequence comes from Dicrocoelium dendriticum, assembly GCA_944474145.2. Taxonomy (NCBI): domain Eukaryota; kingdom Metazoa; phylum Platyhelminthes; class Trematoda; order Plagiorchiida; family Dicrocoeliidae; genus Dicrocoelium; species Dicrocoelium dendriticum. The sequence goes on from OX104070.1 coordinate 16,189,137, forward strand.
AATCCATAAGTGTATTTTGTGTACTAGGCATGATGAGGAAGAAATCGAAAGCAGTTGTTCGCTCTAAGCGTTTTGTTTAGGTTTATTCTCGGGTTTTAACTATTTCAGCGTAACCGCTAAATGAGCATGCAGTTACTGTAGTCAAATGCACATCATTTTGTGTGTAAGCCGCACAAATCAACTGCACGCGATATATCAAGATAATTGCACGTTGTTTTGATTACGGTGCATAATTTAATAAGGCAAATGATATATGGATTATCACCGACAGCAGACCTTACCAGTTAAGGTGAATAGTTGGAATTTACATCAATTATTTAAGGAATATTAATACGGAATACTGGATGGATGCAGCATAATGGATGTCTCTGTGGAGCGGTTTCTGAAACCATCAGTCAAAATTTTCCATTATGTCAGCGAGTATTCGCGATAATTCATGTCGGTAGTGTTTGTACAGCAATGATGCTGACTTTTGACACAGATTTAGCTTCGACTACTTTTCGGTGGTAGGCTCTTCTGCATATTCATTACTCAGTTAAAAGCGGAATAAAACGACATTAAAATCGATATTGCAAAAATTTTCCGTTGTGCTTGTGTGTTGTTGTTGTGTGCATGTGAAGTGATTGTCTCAAGATGAGGTAGTCACAAAGATGTAACATCCGGTTCGTCATGTTGAGGTAAATCCGTACTGGACGATAAGAGAGTGTAACTCCCTTGTCTTTTGCACCGGGCTTCGTAATGTGTGGATGTTCCTAGTGACCACATGCCATAACTCTTTGATCCTCTATGACTCGCGCCGGGTGATAGGACAGTATGCAAACGAGCCGCACTCTATCATTGGTCGTATTAATGTGATGGAGAAAATATCGGGAATCTCTTCGGACCAATTGCAAAACTCCGTTCTAGCGCCCAAGGTATATGAACTCCATGTTTGCAGTGCCTATTCGTACTGCCCATGCAATTTAGAACGCTTCTTGACAGTAAAGTGAGAACTCTCACGAAAGGAACGGGCTGATGAAACGGAGAGGAATAAGCAATTCTAATTGAGTGTATACAGACACGAGCGCAGAACACTTATTTCTATCATCTGCGTATAATGCACAACGTAGGATAACTATGGACAGAATTAACACAGCCAATCAGATGTGCACGACATGGACGTTTGTTTGAACAGTTGTGACATTAACTTAATTCATCATTTTAGTTATGCGCGGTCACCAAAGCTGATCTTATTCCCTCTCAAGGAGCATGATGATCTGCGGTCACTAGACAAGGATAGCTTTTTGCACAAACTGGAAAGCGCAGTGTACCCAGGTCTACTGAAATATACGTCATCCCAGGAGTCGCAACCTGATGTTACATTTGCTGGCATAGAATCTTCATCCGACTTAATCGTGGCTGACTCTTACCCTCAGTCAGATTTCCGCAGTTTGGCCAATGCCTATTTGAGCTTGGGTGCCACGAGGTCAGACTTGCATAGACAACCTCGGGTGGAGTATGATCGCAACGGTGCATTCATATCTCTGTTTCCACCAGTCAAGAATATTCGTTTTCCGGCACCGGGGCCCCGCGTGACCGTTTGGGCCCACCTATTCTCCAACCTGTAGGACACCATCGTACAGTCGACCGTTGTTCCTAAAGAAGCACCGCAAACTATCGAAGTATTTCACACTAGAATCTAGAGGGTCTCTACCTCTCATGATGACAATAAACTGCCATCGGTAACTGCAACAATGTTTCTTCCTATTCCGTACACAGAACCGTTTCGATGGCAAATAGGTCAAGAATATCCAGCCGCTTTGTTCCCATCCGCAGTGTTCGTTCATCGACGTCAATTACAAAATGGAGCGAGAGCAAGACAGTTGTCCGTTCCAAGTAACATGGGATCCAGAAAATTACTCCATATCGATGCATTGGAATTATCTACTTCTCTTAATATTTTGTCGATCACGGCTACCTTTGTCCAGTTTCTATTTATCATAACAATCGGGTTTTAGATGAGAAAATTTTCTAACACTTAAAATCGTGTTGAATGTCGGCTAACCAAATTTGGATTTTAAGGTTGCAAGTTAATGCAACAGCCTGTTTGCTGGTTGATTTATAACTTGACATTTTCATGAAACCCACTCTCGAAATTTCTGCATAATATTAATCACCGAAGCTATACACGTTAGAAAAAATTTTAACATTTTCCATAGGAAAATGCACGCCGTCCGCACTTTCCTTTCTAGTTATTTCGCTAGGCAACCTCAATGCCGTTGCAAGTACGCCTTCAAACAATTCGAGTGATAAATATGAGAATATTTATAATATATACCAAATATATGCCAATACAACACTTTCGAACATTATTTTCGGCTATAAAACTTAGAATATCTCAGCGCACTAGTGTGTTTTCTACTTATTTGTCGTGGTCTACAGAGCAATCCAAGTGTACAGCACGCACTAGTGCCGAAATCCCGGTCACCGTACTGCTACAATTTACTTAGCAGAAAATTAGCAGCAGCAGCTATTCACATTTTAAATTAAATTTGCCCTACATGGACCATCTCATATATTCGGCTTTGAGTTTGCCTATGATTTTATCGAGGACCATAGATAAAATCATGGAGCTTTTAACGTTTATGACGCAATTTCAAAACCCATGGTTTTGCTACCCAGCCAGATTAGCTAAAAGCAACCAAAAGCAAGTCATTTTTAGTACAGGTAACACTGCTGAAACAACAACGATGATAACTGTTAAGAAATGAGAAGGGAAAACCCAAGGTGATATCCAAATGTTGAACAAAACGAAGGCATCTCCGAAAAATGTACGAGAGTGAATTTATTAGCAAACTGAAGCAATGTGATGAATGGACTGTCCATGCGACTTCAGAGGACCAAGAGTGTTTCTACGTGCCGACGTCATTTTATTTACTTTAATATCAATGCATATTCGGGATTCATGATAGAAGTATAAAATTTAACCTGCATAACTTCATCAGTAATCGGCTCACGGCAAACGGCCGTTCAGCGTGGAAAGGCGGACATGGTAGAGCTCACCTATCGAATACAATCCCGGTGTAATTGCTCAGGCTATGAGAATGTGATCAAACGTTTTGCTTATTCCCCAACTACAAGGAAAGCGTACTTGCAGGGTCTAGGTTTTAAACAACATAATGCACGTTTCACTGCCATGTTTACTCCCGTGTTTCAGCTGCTCTGTATGTTAGAGTGCGGTTAAGTTAACTTTAAGTTTAATTTAATTTAGTTTAAATTTAATTTAATATGAACTCAACAATAAGTATATTCTTTATCCTTTGTCATCCCAATCGTCCGTATCTGCTATGATATCCGATTTTTCTAGACGGACCAGTGATCAAGGTTGTATACAGCATGCACATACCTGATAATGCACATTTACGCGTTTATTGCCTCATCGAGGGGACTGAACATTAGTTATTTTATTAATTTCATGAAAGCTACCAGTACAGACAATGTCAATCGCATAAGAACACGTAGACTGTTCTACCGCTCCTAAAATCTTTTCTTCCTTGCACCTATTAATTTCGACTGCTTGAGTAAGCAGAGCTAACTCCGAACGACGCTTTTCAAACTATTTTTGTAAGAGGAACATATCGCAACAAAAAATAACAAAAGCAGCACAACAAATGAATCCCTATATATATTTATGAAATTTATTTATTTTTTATTTTTTATTTTTTTATTTATGAAATTTATTATGAAATTTTACGAAATTTTAACGGAAATTGGAAAGATGTTAAGTGCGACACAATAATTAAACACAAGTCATACATGTAAACGTCTCTAAAAAAATAAAGCCGGTTTCGATTCATTCACACGTTTAGAATATTATGACATTTTATGAATGCTGATTTTTGAAAAGTAAAAGGCCACAAACATGCCGAATTCC
>OX104070.1:16193123-16234104 GCA_944474145.2 Dicrocoelium dendriticum
GATGTTGCATTTGTTTGTTGATACCAAATTGTGCGCGTTTATAAAAGCTTCCAAATGCAGCTCATCGACATTATAATGTTTATCATATTGTTCTGTCTTACTTCACATGACGTCTGTTCATTGTGTGTTAAAGCGACACAAAAATATAGACCGTTACTCATGTTTTTAGTGGTACACAATCGTTCCTCCATACTTTATCGGTATCATCTATCCTCCTTTGTTATTATTTGTACTTCAGAACAGAAAGTGCTCTATCAGCTACTAGGTGATCTGTCAGTTGAAGTAGCCATCAGTTAACGTAGGATTTAGGTTTGTTAGAAAGGAACTTATGGTAAACATAAAGCAGCTTTTGAAAATAAAGTTGCACATTTAATACTTGAAAAAACAGTTTTGTTATCAACCGATGCACATATTGTTGGCCACACACCACATGACCTCAGCTAGTTGGCCTGCAGCTTTAAGGTTGCTACACCTTCTACTTCGAGCTTTCACCATCCTTTCTGCTGCAGATACACTGGATCAGTGTTAGTCTTGTGTGATTCTGACGGTGCACCCTGCTTCACTTAGCGGCTAAAGTGTTGAGTTCAACATAGCTTTGTGCTTGATGTAAAACAATGGACTTTTACAAAATAAAGATAATTTAGGCCCTCGAATAAGTGCCTATGCTTATTAAAAATTGGGGTGGCTTGCCACTATTCTAAGCCACATCTGTAAACGTCAATACCTTACAATCCCCACAAAGTGTTAAGTTTATTTTGTAAACATTTGGTGTAATCCGTGATGCTACTAATGCAATATTTATGAGAAGGGGATTTTAATTTTAGTAGCTGTTGTTTTCATTGCAGTAGGTATAAAAGCAAATTAAACTCCACACCACGGAAGACGCGCTAGACGACCAATTGATCTATTACAGTAATGTGAATCCAATAAATACATCAGATTCCAAACCAGTTGTTTAGAAGGCATAGTGCAGCTGCCGCGTTTTTATTGGTTAAACTAGGTATAGAAATCATAAGAGTTCGAACATAAAAACCTGGGGCCCGTTTCCTCACTTTTATTCCGAATCTCTACTCCGCAGAGCCTCTACATGCCTTATGGATGGGTTGTGGTTGATTTGTACTTTACATGCCCTTTGTCCGCGGCGATCCACAAGTTCATTTAGAATGCTTGTGCCTTCTAGTTTCCGCAGAAACGTTTCACTTGTAGCGAATCCGACGAAGACCACAATTGGTTTGCACTGCCAGCTAGCAGTATATGATACTTAGTCAGGAGAAACATTGGCGAGCCGTCGTAATTTACTAGCTCATGTGTATAACGGCTCATATTACGTGATCTAACAGGAAAATAAGTCCCTAAATATATATATATATATATAATTGCAATGCTACTTAGGACACTCACGCTAAAATACTGTTGTAGTTGGAATCTTCCGAGTCCAATTAGCTCGATGTTCTACGGTTGCCTTTACTTGAGCTTTAACGGATGCTAACGTACCACTAGCCTCTTGGCTGAAGAATTGTAGTTAACATCATTGGGAATATGGTTTGCAATTTAATGTTATCCAGTTTTACTTACCCCATTTTAAAACACCCAGTGTTGAATTATAGTATGCCTTTTACGTAGATTGGTTTCATCTCGGCCGCTTAGAGAGCGAACAAAATCGAATCATTGTTCTATGTTACGGAAATCTAGGGCGAAGCTTTATTAACAGTTCCGTTCGTGTATATACTGCAACTATCATGAATGTCAGAGACGGGGTTAACATTCTCCTTAATCGAGCTATCAATGCTTATAACTTTGCGTTTCAGACAATTTGAAACGGGATGTAAAATATAGCATTGAGTCAAAACAACAAAAGGCATCCCTTTCTATCATAAACTGAATGGTTTTACCCCAATCGCAGAGATCAAACGTGCTGAATTGTAAAGCTTCCAGTATACGTCCTGTTATGTACACCACGTTCTCAAATCCATTTGTCATTCTACGGATTATTCGCTTGAGTTTTATTTGTTTACTCCACTGAGATGCATTTTATCTATAGGCTTTATTGTCAATGTGATGATGCCTAGTTTGCCCACTTCTTGCTGAGCTTCATTTAACTATGCCACTTATGTGACGCGGACTTATGTTAACTTGAAACGTACGAGAATTGAATGTTAAATGAAAAGGAATTGAAACATTTTGTCACTTCACGCTTACAGGATTAGGCTGAGCTATCACACTGATTTCGTTTGTCGTTAAGTTGTTGTTGATAGCAGGTGTGGCCAAAAATTTTATTGCCCAGTTGAGTCGAAGAATGGGCCAGTCGTCCCGTTTGAATCTCCAGTCTTCACTTTTGTCAATTTTTCAACCGGATAAGGAATCATGCCGCTATCGATTTGCCCACTTCAATGTTTATCGATTCGAAGATTCGATGGCCTGTGTTGCGTCTGCAGTGCGAGACCCATGCAGCATGCGCGTCGGGTTATTCTGGATGCTTGTCTGTTCAGCATTATTTAGAGGATATTAAGGTAGCTTCGCTTTCAACCCCAATCTTTGCTCCTAGGTATTTGTTCTTTAGAATTTTGATGGAAACTACGAGTACCCCTCGTTAACAAATATGACAATCTTAGGCAAGTTACATCAATCTGAATATAAGCGACCCGCTGCGCTAATCACGTCTGTTAGCGAATGTTTATGTCAGTCTGAGAATACAGATTAGAATGTCCAGAAGTGACTTTAACCTTGTGTCGCTAGCATGTGCAACACATGGTTGAATTTGTAAGGTAACAGTAATATAACATTTTATGTTGGAAGTCCATGGTACGCGGCATTGGAACCTGGTTTTCAAGGAACATAAAGCCTCTCTGTATTCATTGGGGTGCACGGATGTTGGGTCTCTAATCATGAGCAATAATTCCTTGTTTATCCATGTTGACCCCGTGTAATAATAGACGTGATCGACAGCTACGCCACAGAAGTGATAGCTAAGATATCACCGTATGGTTTGTTAATGTTACGGAAGTATTTCATAAGTATTTCACCACAGCAACTTCACTTACTGCTTATCTGGCATTACACATTTATACATCCGCGCTGTGCGAAGGACGCAAAGAAACACAGCCTCCACCGAACATGAATAGTGAAATGATTAATTGCACTTTCCGAAAATTGTGATGTTAAATTGGGTCGTTTTATTTGGTTTGAAGAGCACCGCACTATTTATATCCTTTGTCATCGCAACGACTGGCTGTATAATGTTACTTAAGTCAACGTCTGAAATGCTTGGGTAGGACCAATATATCGAAAATCCTTAAGGATACAGTAAAATTATTAGATATATTGTTATATTGGTTATGGTGTGTTATAACGCGAATACCCAAATAAGATGCAAAATTGCACCTCTACATTAAATAATAACTAAGCAATTTGTAGTCTGGAAGTTAATAGATCATGTTCATTTGCGATTTGGCATCGAGCTATTGCTATTACGACTTAAATTAGCCGCCATTTTTTGTGCGCATTATTCCTGCCCTTGGCTTAAGGTAATTTCTATCCGATAATTTCGCTGGGATGCAAAACATTGCCACTAGAATCAGTCTGATTTTCTTTTCGTAATTGTTAGTTCAAATCGCATTCATTGATATATATATATATATATTTATTTATATATATGGTTGGCGGCACCCGCTTACGGAGTTGCATGTCAATGCGTACAGCCACAGGACGCCTGCGCCTACATAGGGGCCATGGATGGCTTGCGCTGCACCATCCACAGCTCCATCCACACACCCCATATCCAGTGTAAACTCGAAGGAATAAGACCGAGAGGCATGTTAATGGGAGCCACATTTCAACCATGAAGCCCACCCACACTACTACACAGGTAAACGCAACCAGGCTGTATTTGGGGAATCAAACGCACACAAGGCGTTGGTTGGACCGTAGTGCGCACCACACTGACTGCATGGAACCACTCTTCGAGCCTAGCACGGCAACAAGAACCGTGCACCCCGTCCCCTCGAGCAACGACCAACTGTCTCCTAGAACCAGTATGGACGAGGTAGTGGGTAATAGACAGGTAGGCGCCTTGTCAACATGCACATCAAAAGCAGCCATCCCGGGGATATCAAGCAATAGCCAATCACTTGACGGAAAGATAACAAAGAAAATAACTCGTTTGATGCATAAGGAAACGGTGACATAAATCTTAACTTAAAGCGCATATGAAATAACTAGTTTACAAACGAATTTGAGATCAGTTCACGAGGTGGGAAAGCATATTTTACGGAAATGCCACAAACACGAAAATGTTATCGAAATTAACTACAATTAGCGTAAGCGACTTGGGCATGTTTACAGAAGAGAGTATAGGTAGACATTTAAATTGAAAGCAAAGCACTAGAACAAAATTGAAAACCCACCACCTGAAATAAGTAGACTTACCATGCAAGCCCGCGGTTAGTAAATCGAATGCAGCGTACATACAAACGCTGCGCCTGTTCTGCCTACGTTCTCTGCAGGACCCTTCGAAACTTCGTTTAGTGTCCCGAGGGTTTCTTCGCTCATGGCTCACTAGGCCTGTCTGACGCAAGCACTGGCGACTGCATGTGCTACAGCACCATGCACTCGATGCCGATAGAGTACAACCCAGTGGTGCTTGCCGCTTCCGTACTTGCCGCTTCTTCTGTATATATGAGATCTTTCCCCCGCACTTCAGCAACTGCCTTCGTGATCAGATCGCGCCATGCACGCCGATCAACCGCGTTCGATTCCCATGACCTGGAATCAAGATCATAAGTTGAGAGACTCACACTGATCATATCCTGTTAACGTAACTTTGCTTTCCTCACACGCCGCTTCCAATACTCACCTGACCATATGAGAGTTGTTTCAGTATCCGCGTCGAATCCATATGGCTCACATGACCGAGCCACCTCAGGTGTCTCAATAAAAGTATGCAGTCCACTGCATACATCCCACTTCGGCGCCAAACTTCCGTGTTTGCAACTCTGTCGCCCAAGCCGATGCGCAAAATTCGTCGCAAACACTGCTGATGGAACCACCCGAGCTATCACCCTTCCCGCTGGTACATCGTGTATGAGTCACTGCTGTACAGAAGAACGGATAGCATCATGGATTTGTACACCATCAGCTTCGTGCCAACGCTAAGCTGAAGGTGGTTCCATACTCAGTATTCAAGTTTCCCGATTGCCGCCGCTACCTTCGACACGCGGATACGCAGCTCACTGTGTAGCTGCTGAGCAGTCGACATCACAAGCGCAAGGTAGCAGAGGCGGTAGGTGATTTCCAATACTTCAGCACAAATGCTGATGCGCGGCAATATTGCATTTTGTACCACCGGTGAAGGCTGAAAGAGACAGACAGTTTTGCTTGTGTTGATGGTGAGCCCGAATTTGGCCGCTGTCGAAGCCACAGCAATAGTCACGTGGTGCAACTCATCCGCGCCCTGTGCAGAAAACGCACAGTCCTCAACAACCAGCAACATACGGATAGTTGTCTCGAAGACTAGAGTTCCCCCACCGAAAAGGCGGATGTTCAGCAACCCACCATCAATACGGTGCTCCACACGAAAACCCTAAGTACAAGCGGCATCAAAAGCGCAATATATCATTGCATGAAGATAGATATTAAACAGGGCAGGAGCTAAGACACAGACTTGCTTCACACCAGAGACAAATGCTAAGTCATCCGAGATTTCTCCACTTAGCTGAACCCTCGCCTGCATACCACTGTGCGGACATACAATTAAACCTATAAACTTACGCAGGCAACCCGTTACCCAACACTAACTACAATACCTCACGGTTCACCGTACCAAATGCCTTGATGACAGCAACAAAAGCGAGTACGACGCCTGTGGTCGTTCCCGGCAGTTCTCCTGCTACTGACGAGCCGTATACGCCACATCTACAGTGCTGCAACCCGAGCGGATTCCACACTGCCCTTCCGCCATGTTCGGTTCCACAACCTGATTGACGAGGCGGTTAAGCAGAATTAGGGCACTCATCTTGCCCACATAACTCAGTTAGTCGATGCCACGATAATTCTTGCGTAATTGCTTGCTGCTTCTGCCCTTTTACAGTCGTAGCGCAAGGGCACCCTTCAGCTCAGCAGACACCTCCTTCCCAATCCACACGCGTTGCATCAAGTATTGCAAAGCAGACAACAACGCGGGTACGCCGTGTTTCAAAAAATCAGGCGGAATCCAGTCAAACGCAGCCCGCTTGCCGTTTCGCAGCTAGTGCTCGCTGCGTCTCATCCAGTCTCGGCATGTCCGCCAGACTCGTCTACACATCCTGCTGATTGAGGCCATTCAATGTAGGCCGATCGATCTCTGAACGGTTGTTCAGGAGACAGTCAAAGTGTTTCGCCAGATATGCATTATATCTGCAGTCTGTGTGCAGGTAGCGCCTGAACCACCATGGATCAACTTCCTCAGCCGCTCAAATCTCGGTCCATACACCGCCTCCAACGAATCAAAGAATTCCTTGTGTTGGCCTCGTTCGGCGTAGCATCCCATCTGCATACTTTTCTCCGTCCATCATGCATTTATAATGCGAAGGAGCTCACGGATCAGTTGTCGTAGAATTACTCCACACTTTCTTTTCTTCCCCAGGTCACTAGAATCTGCCAAATGTGCAGCAAATGCTGCATTATTCTCTTACACCAATGCTCTAATCGTCGCATTTTCCTCATCAAACCAATCAGGCCGCTTACAATTTGCGCGCCGATGGTTTCCTCAGCAGAAGCTGTCACCTGGTGGTGAATGTGGTGCCAAAGGTCGCCCGTGTGGCTATGCAGTCCACATCACACAGGCGTGCAGCCATCGCCTTCTCCAGCTCAGTACGTTTCGCCACAGTACCGAGGGAGAGAATGTTTAATTTACGCCGATTCACGGCGGGAGTGCAATACATAGATTTACGAAAATATATGTACATTTTGGTCCCCACCGGTATGTGATCACTGCAATCAATATAGATGCGTACATATCTATATATTTTTATATATGAAAGTAACTGAATGAGTTGCCGTGCGAATATATTCCTCACCTTGCACGTAAGTCTATTACATAAAAAGGCTGCTCGCTGTATAAGTGGAGATATATCTGCTGGCACTTCTTATTCCGTGCGACACACTGGTGCCCGAAGCGGCAGTAACAAGACCGTCTTCATTACTAACTTTTGCTTCTTAGTGTTTGACGACCGAACTATTCATAATACCTTGCGTAGTTAGTTGGTATATTTCGGTACAGACATTCCCTAAACCTGCGTCACTCATAGCCCTAGTATAGTGGTTGCCTGGTCTATTGATAATCTCACACCGAAACGCTTGGTTAAATGCTGCTGAGGCAATTTTCCTAAGATTTGCAACATGATGTCTGGACGATAGTCCTTCAATACTATGAGCACCTTTTTCCACGTTATATTACACCTGACACATCCAGCAGCATACAGAACTTTCTTTATGACCGCTATGCAATTAGAACATAGGAAGCATTAACAATTAGTACATATCGGTCAAAATTTTCAATACGCATAAAACCAGATGATCAACGAGTGATATAATTATACTACGTAAATTGAAATAAACTTGTTTTCTAGGTAACAACTGAGAACAACATTTTCCCAGCTATCACATCAAGTAGATAATTAATGATAAATTCTCTCAAGGCCCACTAATTTCAAATCCCGCTTTTTTGTTTTACATGTGAACAGGGATATGTTCCTTCAATGAAAACAAGTGGGATTTACTGGGCATTCAGATATCATTTGAGAAATACCTAACTAAATTTCACGTGTTGGTGCGCATTGAAATTCCAGTGTCTGCCATTGATCTCCGGTGGAATCCAACAGACAATTACATGATGCACAGCGGTTAGCATATAGGAAGTTTTATCCAGTGCCTTTTTCGGTCTAAACTTCGGGTCACGTTTGACGGTAAGTACCCGCGCTTAGCTGAATGACAATTTGCGCTTGTTTACCCCAACGTTGAAAATATCAACAGGTTCTTACCAGCAATTGACGCGACAACTTTTGGGAGCGATAGATTATCAGGAATTGAAACATTCATCCATCTTCTTTTCTGTATAACCACTGCCCGAAGGACAGGAATGCTGCAGCTGTAGATGTGTACAGGAATAAATCAATATGCGTTATTCTGTATACTGCTTTTCGTCTGGACGACGGTGCCAATTCTTACCTCTCCATTGGTCCGATTGCATAAACGAGCTGACAATGTCACGTGTAGTGTACGACACGCTGTTCGGTTTTTGTGCGATATTGATGAAGAGCCTGTACTTTCGGGAGCAATAGGGCAAATTGTCTGCACGTAATCCTTTTCAAATCGAACAACCTCTGCGCATGACTTATCACTGATAAATGTGGGCACAATATTGTTCCACCTTTGTACATGCAGCCTACAGTGGGCATACTTTTCAAGGCTTCATTTCAGCTTATCATTAATTTCACGCCTGTTTTATAACTGCCGCGCGACTGGTCATCGCTGAAGGTCAGTATTGTTATTCCATCGTGTAGTTGTAGATGGTAATACTGCAAATAGCAGTTCAAAATTATATCCATAGGAGGACTTGAATTAACGATTGAGCAAAGTAACATTACCGCTGCAGTGTAGCCGGTGTTCTGATCTGATGCGAACAACATTCTGCAGCACCTTAAGGATCCTTAGATACTTGAGCTGCTCGTGCACCCGATGTATGCCCATTAGTGCATACAGCTGATATAAATACTACATTTGCAAAGCCTGGAGCTGCATATGATTATTTTTAACCGACTGTCTGGTACAGCCCTTAATCTCAAACCGCAGCCGGATGCCACGAAAAAATGTTTTGGCAACACCGCACGTCGTCAGACGAAAACCCCGTGGAGCAGGCCTGAAAATTGTTAGGTAAGTACCAGGAAGCAAATACCATTTTAGCCGCTCGTCAAAATACAGGATAAGTACTTTGGGATTCGCCCGCTGGTTGATTACGCAGCACCGCCAGAACGAAACGGTGTGGTGCGCGAATAACGATCTTTACACTACTGCCTTTAATAGCAGCTCAGTAATCGTTAATATATATTTTGAAATTCGATTTTACCTCACAGTTAATACCAATATCGTCTTCACGTTGGATGCTTCCACCTTTTCCGGGGTAACTGAGGAACGCTGTGAAAAATTCGCCGACCGAAAGAATATTATCTTTTTAGTCCAAACACAGGAATGGTACTTCAGTAGACTCATCGCTTCTCCTCTTGTAAAACTTTGAACGTTCGCACTCGCAGTTTACGTTGCTCGGAAATGTGATCCACTCATTGTATTTCTCTACCATTGTGAAGCACTTGTACCGGAATTTGCACATGGGCTTCTGCTCAGAGAAATAGATGGCAGAACTGAGACAGCTTCGTCAAGGAATACTTTAGTGCTCTTATTTGTTAAAGGAAAACTCTAAACCAATCACGTTCAGCTGCAAGCAACTTCAGGAGCACCCGGCGAACTTTCTTCTCTTTCGGTACATTTGTTAAATCAACACGAAAGATCTGTTTATACTTGTGGAAATAAGGAGCGGACGTTTCGCCGGTATCCGCTACTAATTGAGTTCACGTATATGCTGATTCAAGGTTACTGAAAAGGGGACAATTTCACTTGCCCTTATCCTCCGGGCTTGCCTACATCTACAGCGTCTGCGTCAGCATGTCGATGAGCTTGGCCTGCTGCTGCGACAGTGGGTGTAATTATTCGCAACTAGCTGCAATTTCAGGGCATGATTGAAACTTGTGTCTTCACTCTTGGAACGCTGCTCCCGCCCCTGCATTCTGCTCTCCAACCCAGCCAGCAATAAAACAAAACCCGGAGCCTGCTAGACCGAATTGTATTAGGCACAGATTAAAGTGCATTTTATAGGTTACAAACTAGCATCCATTTTCTAAGGTTCTGAGATTACTCAAGTCTCTAGCCTGGACTGTTTTCAAACCTGCTTACGGTCCGCACTAGCCAGATGTTGTCGCACCCTGTCATGTAGCATCTGGTGTGATGATGGCGAACGGCTTTCAACAGCTTCTCGAATGACTTAGCCTTACTACCGCCAGTCGCGTAGAAACCCAAGTGACGCCGACAAACCGCGTTCGTTAATTTTCGGTTTGACCATGGCAACTAGTCTGTCAGCAGCCAACGTGTACTGGCTAAGCTCGCCCTGCTAGAGTGAACCATCATATTCAGCCGTTTCCCATTCTTAACACAGAGCAACGCAGTTTCCCGGTTAGCTGCACGCGATCATCATAGACGCTGGTAGCGGATGGATGTACGGACTTAACGGTTGGTTCGCAAATGGATCGCTGGATGTACTCGGAAAACAACGCCTTATCTGAGGCGGTCTGAGATAATAGTTTGGAATGTAGCCAGTAGTGTGCTGGAGTTTCCATTAGAAGTCTGTTTGGGTTTACGTCGAAATCTGGACGTCATTTTTAGATCGCGTGTATGGAAGTCAACGTAATGTTGGCTCCCTTGGTTAGTGTATGATAGCGTAAAACATCCAGGTTTTCCATCTTGTCACATCGCTGGCAACCAGCGCTGTACTTGATTTCTGTGAGTTGCCAACGTTTCCCGATTGTGGTAAGTAAGAAAATAAGCACTGCTAGTAACCATTTCAGCCGTGGGTGTAAGCAATTTGCTCATCTCGCACAAAACCTAGCAAATGTACACATAACCTAAATGACCGTCCACGTAATCTCCAGCATTGCCTTATGTTGGTGGATTTGCTTGTTGTCACTATTGGCCAGAGCGCTTCTAACGCCACGCACACCACCGACGAGCCCCAATAAAGCGAAACGCTGGTGCATTTTTGGACTAGGCTGGGGTATGTAACTTGAGAGCTACTGGGACGAGAAGATTGTATCATCATAATGGATTATGTTGGCCTTGGTAGCCAGCTAATCTGGACCCGGTAAGCCTTCATGCATCAGGTGCAGTGGACAGCGTCATACACATTTGCTGCTAGATTACAGGTATCCAGGGTTAAACCACCTTCACTTAGTCTACTGGACCAGTTGTTAAACCCTTCGTCGACAAATCCATTGAACGAATGCCTAGTTCACTTGGCAAGCCTCGCATCTTTTGGTTAACCATTTATCATATATTTAGTTATTTTTGTTCGCTCCATGCATACCACTAGTATTGCAGCCTGTGTTTATGTGTCTTTGAAAATGATAAAACCAGCCATGCATTGCTCTCTTCACCCATTTAGTTCCATACGGAAAGTGGTTTGACTATTCGCGAAATTCAGCTTGGTTTAAGTTTCAGCAGTACGTATATTGATCTACTTTCTATAATCCGTTAAATGTTAGAGGCTCATGAAATTTTATTCCACACAGGATTCTTACGCTTTCGAATTTATTGCATCGTATCAATTTACAGCCATCACGATTTCTATTCGGTGCACATAACATCTAAACCACACAGTGAGAGCGCATTTTCACATTTCCCTGGCAATTTACTCTCCACTACTTATTTTCCATTCGATCACAACTTTTACTAGCTTATTCTGTGTATTGTGGATGCAAAAGTCTTGTGAATACGTCAACCCTGTTTTCGTTTTTTGTGGAGTAGTGAACTCTCGAACGTATTCTTCAGAATACTTTGATCCATTTGTGTTGAAAATGCATGCACAGTGCATTGTGCTAAAAAAGAACACCGATAGCTAAACGGTCTAATATTTTTGGTTACGGTTTTGCAAATGAGGTCAAAATACCAAAGGAAAGGATGTATGACTAAATAAAACATACAACTCACGAGATGACGATAATGTTATTTCTCAGGTTATGAAAACTATTGCCGCAATTCCATGTCATCAATCAGAAACCGGTCCAAAGCACAACCAAGACATTAGGAGATTGTGCGCATTTACTTCCGGTGCGTCAACTGTGTAATAGCTCAATGTGTTGCTTTGCGTTCTGCAGCAGTCTACCTGGTTCCTCAGTGGAGCTTTCGACTATAAAAAACACTTTAACTTGCCGTATTGCATTCCCAAATTCTCTGCGCGCTGGCAGCCTCTCCACCTCTCCCTTTGGCTGCGATAAAATGCAAAGCATCGTTTCGACAAAAAATGAAATGTCCTCAGAGAACCTCACGGAACATATAATAAACTAAGAGAGTTTGTCCAGTGTTGAATTCTATTTGGTCATCACATTTGGTGAGGCATCAACTGATATGACGCATATGGAAAGCACTTGGTCCCTTCGACCCTTGCCTATTCACTTTGGTGAATTCGATTATGCATGTATCATTATATTGGGTAATATTTTGGCCCTGGAAATCAGTGGATTTGGATCCACCAAAACTTCATGCACTAAGTGAAAGGAACAGCGCAGTCCACAGTTGCTGCTGAATTATCGGCAAAAACGTGAAATCATCTACGTGTAGTCCACTGGACCAGTTGTTAATGCACCACGGAAAATCCAGTGAACGAGTACGTTTTTGACTTGGTCGGCTAAGCAGTTCCTGTGCCTAATTTATTATATTCTCAGTTCTTTTCGTTCTTCTGTACATTAATATACTTTTTATACTCTGCCTTCATACACAGTTAAAAGGGATAAATGAACCTTGCATTGGTTGGTTCACTGACTGTACCACAGAAAAACCGCTTTGATTCCCACATAAATGCGGCTTAATAGCAAGGTCAATGGTTTTCTTTTCCGGGCATTATTGTTAGTAAACAATAATTGCTGTAGTGACCCGATGGCTTAGGGTTAGCGGTCACTACCTTAATCTCAATGGTCCCCGGTTCTCTGCCTTTTATCTATATCAGATGAGCGGAAATAACCTCGAAACGCGTCATGGAGTGCAGTGGTTTCAGGCGGGCAACACCCATTTTGCCGCTGTTTCATTAGCCACGGTCTTAGTGATCGAATGGCCAAGGTTCACTTCAATGGGAATCGCGGTCCACTTTGAGATTGCGCGTCGCAGTCCATCCACACAACGTGTACTTCAAATTGAAAAACCCAACTTCATTGTTATTCTGCCTTTAAAACTTATTACGTGTAGGTTTACCTAGTTCTATTCCTTTCGTAATCTACTCAAATGAGTCTCCCAATGACAGCCCATATATTGCCATTAATATGTAACAGCCCAGTACCGCTACGCGCATCACTCGATGAGGCGCATAAATCTCCGCTTTGTATCAGGTTTAATGAGCTTCTTCGAAAAGATGACAAGTGTAATGTTTCATCATGAACCCAGCAGTATGAGCCCGTATAGTTATATATTTGTGATTTTCGTGCACGTCCTGGAAACGTCCCAACCGTCTACCATATCAAGCATCTTGACTGAAGTGATTAAATTCCTTCTGTATTGGTTCCATTCACAGCTTCACTGTGCACGTGACGCCGAAAGTAATTTAGCATATTTCTTGATATTCACCTTAAGCGCATCAGTAATTTGAAGATTACAAATAGAGAAAAAGATTGTAGTACGGGGATGGCTTTCCGGTAAACAATAATATTAAAATATGTATTTTATTCCATTCAGCGAAACATCGTCTTCCGTGTGTATATATCTCCAATGGGTTTGAATATATATATATATATATACATATATATATATGCGCCTCTCTTTAAATAGCAATTTCGCCATCGAAATCCGTAAGGAACACAATAAAAAGGTACAAGTGTCAGAAATTGAGAACAACTATATTGGCCATGTTGGCCATCTGTTTTTGTCTGTTTTTACAAGCCATTCTGTTATGCTTCCGTTAATTTGAATAATAAAACTAATCACATTTTTCAAAAGCTTTCAGGATACAGTCTTCCCATGAATTACGATTTCGTGTAATATCCCAACCTATGTCGAGCAGTTGGAATTCGTTATCCTTTCCCGCCAACCAGGAAAAACTTCATAGCCGAGGATGGTGAGAGTGAAAGACAGAGATTTCAAACTTCGTCGTCAATTAGTTAGCTGGCCTTCACGCCTTTACTTCCGATTTAATTCCATGTGAGCAAATAGGGTGGGTTGCGGCAAGTGCTCTCATGACATACGTATAATGCGGCCAAGCCACATCAATTGAAGCATTGCTACAAGAAGACCCAGCTCAGGGCTCATGTTTCCAAATCCGACACCGGACTTCATCGTTGCGAACTCGGTTCTGATAACCCATACGGGCTATCCGCCGTAAAAGTGTGTTCCCAAAGGCCGCTAGGCTACGAATCTCATGCACACGAATCTGCCAGATTTCACTTTCCTACCGCAGGACCGCAAAGACACAAGCGTTGTAAGCCCTGACCTTTAAGGAGAGTAATATGTCCCGAGGACGCCAAAATGACTCAGGTTGATAAATGCTGCCCAGCCTTTAGCGGTGCAAAAAGATATAACTTTCTAAATAGTGCTATCAGCAAAAATACACCTTCCAAGGTAGAAAAAGCTGGTTCAGATGATTTAGCTGCATCCTTTCATTTGTAAGTGAGGGGCATATAACTTTCAGTCCCAGAGCAAAAATTTGCACTTCCAGCGCATTTCACTTTTCGACGCTTTAATATCCAGCCGGTCAATAAATGCTGTACACTCTGCGTATATTTACCAAATAGAGCAATATTATAAGGAAAATCTAAGTAGGCACGCGATTGTCAAGAAGAAGCCAAGCATTAAGATATCGGGAACCATCCAGCACACGAAACCGGACGTCCTCAATTTCATAGTTGAAGAGGAATGAAGACAAAAGACCCCCTTGCTCTACACTGATAAATGTAGCGGTGTGCGTGAAAAGCTTACAAAATACCCTCACTTTAATTGACACATTGTAGTGAAGTGGTAGAATGATGGAATTTTATTTATCAAGACTTCTTCTTTGCAAAGATTGCCATAAAGCAGGCTTATAAACTGAGTCAAACGACACTGCTTGACTAGCGTCATTTAGGTGGCCTTGTTCAAGGATTTGGCTTAGCGGGGTGATTTGTCCCATGTATCGGAGACAAGAACGGAAGTTGGCTGAATTTGATCATTAAAGCAACTCGCAGATCAGGAATGGTCGGCAGAGCAGAATGGATGCCAGTAGTTTAAACGCAACCGGCATTATACTGCTTACCGGTGAGTAGCACAGGATGTGTTAGCACCTGTCATAAAAATGGGAACAAGTACTGATTACCCAAGGGGATGGAATCTTCTCTTCCTTCCATACCTTGGAAAACTGAAAGGTAAACCGCTTGCTAATTGCTGCGCTGCCGAAGTTGAACGTCTCCGGAGGAAGTTCCTCCGAGCCGGGAGACTTGAATATCTTGGGTTGTCGTATCCCGATAGAAACCGCTTCGTTAGGCGGCTCCAGTGTAAATACCCCAGGGCATGCAAACATACAATGGATGGGAATTTTATTGATAGAATGTATTCCGCCCAACACTCTACTCGTCTTCCCAGAGTAGGAAATTTTGATCCATTCGCTTCATAGATAGTTCTGCTGACACCAGTCCTTATAGGACCAGTGAACTGAATGACCTGGAAGAGTTTCCGGAAGTTGTCGGAGAGAGCAGCAATCTCCACACCCGAGGGTATCTGAGACCACCAAGTCTCGACCATTAAGCAAGCTTAGTTTGGGTTGTCGATTGCCAGTCTGGCGAATGGAATGATGAGCTAACACTGACAGCACATTTCGTCGACGATCAAACAGTTCTAGGAGGTGGTAGGAGGTCCAAATATTCAAAGGGTGTTAGGTGAGACCATATAGCGACTGACCTGAGGAAAGCGTCGCTTCGTTCAAGCAAGCTCATTGTTGATACACATCTAGGATTGGACTACAGGGAAGAGCATCCAATAGTGCATCTTGATAGCTCAATTGGACAAAGGAGTCCACTAATCTCTTTGTGCCAATCATATGCGCAATTGTTTCTCTGGCCCACCGAAGGGCATGCAGATGTTTGCAAAATCCAGCGCGTGATCTGAGTCAAATTAGGTTGACCGGAGCGACCTACTGCAGCGTATAATACCCAGCCAAGGAAACTGATAACGATGTGGTCTACCTGGGAACAGAATTGTATAGAGAACGGAGAGCTCTAGGTTGCGGAACTTTTCTCGTTATGTATGAGATTGGTGCTGGAAAGAAACCGGGGGTTTTCTTCTAACAACATGAAAAGCCGTGTTCCAGTATCTGCGCGTCTCGTGAAGCGCGAGCTAAATTCCAAGGTGGTGTTCATATGAGAACAGAGGACTGACCCATGCAATGAAATCAACAGGAATTATGCGAACATCCGATTTGTCCAATTTACATAAATGTAAGTGGCATTCGCGTTAAAACTCGTCCTTGACAGAGTCCCTGATGCAGTCAGTTGGGGCGTAGGCATAAAGTTCATATAAGTTGCGTTCATTTTCGATGCTTGGTGATACGAAGTGCTCCCTTAAGCTGAACTGCGCATAGTAGATTAGTAACTGCAACCACTAGCAATGCAGCTTCGGCTTTGTTACTTCGTGCTAATCCCACACCAGCCAAACCTGCTGCAGCTGCTTCTGAGTCAGTGGAAAGACGAAATCGGTACATGGTTCTGCGATCAGAATGGCATGTCAGTCTGAGTACACAGCTGGGGCCTGCAATTAGGTTTCGGAAACGCAACGAGCTTTATTGGCAAGAGATCCAGAGTGCGGGCGAGGGCGGCCTGTTGACCAATCTGCATAAAAGTCCATAGGTGTTAACCAGCTAATCGGAATATGGATCAAGGTTAAATTGTATGTCGAATGAGATTTCGATTGTCGGCAAATCGGGCATTGGAGGTAGAATCAACGCAGGTCAGATTGGAAAAGAACTGTTGTGTTAGCGTGTGATGGCCTATGACGAACGACGAACGCAGCAGTAGCAGAAGCATGAAATGAAGGTAAATCATTGATTTTCCTCAGCGCGCATAATACTACCATGTTGCCCAGGCCGAAGAAGTGAATTGACTTAGGAGTTTTTGCTTAAAGTCTCGGACACAAATGCTCACCCGCACGAATGCAGGGCGAAGTCAGATCGCGTCCACTGGGAGCCGGTGACAGTTTTTACTGTCCATACGCTTTTTGTAGGGAAATCAACTTTATTGGGAACCAGTCTACCCACAAATTTAGACTACATCTAAGATATTACCATGCTTTGCTGACGCGAAACAAGGAGCGGTAACTTTACTTAGTGGCAAATCACAGCTGCCACGTTATAGTGTTGTACTCGGTCATCTAAGGCATTTTATGGGGAGATGGATTGCTTGGCAAAAACGCACTACGACCTGGAACACTGGAGCCAAACTTCTTGCTAGCACGAGGTAAACCGGATCCACGAAGCTGGCACCACGAGTAGTTGGTTGGGCAATTTAGCCGGGCTTGAATATGCATTACATAGACTCTAACAATCATTGAACGATAAAAATCATTATTCTTGTTTAGTCTAGTATGCAGGATGCACATGCGTTATTTCAACATTAAATCGTGATGCTCTCCAGGTAATGGTCTTTCTAGTGTAAAATGTGCTAGCTATATTGTTCGACACTGGGCCAATATGACAGGAAAGCAATACTTAATCCATGGGATAGATAAATAGAGCTTTGGACTGGAATTGCGAGACATATGTTGCTTCATTACAATGCTTTCTGGCAAAGCACCTGCACCAATTAACCATTGAATCAAGAAGCACCTATAGAATTCTCTATGCAACCGCAGAGACAGACCTATACTAAGTGTACATCTAGGATAACGGCTCGCATATTGCCATGTTG
This sequence comes from Dicrocoelium dendriticum, assembly GCA_944474145.2. Classification (NCBI taxonomy): domain Eukaryota; kingdom Metazoa; phylum Platyhelminthes; class Trematoda; order Plagiorchiida; family Dicrocoeliidae; genus Dicrocoelium; species Dicrocoelium dendriticum. The sequence goes on from OX104070.1 coordinate 16,210,835, forward strand.
TTCACATTAATCTAACGCTTACACTAATATTATTCAGCGGCTTATCGGTTTGATCAATGCCCAGACATACGACTTACCTATTTTTGATACTGTAGGTTTACCCGTAGTATACTGCGAACCTGTCAACTAACTGCTATTTTAACGGACATAAATCACTGTTTAAGGTCGTTCATTATCAACTGGTTGCTCCTACTTTGTCTTCTCTCACATTTCTGCTTCCTCAGCCAAATAAATGCATTTGTTTACGAAATCTCTCGCGTACCGCCATGTTACAAGTGGATAAAGATCAAACTGATTAACGAATACAACTATCGTGACCCATTTTAACAGAACCGCAGTTCATATTGAGTCTATGTGTCTCAAACTGTTCGCATAACCGTCGTTAAAACGCATATTAATAATGAATATTTAAATGCTCTTGTGTCAAATTTATTAATTGCTTGCGTAAAGCTGAAACATTTATTTGCCACTTTGGTAACAAAATTGCTCATGGGAAATATAACATATTTCGAGGCAATATGATAAAATGACATATAATTCTGAGCAGACTCAAATCATATATACAGAAGTTAGCAAGTAAGTTATTGTAATTTCACCGTCTCCATACATATGGACATTTAGTACAGGTGGAGCTTTAAGTGCACAATCAGAGTAGTACCAACTTTACCAACATTGGTGATCATGTGGGACGGAGTAGACGGTAGGTAAAATTTTAAAAAACACTGTAGAGCTAATGTTAATTGTATGTTCATTATTTCATTAAAATAAAAGGTTGTCCACCTCTTGCTTTGCGGTCGAATCTATTCATTCTGCAGCGCATACATTAGAGCTGTGAGATTAAATTTTACGGCTGTGTTTCCTTGCTTATACTGAAGCATTTGGAAGCCTAGGTTAATCAGTGTGTTTTTCGGAGTCACCCCTTTCACCACTGGCACCCAACGACTGACGGTTATGTGCTTGTTTGGACTCATCAGCTGCAGATAACTAGAAATGGGATGGAACTCCAAACCTACTAGCTAATTTTTGAAGCATTAATTGCCATGATCCTTTGGAATCGCATGGCACAGCTATAGGGAATTCCAACGTTATTCAGATCTTGGTTCACATTAAAATAGACCTCCGACAATTTGAGCAAAGTTATTCCCTCGATGGGAATAAATAAATTGTGACACTCTGCTGATACGAATGTCTTTATTGCCTAATCTTCAGCGAATTACGAGCCACGAGTATACACAAAAAGCATATATTGTTATTTCGTAACAAACAATCGCATGCAGACATCGCGAAATTAACAACTGTTTCGGGTAAATGCTTCAGCTTCAAACCTTTACAGAGCACTGATTTTCTGTGGCAAGCGTCAAATCGAGATTTTAGATTTTTTCAAAGTTGCTCGGACATAATACCTGATAATTTACTTTTTGACCATAAATAGTAGAATGGGGAAACATCAAACCGAAGTTAATAGCTCAGGTAACAACTAGACAGCTAAGTAAGTGTCCTTTGGACAAGATACTACAATAGATTTTATGAAACTCTTTCGCACACCTACTTCTGACTTCACATTTGCAAGTTTTCCCAAGCATCTCTTGACCAAGTTGGTAGCTTTGCAGATGTTTGACACTTGTTGCTTGAGAGGCAGCTCTGCAATTATTGTATGCAAGTCCGGTACTGAAATTATAGGCAAAAGCATGAATTCATTTGTGGCTCAGTTGTGGTTTACAAGCATTATGTTGCTCTTAACTGTGTTGCAGATGAACGCTTTCATTATTATCCTGGAAATTTTTCCAAATGATAACATAATTTACCGCATCTCAGATGTTCATACACCTACATTGGCGAAATGCACCGTCATATTTATGGACTGGCCTTAGGATTTCCCATTGGGATTTAGCTGGTAGAAATCTTAATAGCGAAATTAGTATTTGGTCAATTTCGAAAGCATTTCATTGGGACTAACTTGTACTTGTAACATTTGCTAATCCGGTGAACACACAGTGTAGTCGTTGAAGGCCTTTAATGCAGCTCATGAAGTCTCCAATACACGTGTGAAAGCGTTGGAAAGCAGTTAACTTTCCGGCATGTCGAAGTTATTTGTAACGGACGGATCTTGCATCAGTACTGGGTACAGTATAATAACATGCACAGTGTAATACACTTACTACACAATATGCTTCTGATTCCATCTCTTGATTTCAGGGCAAGGATTGCTTCTAGTTCTGATCCCGTTAACGAAGAAGTGCATAGCAAATGATTGTCACCAAAAAATAAAATTAAAACATTTGAGAAAAAAATAAGAAAGCCACCAAAAAGCATTGATCTCAGTAATGAGCCTTTCAGATACCTAACAGTTAACACCCTGTTGCTGTTTTCCCACCTCCACTCCTGAAATATGAAGTTGTGTGTACCTATTTCGTTTTCCGCTTCGGAGATTTTGACTACAAAATCTCATTGCTTGTAACTACCATGTAATTTCATCTGCGTTCGATGACTCATTCAGTGCTCACTTATCAGTACGGCACAGTCTCATTTCCAACCAACACTTTTGTTCAAACTGGTTCGCGCCGGCAATGCATGGGTGCTCATAATAAATGGCGTGGGTTTATATTCGAGTTTGATCGACAATAGAGGGATTCCATAGAGCAAATTCATGCAAGGGGACAATGAGTCCAAAAATGTTGGTGTAGGATTTGTTTTATTAAAAATAAGTGGCTGCTCCGCTGATTTTAATATACTATTTAATCCGTTGCAAGCTAAGTTGCGTCATTAATAATTAATGATATTCGAATGCGATACTAGAGTCCAGCAGATTTGTACACTTTCTCCTGCGCTATTCAGTTTCGCAGTTTACTGGAGTATGCATTATGTGCTTGTCTGCTATCGTCGTGTTGAAGTTAGTCCTAACATCTGGCTGTCAGACCTAGCATTTGCTGGCGATATCGCTGTTCTTGCGTAAGATCCTGAATCACTACAGCTACGACTAAATCGGATCAATCAAGCAGCCACCCTGATTAATCTAGAAAGTAATAGCCGCAGGACGAAGCACCTGCTATCGACAGTCACCCAGTAAGCCTCGTCACTCTCCTCATTAGACGGTTCTTTGAATTTGTTCCTGGATTTAAATACCTTGGATCTGCTTTTATAACTAAGGGTCGGTACACATCCGAAATCCGATATCATATTGACAGCGACAAAAAAGCCTTCTCACATTTAAGTAACAAGTTATGGATAGGACGTAGATTCATCTGAGAACGAAAATCCGAGTATTTTCGAAAACCATTTGTGCCATTTTACTCCATAATTACGAAACATGGACGCGGCAATCCGAAGGCACCAGGAAGCTGGAAGTATTCGACCACTATATTTACATATTATCTTAAAAGCGCCCTGGCATGCGCATATCATTGATGACGAAATTCCTAAACGCTGGTGGTTTCTTCTGTAGCCTACTGCGCTCAGTAAAAGCCGCAGACGTCAATGGTTTGGTCAGGTCCACCTCAGAACAGGCGCCTACTTCTGTAGGGCCAAGGGTTCGCTCTCCACTTACCAGGGATGATGCCGTCGCCGTGGTATAATTTTGAAGACGTACCTCGCCGCAAGGAAATGGGATGTCGATATTTTTGGGTTCCAAGTTGTACCTAGTCTTCGTCACTAAAAGGATCACTGGATTAGTGTCAATGCAAAGTTTGTCGCAGAGCGCCTCTTTTGGGCAGCTGCAATCCAAAAATGCATCAAGCCTGCACGGGAGCTAGCAACAGTATAGCAAATTAAAGTACGTAGGTTGCGTCACAATGAGCAAGTTGTTGTTTTATCTGATGGCAAGTTATACTGATTAGACTAGAGGAAATGCAAACAGGACCTTCCACTTCGCTGCTGCCAAACGGATTGTTTGGAAATGGCCTGTCCTGAAGATACACTGCATTCCGATCCCTGTCAAAAGTATCATCCTCCTTAGAAAAGCGTTGGGATTTCGTGTTTGAAGCCATTTTGACTGCAGGGATCCTCATACGCATTTCCCGTGAAGGTCGGTTTATCGGAATGCTTACGATGTCGGCAGTCTTAAGGTTGTTGCGTCTCCAAAAAAACGGTATGAAGTATAGCTAATCGGGCTGTGCACATTCCTCTCCCACGCGGGGACGAATCTGCGCTAAACGATGACACTGTAACCTTAGTTAGAGAAAAGGACAAACACAGCCTTAGAACTTATCAGCTGAAGCGGGTTATGACATTCTACAATGGAACTTAAAGATCTGGAGTCAAAAGCAGTCTTTCGTCGGATTATAAAACGCATGGTTTAGGAGTAATATGGCGGAATACATGATCTCACACATTGGTCAAATCAGCCAAAAATATATTATTTACTAACATCTAACTTTTCCGAATGTGGGTGGGACTGTTTGCTACAGAGATGATTAGGTCAAATGACCTATGATGCAACATGTTCTATTTGGCAAAGTTCATAATTGCGCATGAAAATTTACTGTGACCACTTGCACAATTAGTCTAACATGATGTGGTTGTTTTATTTGTATTAAGACAACTTGGATAAAGGCTTCTTTCAACTCTTTCGAAATTGTATGAAGGGGTATGGACAGATTCATTTTTACAATCAATTGATGTCGTGCAAAAAATATTCCTTTTCTCTGTTGCAACTGATTCTAAATGATAACGTTAATGCAGCACCTGGTTAACGTCGATTGACCATGAGCGAAATTGACCATGAGACCTGACGCTTGAACAAAGTGTATTTAAAATAAAGTTAATCTTCTAATATGCAAAAGTTACGGAGAGTCCGCCTACTCGACCTGTCCCATATTGTTTGAGAGTAAGCTGCCTCATCCGTTTCAATTTATTAATGGATTACAGGAAGGCTAGAATATACATAGTAGTGAAAGATAGATATCTCATAAGCACTGCTTTAAATGTGCACTAATTAGCATTTGAGCATCGTTGGCTTCTGGATTCTTGCCGAAATTATTGCTTAGGATAATCCGTCCATCTTAGGATCGCGAACAGTTTTGGATAAACCTTATCTTACCACTTGTCAAGATTGTAGGGGAAACAGGTCAACACAAGAATTTTCCAGTTACTAAAATTGTAATTCTTTCCCACCTAGCGTCTTAGGAAATTTGAACTAAGCAAATAGTTGCTGTTTACCCTTCACGTTTGGGTACCGCGGGTAATTACTACCACCGCTGGACACAAAGATTTCCTAGTAAACTAGTGGCATTTTGATGTAATTGTTGATTACTTCTGTCAATAATTCATGCGCTGAAACAAAATTCTGTTATCCGCTTAAATGCATTAATTAAGTAAAGGAATGTAGAGCTGAGGCTCAAGCAAATTATAAAAAGGTTAGGTAGTGAAACTTTGCTGGAGAACTGCCCTTGGCATATTACCTATTTAGTGAGCAGACTGATTTGGAAGTAACGATACAATGAAGAATGAATTCATACGGTTAAAGAAGTGTTGCATTAAAAGTCAGTTTAGGTAGTCCGTGGAGCTACCGACATAACCATAAATATAATAATGACAGTAAAACAGTTCGTAATTTAAATATGAAATTAAGGACATACCGTTTCTTCCGCCATAGTGCTGCAATCCGCTTATAGTCAGAGCACCTGCAGTTAACATCAAATAATTCCATGGTAAACTCCAGATTTAGGATGGAGACGTAGTGCTAAGTGACCAAGTGTAGGTGGACGAGTGCATTATCTAACCGTCTTTTAAATACTGTTAGTGTGAGTGCAGTGACTATAGATTCTGTGACTGCATTACACTGATGACGGACAGGAATGGAAAAACAATTGTTACAGCCCTTCAGGCGACTGTACAGCGAGTTTCGGTGCGTGGCCCCTCAGGTTTTTATTGCTGCTGAGTTGCAGTAAAGGGCGGCACACAGCTGCGTGTCTTGCAGAATCAAATATGCCATAAGCAGGTCATCTTGTCATCTGCGATTGCAACCACTGAAAAACCCCAATCTCTGTAGCCACTCCAGGTATGAAAGATGGTGCATTCCAACTCTGATCTTAGATGCCCGATGTTATGCTTGCTCCAATGCATTAAGGTCGTGTTTCAGCCATCGATGCTAGGCTTGAATGGCGATTCGACATGGGCGCGAACATATACACCGAGTAAATGTCAAAATAAGGAGCTGTGTATTTGCGCAAACGCCCGTGGCAACAGCCAGCCTTTTTGGTTTCCAACCCTTGATGTCGTTTCGGATTTTCTGGAGCAACCCAAGTCACCTTGAACTAGGACACCAAAGTCACATTCGAGATGTTGTTGTTACAGAATATTCGTTCCGATTCCGTATGAATAGCTGCTCGGATATCGGATGGAAAGCACCTAGCATTTATCGACTTTGAACTGCAGAAATGTTTAGGTTGACCATTGTTATACCGTAGCTATATCACTCTGAGGTAGATGCTGGTCGGCGTTTATCTGAATCTTGCAAAAATTAGGAAGTTTGTAGTGATTCCCTGTGAAAGATCATAATAACTCGCAAAAACAATCGTAGACCTTGGACTGAGCATGGCGGCACACCACACTCGACTGGTATGTCGGATAAATAGCTCTGCCCTATGACAACTAAGTGCCGTTGAAGTAGTAAGTTGGCAATCCCGCTTAAAAAGGGTTGCCGACCCCGTAATGCTGAAGTTCGGAGAGTACTATTCGATGGCCTGGACGATCGAAAACTTTTAAAAATTTACCAAATAGATCACATCAACGCCTTTCCAGCGTATGACCAAGTGGGTGAAGCCCGATAGTGTTGCGCGTCAGTGTTTATTTTCCAATCACTGGGATCCGGGCATTTTTGTCTTCAACAATAAGCAGACAACAGCAGTGGATATCCTTCCGGCAAACAAATCTCAATTTATCAGCTTAGTTAAGCGGTGAACTTTGATGATTACATCACTTGATCTATCGTTTAGTTAGCTAATTCTGTAAAATAAATCAAGAGAAGTTTAATAACAGACAACAAGAAATGGCTAATTTTGACCGTCACTGACTTAAAACGTGTTTCTTTCGTATCATTCCGCTGTATCAGTTACTTTTACTTAAACACAAAGCATCGCTCAGTCGTAAAGTTCCATAAATTAGAATAAGATAATAACGAACGTTATTAAATCTAGCTGCAAGGCTGTGTGCGCGCTTAGATTTCAAAGCCCCTGTAGGCCTTTGGCGTCAGTTATGTCCAAGCTACCCAGCTTTGCTACCATTGGTAGATAAAAAGTTAGTAAATATTACAAATCTAAAATATTAACGTTTCCTATGAAAATCATGATGATACCTAGAAGATTGCCTAACAAAGGAATTATGCTATTACTCTGAACTGCACCATCCTTCCTGAATTGAAGCATTTTCATAAGAGCGTAAATGAGCTTATTCACATAAAAACTGAATCATGGACTGCACCGTTTCCTTGCTTGCAGTTTTGAGATCGCACGATTATTTACACCGTTTTATTTGGTGAAGACAAGACCTGTGCGGTATCAAGTACCTTAATGTTGCTGCATGTAGGCTACCACCTATATTTATCCTAATTTCTTTCCACGGATTTTTAATACTTAATTAGGTACGCATATATTAATTCACTGCAATCACCTTATGAGTAATTCTATTACGCCCTTATCTTGTTATGACGGAGCGAAACATGATATTATGCAACACAAAAATTAGGCCAATATTACCAAATAAAAACTCAGAGTTCAAACACATGTTTGCTTAAGATAGCAAGATTTGGCACAATATTCAGATGAATGATGACGTGCATGTGCTTCAGAGTGGCATACACACGGTACATCAATGGTCTTTTCACAAGTTACTGCATTCCAAATGGAGTACATGCAAGACGCCCACATCAGAGCAGATAATCATAGGCAGTCGGAACGAATATTCCACAACCATCAACTCTCGAACGTGATTTGGATGTTTTATTCCAAATTAACTTGGGCTGTTCCAGGCAATCAGAAAAGAATTCAAGGGCTGGAAACCAAAACGGTGGGCCGTTGCTACGGGCGTGTGGACAAATAAACAGGTTCATCTTTTGACAAACGCCCAGTCTGTAGGTTTGCCCCAATGTTGAGCACGTAATTCAACCCTGGCATCCATAGTAGGAGCACAACCTTACTGCACAGGAGCAGCATCAAATTCGGACACATAAACACGTAACTATAATGCGAAATCTTTCACACGAAGGGAGGTTAAAACGATTGGTGTATTCAGCGGACGGTATTGCGGAATACGAGGCAATGTTAACGTAACAGCAACTCAGCAGAAAAACCATGCTCACGGGCCACTCATTGAAACTCACAGCACTGTATCGCCATCTGAAGTGCAACAGGCATTTCCTTTTCATTCGTGGATGTTACCCGATATTTACTAACCTATTGCTTTCCATTTCGATAATCCCACCAACTGGTCAATGAGATTTGTACATTAGCGCTGGTTAACAAGGATACGTTCCAAATGAGGACCATTAAGTTTTGAGCACCATTTTGCTAGTGACCAATGACACACTATTCCTACTTGTTTTGTCCTCCCATACTTTACATCCATGCTGAACTGCATCTGGCTCACAACTTCAGTGACTTGTAATTTCCCCTGGTAACATGTTTCTCCTGACTAGCTACATCCATCCTCGTATTTTGGTAGCTCATCAAATACATTCCACTCTGTCCGACTGCAATTACTCTCTGATGTCGGCGGTTAATTTCGCGCAAACACTCGGGCTAGCATGCGCAAGTCCTACAAAAGGTGACCCCGATTCGCATGCGCTAAATTAAATATTTTTTATCAGCGAGTTCGTTTTCCCCATTATACACATGTAGTCATTTGTTTTTAGCCAGATTCAATAGTGTAACTCTTTCTGTTCATCTTTTATTGTTCCGATCACATTTCGAATGTACTAGCTGAGCCGCTTCACAGCGTAAACATGCTTACTCTGGCTGTTCCAAGTTTCATGGAACAGACGTTTGGTTTGCGATAACCGAAATCTAACTGGAAACTAAGAACATAAGGTCGGATGGTCCTAGGTGCAATCAGATTGTCCAACGCCTCGCTTCGTCGGCCATGACGATATTGAGGACATTCTACTCTACCCATCGAATGAGGTAAAGTATGAAACGCTGAAGCAAACGATTCTAATAGAGTTACTGCGCATGGTACGTGCTCCAGTTAAATAGCTCGATGGTCTCAAGCTGGGAGGTTGAAAGGCGCCTAAGTTGTCAGCGCCGTTCAGTGCATCACTGGTCAATTAGTATTAAGCGAAGTGAAAAAGAAACTGTGGTTTGCGCGTCTCCCAGTGCCATGCGCGTCAATCACCTCACTATTTCTGGATATGCCTCTGAAAAAACTGGCTATGAAGACAGACACAGCGTTCGAACATCTTCAGCAGCAGAAGACCAGTAGCTCCGGTGGTTATTCCACCAGAGAACATCAGATTTCATATTTGCTGCGATTCGTCAGGCCGGTCTTACCCTAAATATGAGGCAATTGCGCTACTTCGCAGTAGTATAGCAGAAATGATGGCTTTGAAGCAGCGTGTGGTTTCATCAGATGCTGACTACGGTTTGGTTGCCGTTCACTGCAGTTCTTATGTGCTTGCATCGAGTAGGTCTCGCTAGAGAAATAGGCGCAGCATTTTATTTGCACGTTCTCAGTCCATCAATACTAAATAGGTTGAAGAGTATGTTAAAATCATAGCCAATACGGTAGAAACGCTAGATGCTGTCGTACTCCCTGCATTAGGCCTGATTCAACCGCTTCAGGGAAAGCAAACCGCCTGCAAACTAGCACGACCAACATGACTCTCTATAACCAAACAACTCTTTAGTTTCACATTAAAGTCCGACGTCCTTACAACACTTTCCTCATCAACACTGTATCGGAAGTCAACGTCATCCCCGCGGACGCAAACGGTAGCAATAAAGTATACATATAACTAACGTCAGACCAAAGGAACTTTGATAGCTTTATTCAGTCAGCACATAATCAACCCGGACCACAATCCTCGAGGAGATTTTCGGTGGGGCGTCAATGTTACGTCTGTACCCTTCGCAATTATTGTTTAGACTTCGTCCGACATTTTGAGTTGATTGTTGATGCTGGTCGACGCAGCCTTTTAGACGACCTTACTTAACTAGGGGTTGTAGGCGTTCTTACGGACAACAGATTTGCTCAAATTTGTACATCCAGTTCCCTCCGCGTCCGACCAGTTCCGTTTCCTAGCTATGAAGTTTCTTTTACAAAACCAATTGCGTCACGTGTGCGTTGTTTTGCATTTACAAATCACCCGTGTCCACAGCGTGAAAATATTGTGTACTGCCGGAGATTCAAACTTGTAGGTAGGTAATCCTACGACCTGATGGCATCAAGTGATCCCCGGCTCCGCCATGTGAAGGACATTTCAGAGTCATCCAACTATAACGACCAAGTATATGTAATCGATCGCCACGAGAAGTGTGAATCAGTGCCTATAAATCTTTTAAAAGTTGCCTATATCGACAACGACAATACCACTACAAAATCGCCTGTTCTTCCGCCAACGACGCACTACGGCAACATCAACTGGGAGTCCTGCATCAATAAGGACTGCGTCAGGCCAACTGGTACGTATCCTTCGGCATTTTGATATGATAGTTCCTTTACTCTGCATAGGTTCTCTTAAACATTTTTGAAAATAACAAAAAATTGCAAAATATGTTGAAACTACGAAGAAAGTGTAAAACGATTTGAAATCCTCACCGAACAATAGTACGGTTAATTTGGTTCTTCACTCATAATTGCCCTACATCATTGTCTCTACCGTTTTTCGTTTGCTTTCCCGTGTATCGATATCAGCTCGGCCGCAGGTCCACAATGGAGTCGGACGATTAAACTCGTGCATTGAAGACTTCCAGCCAAACTGCAACCCTCCCTACGAATCGCGCTTTTCGTATGCTATTTTTGTCGCCACAGCGTTATGGCGGACACGGGTGGGAGACCGCCAGCATCCGTTCGCATGAGCTCTTCATTGCAACGGAATCGTATGCAGCCAAACTAGACCCTACGAGTCACTGCGACGGTCCGGTCTAGCAAAAAGCTGGCTGGCGACAGATAGTCCTCACGTAGCTCGAAGGGCTGTATGCACAGTTCCAAGCAAGGGGAGGGAACGCATTATTACCCCGCTTTTCATAACAAGTAGTCGTTTAGAGTCAGGAAAATATCGGTGCTCTCAAAGTAACGGAATCGAACTTAGTAGAGGCTGTAATGGGCTACTTCGAAAGGTCCAACATCATAACTTCGGAGAAACACTAATTCCGTCAGTATCGGTCATGTACTACCAACCTAATACTTACCCGTGGCAATTGGACCGAGATAGCTGACAGTGAGAGCAGACTTAATGTCATTTACCTAGACTTTTTCAAATCATTCGAGCGCTACATCACAGCGTCCTTCTCCAAAAGCTGCAAGCATACGTGGTTGGAAACCCTGTCGTTGGGTGGATCGCAAACTTCCTCTATCAGCGACGCCTTCAGGTTCGATTTAGATGTTCATTTCTGATCCAATTGCTGTGGACTGCGGTGTTCCATAGGAGTCAGTGTTGTGGCCGCTGTTATTCTTGTTCTACATAAACGTCCTTGCGCGTGACATAAAGTCAACGTTCCTGCGTTTCGCCGAACACATCATGGTGTAGTGAGCAATCGATTGTCAGGAAGAGCACTTTATGTTGCAACGAGACTTAGATTGAGCTTTTAAAAGATCGAAGGCAAATCTACCTCGTTTAACACGGCTAAGTACAAAACTATGCATGTCCGCCACAAGCTCACCATTGTATATAAGCTTGGAGATGATATTATGAAAACCGCCTCACATGAGCGAGATCTTAAGGTGGTAATCCAAGGAACTCGGCTGTTCGACGCCGTCCTTGAAGGCTTCCGAAACTGTGAAACAACATGTTGCTCAGTTAAGGAGGACGTTCGGGAGTTCGATCCCCCCATCTCTCTGTGACTGATCAATGCATAGGTGATGATTCGATGTAGAGTGCGCGATCCAGGCTTGGTAACCCTGGTTGAAACGGGCTCTGGTTGCCACGGAGAACGCACAGCAACGAGCAACGAAAATGTGCAGAGTTTGTCCCAACTGCAATTTCATGAGCGAATGATAGAGCTGATATGTTACAGCGGATGATATCGCCGTCTACAAGGTGACCTCCTCCTTGCATTTCGGATTACGAAAAACCTTATTAACGCTTGTCGCCACTTCCTGAAGCTTAGCTGTAACACAGAATGGCGTTCGTTCCGGAGTTTTGACAACAACAGGTGACACTATGACATCATCGATGCCTTCGCGCGATACTAATATACGGTTGGGCGGCCATCCGGTTTCGGATTTACCTGTCACTGTGGCTCACCACAGGACGCCTTCCCCTACAGAGGGACCGTGGGTGGTTTGCGCTACGCTACCCACAGCTCCATCCACACATCCAACATCCAGTGTAAACCCGAAGGAATAAGACCGGGAGGCATGTGGATGGGAGCCACGTTTCCTCAATAGAGCCGCCTCACACTCCTTCACAAGCAAACACAATCACGCTGTATTTGGGGAATCAAGCACACACAAGGCGGTGGCTGGACCGTAGTCCACTTCACACAGATTGCATGGAACCACACTTCAAGCCTTGCACGACCACAAGGACCGTGGACCCCTTCCTCTCCAGCAACGACCAACTGTCTCCTAGAGCCGGTGTGGACCAAGCAGTGTGTAATATATATATGCAAATATATATATTTCTAAATAGTTATATGAAGCCATTACGAGTTGGTCAAACAATTTATTTATTCATTCCGTATGCACGTTCGCTAGTGGTGGAAAACACAACAGCTTTCGTGCCACAAAAAGGGACAGAAAATTCGAAACAGCGGTACGGTGACACAGTAACCAGTAACGGATAGACATCGTTTCGGAAACCTAACAATAGGCTATTTTGCCGCATAAAACGTATAATATTATGCCTAACAAACGAGATCGTGGTGGAGGTGAGACCAAGCGCGAGGGGAGGGACAAAAAATTCGCAACACAATTGCCATTGATGTGGGCTCCCAGCCATGACAACAATTGTATCCAGCCAAAGGTGTTCATTGTAAATCTGTTCCCAACCAGGGATCCAAGAGGTTCCCTCCGCGGCCAAATTCGTAGTGAACGCCTTCATTCCTACTGGGCACTTCATCACTTGGCCATCCAAACCGCACTCCCACGCGCGTAAACAAAGCACATCGCGAGAGTCGGTGGGCTGGCATGTGAAACACGTGGCCCAGCCATCCGAGCCTTGTGCGTTAAATAACAGTGCTGAGCGGTTCGCTTTTTCTTCCTGCGTCATGAACAACGCGTCAAAAACGCTCATTGCTCACACGGTGTTCCCGCCAGATATGAGCCAAACTGCGAAGGCACCGGTGTTCGAAAGTAACTAGATTCTTTAGTTCGGCTGCTATAATGGGCCAGTTTACATAACCGTACAGTGGAGTTGAACATGTAGCTGCTTTGTAAACTATCCTTCAGAGTGAAATAGAGAGAGCGATGTCGCGCCGGTGATATAGGTAGAGTTAGCAATAGCGCCTGGTGCTTTTGCTAAACGGCTTGTGACCTCGTCTTCAATTCAAACCGCGCTGATACAACTACCCAATTAGGTATATTTTTGTCCGAATTCCAGCTGATCCCCACTAAGAGTGAGAGGAAGTGGTCCATGCCAAGCTTGGAGGAAAGCTTTGCACTTGGAAGGGGCAAAGTATAGCTCAAAACGGGAGACAACCAGTGCCGCTTGGCACGTCCGTGTGCTGTCCTAAATGTGGGTAATATCGTCAGCACACACCACCTGGGAGTGACACAACGATCTAAACCTTGTCCTGGGAAGGCGTTCTGCATGAGGTTGTCAATAGCGATGTTGAAGAGGAATGGTGACAGCGGGCATCTTTGTCTTACAACGCTGGATATATTGAACGACATCGAGAGCTTGTCGTTAGCCCTTAATCTACCCGAGCTACGCGCGTATAACGCTGGCGTATTTACACACAATTGTTTAGCAGACAGATCCAATGGACAAGTCGATCCACCGAATCAAAGATGCTTTTGATGTCGAGGAACACGACAGCGGTAGGCGGCCAATATACGAGACAGTGATGGAATTACTGATGCAATGTAGTTATGTGATCAATGCAGCCCCGACCACGACTTAACCTGGCTTGCTCCTAACGAACCTGGCCTTCACGAGTGCCAATCAGTCTGTGAATGATTGCAGATGCAAGTTATTTGGAGGTGGTAAAGATCAGATTGATTCGTCTATGGTTTCCGCATTCCGAACGCGAGCCTCCTTTGAAGCTTGGGACAATAACGGAGCGGCTCCAGTCCGTAGGAACAGTTTTCTGCTCCTACATGTGAGTTGGTACTAGAAAATGTATGCCTATCAAAGCATGGTGGGGGGACGAGAATTGGGGATTGAGAACGAGGGAGAGGAAAAACGTTGTTATTGGAATTGGACGATAAGGGTAATAAAGCGTAAGAATGGGAATATGAAGACGGAAAGGTATGGGCAGTAGCATCCAAAAACCCATATCCACGTTGTTCGATGCGGCAGCTAGGGCACGGTAGATTATCCACTGCGCTGACCAGAGCATCCGGAATTTGTCTGAGGAAGGAAGTAAAGTAAAATCAGATTATGTATGAAACAAAATCATTTTACATACGAAGATTCTTCACGGTTTTCAATGCTCAAAGCACTAAAGATGTGTATTATTACAGTTCCGTATAAAGTTCTCTCACTGCTTCCGATTTCTGACCGCGTCTTGAAGAGCTCTGTGCTACTAATGCTCTTCATCATTTCCTCCCCATCCAGGAAGAACTAGGGGTCCAACAGCGGTTAGACTTTATTATACCGAAATCACGCCAGGTGCAAGGATAAACTTCACGTGGTAGCCTCCAACTAGGTTCTGAACCAGCAATTAGAGCGCGACGTGGAAAGCGCACAGTCGGCATGCGTAGGACGTGACCAAGGCATCTCAACCCACGCAGCAAAAGCAGCTTATCGTAGAGGATACCAGCATTCCCAATTGCGCGTTGTCTAACATCCTCACTGTGAGTTCGGTGTTGCCACTACACACGGGCGATGCTCCTCAAACAAGCATTGTCGAAGGCCGAAATATGGCGCTTGTCCTCAACACGAATTCGCCAGCACTCGATCTCACACCAAAAAGTAAACAAAAGGGGGCACTGTAAATGCAGTCCATTGTCCGGATGGAAATGTTACGACGACGCCACAAGTGTCTAACAGATGCTGATCTGGCTTTAGCAGTGCACTTCCACCGGCTCCATTAGAATTAGATCTCTTGAGAAACGACGCAAAAATATTTATCCAGCTGTTTATGCTATTAGAACACGCGTATGAACAGCGGATCAGCATGAATATCAAGCAAATTATAATAGTCGATGAATGTGTGCCCGTTAAGCGGCACTAATCCCGTTGGGTTGTTTTCTGGGGTTAACGAAAATCACTAATAACAAGTTTCAACTCTAAGTTTGAAACGATGGACTTAGCGTTTTTTACGCTACCGTTCTGCAATCCGCGTTGCTTCACACCACTCACTGATAACTGCAAATAAATCCATGGTATAAATTCCGGGAGTAGGATGGAGACATATTGTTAAGTAATAAAATGAAGTAGCTGGGTACTTCATCAGACCGTCCTTCAAATATTGTTATTGTCGTGCAGACAACCGATTCGAGGAGTGTCTTCCACGGGTGACACACGCGAATAGTAGTTCTTGCATCACTCCAGACGGCTACACTGTTCGGCTAGTTCAATAATAACCCTCTCACGTTTGTATTGCTTCTAAGTTGTAGTAAAGAGTGGCCCACATTGTTTGGATTATGTAAAATCAAGTGTGCCGTTATCAGGTCACCTCGCAATCGGCGAAATTATCCGCTGAATACCTGCAAGCCTTTCATCCTCTGCTCATATGGGAGATTGCTCCTTTCGATGACGCACTTGGATGCCCGACGCTGAGACTGCTCCAGTGCATGAATATCGTGTTTCAACCATGCATGCTAAGCTTGAACTGCATATCTAAGATGGGTACGAACATACGCATTGAGCGTCTGTTCAAAATAGAGACTTCACTTTGTCCAGACTACCATCGCAATGGCTTGACGTGTTGGTCCATTCGTACCCAAAGCTAATTGGGATCGCCTGGAGCAACGTAAGTCATCCTGAACCAGAACACGTAGATCTCCTTCGACATCAAATGGCTGCAGCGCATGAGTTCCGAGTCGTTTTGTCTCGTTTGGATGGGATCGTATGGGGAGTACACTAAATTCACTCTCGTTGAAATGCCTTAAAGTTATTATTGACCACCGATGTGTTGAGTTTAGTTCTCTGAATTATTCACCTGAATATATCGTCTAAGCTTGGCATCGTCGGCAAAAAGTGGAAGGTTGAAGCGAGTTTCAGTTAGATAATTAACCAGCACCAAAAACAAATGTGGACCTAGAACTTGGAGTTGTGGCACACCAACCTTTATTAATATGGTGTCAAGTAAAGAGTTCCGAACCCTGACCAATAATTTCCGTTGAGGGATAGAGTTGGGTACCAGCTTAGAAGTGATTCACCGATCCCTTTATACCGGAGCTAGGAATGGAGTAATTGATGATATGGAGGATCGAATACCTTCTGAAAATTCAACGTGACCACGTCAAATTCCTCTCCAGCGTCAACTAACTCGGTCAAACTATTCCGTGCTACTAGTAACTTCGTTGTACACGACCGCTGTCGACGGAAGTTGTGCTGCCCGAGAGTAATGATGTTAGCTTTTCCCAGGTAAAACACCAGCATATCTGTCACGGTGGGTTCCATGACCTTGTACAGTAAACTGTCGAATTGTTAACGACCTGTGTTCCGGGGAACAATAAGCTTCAGTGGTATGTCAAAAATGGAGCTCTAACACTCTATCATGCGGCACCTCCACAGACGAAGCGGCAGACCCGTTTTCAAGAGGCAGACGCACTTCCTCACGGAAAGCGACACGTCACTAGTTTTACAACCACCACCGCTTTGGTGATGCAACCAGGAATTTTGCCCTGATTACACTCACGCTAAACCATCGAGTAGTCAACAAAAGGAAAAAGAGCAAGCCAGCCATTAAGTACGACGGCTGCAGATTGCCAAACACGTAAGCGCCTGCTTTACGTTCACGACTGCGTAACGGAACTTTCCTTCCTAGTTGACGATACTGCTGAGGTAAGCGTTGTACATGGAAGAACTGTAGAGCTCTATTGTCTTCATAGCGGAATTAAGCCTCAGGAAGCTAACATAATCATGATTCACACGTAAAGATGGACACTTGTAACGCTTGATAATTTAATCAAGCAATAGGTTTCTTTCGTTTTCCTCATCGTGGATCACCAAAGTCGTATTACTAGCGTCGGTATTTCAATGATTTATGGTCTGGTTGTAGATCTACGCCACACAAATCTTCGCGGTGGCGTTTCATTTTTTACCATACTTGGTAGCGTTGCACTGATCAACTTATTTGATCCCCTACTATCACTGCCCACCGACAGTATTTTCATGAATGGATTCTTTGAATCCCCACTTTTTATCAGTCGCCAGATCCTGCAGCAACGCATTTGCTTTGATTGATTCGATACTTTTGCATAGTACAGCAAGTACTGTTTTGGATGGTACTTAGTTAGAGCAAAGCAACTATCGTCTTTATCTATAGTAGTGATGAGCCCTCGCTGGTAGTGTACTGGTAGAACATGGTTCTTCTCATGGCACCACTGATAGAAAACGCTCAGTGCTGCTGCCAGATCCCTATCTGCTGACTGCAGAGCCTTCGGTCAGAGGACGTCGACTCCAGCAGAACTTTGGATACGCACGTCTAACTTCTTTAACACTGCTTCCGCAGTTAAGTTGATGTTGTCTAAACTCGATGGTGGATTAACCGAAACGACGAGACTATTTGAGCTCGTTACCTGCTGGAAAGTTTGGGAGCAATGAAGCCGTAAAAGCTCAGTTGCTTCCATTTCTGACACTGTGCATCCATCAGCCGTGAATAGTGCTGGAATCCCTCGTCTCACCTTTCGAAGGCCGTTAACGTGCTTGTTCAGAAATTTGGATTTCGTGTAGAATCGTTGCGTTAACTCTTGCTAATGCGTAACGTTTTCCTCGGGCGTCAGTTGCACACAGAAAGTACCATGTGTTACCTATGCAGTCCACTTTTCGCCATTCAGGCCGTCCTTGTGAGCTCTCCATGTCAAGTCACTCCAAGACTTACATTTACGTTTTCGGCTCCTCAGCAATGACCTATATTTGTTTTTACGTTGGAAGGACTTCCATTCTTTGTGCTAAACTTCCTCATGAGCGATTCTCAAGTTACATCTGGAGGGCATTCGGTCAAGAAAATTCAAGATATTTCCTTAACAAGCGTAGATAAAACGTTGTATTACGTGACGGTATGCACTTTACCTCCCTTCTTTCCTGGATATACCGCATAACATATACAGTCAAGTAGCAGAGTTTCATGTTACCAGCGTACCATTGCCGTGCTTGTAACTATCCCCTCGTCCATACGAGCTTCGTTAGTGAGCAAAAGATCCAGTATCAACGGCTTGTAAGCCGTTCGAAATCTGGTGAGAGAGGTTACTTGGTTGTACAGAGGATGGCAAACAATTAGCTCTTGCAAGCAGTCGTTAAACTGTGCATTGCCGGTTGTTTGCGCTTCAGTCTGATTCATATTGAAGTCTCCAGCGACAAGAAGGTGGGTGTAGGACATGTTAAAAGCAAAAGATGTTTGTCGTGGTCTAGACTTTACCTATCCCATATCTTTACTACATTCCAGTCGCCATTTCAGCGGAAGAAGATCACCTCTACCTTCTCCGTTCCATTTTTCAGCGCTTGACCTCACAACGTGTCACTGTGAACCCGATTGATTGTGAACTCGGTAAGTCAACGGGAAAATTCCTAGGTCACCTCGTTTCATCGTCGGGTATCTATGTCCTTTCTGATAAGATCCAGGAAATTAATGTCTTCCCAGCTCCGACCTCCTTCAAACATCTCCGTCGGTTTTGCGGTCTGGTCAACTACTCTCCACCCTCCATTCCTAGCTGTGCTCAGCTCATGCAGCCTCTGCTAATGTCCTTCCTAATATATATATATCCTGTACAATATACGTTGGATCCAGCTGCCTCCAACTACTCTAGTGTCCCGTATTGGACACCTCTCATACGTGTCATTGTTACCGACTACTATCCCAGACACCACCCAACAAGCTCATTTGATGAGCTTAATGGTCGGAAAAGCATGGATGTTGATTTGCATCTCTAGGAGTGTCACCGGTAAGTTGATGTTCTGAATTACTCAGCTAACGGTATGGTGTATCTTATCCCGTAGCCTATTCTCGCGTTGTCATCTTGTTCACTTGAGCCGTCTAACAAACGCTCGAATTACTATTGATAAATTACGACGCCTGTGGCGCCTACGAGGCACCACACCCGCCCTCAAAAGCAGACGGTACAGTGCAATCATAAGTTCAACCCTGACGCCAGGCTGAATTCCGAATGATGACGAACAAGTGTGATTAAATATGTTTATTTAATTGGGCAGGCTTAAACGGTAGTGTAAACAACAACGCAGTAGATGTTCAAAGGAGCCACCGGCGTACTGCTTGCAGTGCAGAAATAGCCTGAGACAGTTGGCAAGCTTCTTCTCCGATGTTTCTGCCGGGATGGCACTACATTCGTTCACTATGTTTACTTTCGATTGTCCCAAAGAATTCGACTTGTCTTATAAGCACATCACTTCAACTGACCCTATAGAAAGACATCCAAAGTGATCCGATCCGGTGACGGGACAGGCCACTTCTTTGATTCGCAATGACCGATCCACAGTTGGCCGAAAATCTCGCTCAAATAATCACGAACCTTTTGGGTATAAGTTGCAAGTGCGCCATCATGTTGCCACCAAGTGGTATTATAATACCCATCGGCCTCCAACTGCGGAAGTAGGCAGGTCTGCAGCATTTACGTGTATGATGATGTTATGAGAGGCATGGAATTAATAATGTACAAAAAACAATCTAACGGTCACACTGCTGGAAATGAAAAACGGGCCCACGCTATTTTCCAGTTATTCCATCCCAAACCATGACCTTTGAGCTATGTTGCTTACACGAAACTCGGTAACGTCGTAGATTTGATATTGCTCAATGATATTGCTTCTCGATTCCGTTCAAATGGAACACAGATTCATCGATAAATGAATTGGGATGGATAACCATGTGACCCAAGAAACAGGAGCCAAATGCACGGGGCTTCTCCAGAGCGCAGGGGCTCAGAACTTGTAGTTGAAGTTCCCCATACTGACGAATTTTACTTTCTGTCAAAATCTGCTGATTTGCGTAACTGCTGATGTCACAATGTTGCGCTATTGTACTGATGCTGACCTCGAGATTTTGATTGTTTCGCAGATAACACCGCATGAAGAAAACTCATCCGCCGTGGTGCGAGGCCGATTAGTTATCCAGTTGTTTCATATACCACCAGTCTATTCAAACTTTTGCACTAGTTTCAGAACGTAACGTTCACGTTTTTTGGCAGTTTCTGTAGCCGTCAAACCGTACTGACTATGTTTTCGAAGAACAAGCACTCGCTGGGCAATAGCCACGCATTGTAACAGGTTGCTCAGATGTCACGGAGGAATGTGCTTTACCGTGATCCATGTATCACGCATTCCAGAAGCGATGTCGTTAATGCTGTCTGTCTTTCTAGCTATGCATCTGAGAGAAATAGCTGCCACAGCAGACACTGCGGTGGAATGTTTTACGCCTCAGGCAACTAGTAGTTTCCATGACGTTTTCGCAGTGACCTAAAGCACGTGTCCTAGTTGCACTGAGTCTCCAAACTGAACAGAGACAAAAAATGTGAGACTGCGCGAATTCACAGCAGGACCGCAGTAATGAATGCTTGGAAACTGAGTATACCACATTCGGACGTGGGTCGCGTTTTAGCTACCGCCCATTTTAGCTCGTCTGTGCCTGTGCCATATACAAGTTTTAGGATTCCATGGTCGGATCCTATATAATTTGGTGAAAGGTATCCTGGTCAAAGATAGCACCACAATGTTATCCAATGAAAGTGTTACACGAATGAACAGTAACTGTTGTAAGCTATGCTTTCCGGCCTCTTGAACGTCGTTAAAAGGATCTACTGGCACGCCATTGAGAAAGATTATGTTTAGGCGGTCTTGCTTGCCGTGTCCCTCTTCGGTATTCCTTTTCGATTGTTGCGTATCTGACAGGATCCGTGTATTAGCGGGCTCGCAGTGAGCAAAACTTTTCCACGTTGGTGGAGGATTCTAGTGTTATTCGAATAATTCTTGGTTCTCCATAATGTGGCTAGTGCGGAAGACCAGTAATTCGTGCTAAATGTGGGCTTGACTCTGATATTCATCAGCATAAGCAATGAGTTCCATTGACCTTGGTTGTCCGAAAACTTATCCCGCAACGTGATGGCGGAAAATTCAGGGATGTTTGCACATACAACTGTCCGGGTATAATTGTTGGATTTCTTTTCGTTGATTTACAAGGTATGATACTCGTTTGCTCACACCTGCTGACAAGTGTTGATTGTTTGCTGTTTGTCCCTCTACTCGTGTTAACGGTGCTTACAACAGAAGATGTCACAACTGCGGTTTCCCGGCGAACCTTTGCAATAATCTCTGTATATGTAACTGTTGTTCAGGGAGGCTTTGTCTGAATAAGAGTCCTTTGAGCCACAGGTACGGAGGGTTGATGTTCGGCTGCTTAATCCTTGATGATGTCAAACGTAAGGTCTAGTGAAAGTTGCTTAACTAAACCATTTCTCACTTGCTAACGTCCTTAACGCAATCGCTTACATCCTGAACGCAAACACTAACATCCTTAATTCAGGAGCTATCATTCTTAGTTCAAAAGCTATCATTCTTAGTTCAGAAGCTATCATTCTTAACGCAAAGGCTATCATCCTTTAATCATCCACGTAGCATCCAAGTACCACTGCGTGGGCAGAGGCTACCAGCCAATAGAATTCGGTATAGCGTAGTGACTGAAAACAGTCACACGCAGAATACTCACGCTTTCGGAGCTGGGTAGGAAAACAGTGAGACTTGCGTGAGACTAGCATAGTCCAACGCAAATGGACGACAATTGAGACTTTTAGACCGAGCTCAGCCTGTGCACAGTGCGCCGCGCGCCCTCACTGGACAATGGTGGTGCCTGAGACATCCATCGGAGCGCGCACAGTCCCTGAGAGAAGGGAAACACGTGCACTCAGAACACCGGGCATAAGCCTGAAGTGGAGTCAAGCCCCTTTTTGCAAGTGAGCAAAGGGTATGTCAGAGGCTAGGGCGGAAATGATGCACGCAGGACAACAGTGAAGAACGTTGGCCTGGCACTAAAACGATACTCTACACAAGAGGCGCAGATAGGTTGTCTTATTTCGGTGGGTATTCAGGCTAGTTCGGTCGGATAGTTGAAGACGCAGTAGAAGCTACCGTTTGACCTCGAAGTCAAGTTGTCCGTAACATAAGGAGCGGAACGATCTCCGTCGCAGCAGAATGGATAGCAATCACTACACGTAACTTCTTTATTTATGCGATGAAATAGCACTTTTGTGACGGATCCACAGGTCTAAGTTGAACGTTGGGCAGAAAGTAATCAAATTCCAAACAATTCGCCCTCATACGAACCACACAAGTCAGATCTGATCGAGGTACACAGGACTGCTCCTGGGTGGAATGATATAATCACCAATGGAGCGATGAAGGAGGCATGTGTTATATGTTTGATTGCAGCCTTGCAATTCCCTTTCAAAGGATATGTTAAACGGTGACTTATATTACCTTCCTTCATGTTCCGCAAGTACACAGACATGTACTAACTTGTTGCGATGGGATTACAATGCAAGCAGACGGTTCAGTTCAGTTCAGTTCAGATGGGGACTGGAACGATAGGAGAATACCGTGAGGGTTCCATCTTGAGTGGATCGTTGAGCCAGGAATTGATGAAGTGCTCAGTTATTGTTGGATCTAAAACGGAAACACCCGTATCGCACCCTGGCCAACCAGTTAATGCCCACGTTTCCTGCCCTAGCAGTCCCTGCTGTGGCAGTCACGTGAAGTAAGCAAAGGATAGGAAGAGAAATCGAAGGTACAGAATAGGGAAGTGCACTTAAATAAGAAAATAATACCAGTACGTGAAGAAAAG
>OX104070.1:16234177-16271335 GCA_944474145.2 Dicrocoelium dendriticum
CATGGTTTGTGTGCCACAACTCCAACTTCTAGGTCAACATTTGTTTTTGGTGCTGGTTAATTATCTAACAGAAACTCGCTTCAACCTTCCACTTTTTGCTGA
Organism: Dicrocoelium dendriticum; assembly: GCA_944474145.2. Lineage (NCBI taxonomy): Eukaryota > Metazoa > Platyhelminthes > Trematoda > Plagiorchiida > Dicrocoeliidae > Dicrocoelium > Dicrocoelium dendriticum. The sequence continues at coordinate 16,234,280 of OX104070.1, forward strand.
CGATGCCAAGCTCAGACGATATATTGAGGTGAATAATTCAGAGAACTAAACTCAACACATCGGTGGTCAATAATAACTTTACGGCATTTCAACGAGAGTGAATTTAATGTACTTCCCATACGATCCCATCCAAACTAGACAAAATGACTCGGAACTCATGCGCTGCAGCCAACTGATGTCGAAGGAGATTTGCGTGTTCTGGTTCGGGATGACTTAAGTTCATCCAAGCAATCCCAATAAGCTTTGGGTACGAATGGACCAACACCTCGAGCCGTTGCGATGGTAGTCTGGATAAAGTGAAGTCTCTATTTTGAACCGACGCTCAATGCGTATGTTCGTACCCATCTTAGATATGCAGTTCAATCTTAACTTGCATGGTTGAAACAGGACATTCATGCACTGGAGCAGTCTCAGCGTCGGGCATCTAATCGTGTCACTGAAAGGAGCTATCTCCCATGTGAGCAGAGGATGAAACGCTTGCGGGTGTTCAGCGGATAATTTCGCCGATTGCGAGGTGACCTGAAAACGGCACACTTGATTTTACATAATCCAAACAATGTGGGCCACTCCTTACTACAACTTAGAAGCAATACAAACGTTAGAGGGCTATTATTGAACTAGCCGAACAGTGTAGCCGTCTGGAGTGATGCAAGAACTACTATTCGCTTGTGTCACCCGTGGAAGACACTCCTAGAATCGGTTGTCTGCACGACAATAACAATATTTGAAGGACGGTCTGATGAAGTACCCAGCTACTTCATTTTATTACTTAACAATATGTCTCCATCCTACTCCCGGAATTTATACCATGGATTTATTTGCAGTTATCAGTGAGTGGTGTGAAGCAACGCGGATTGCAGAACGGTAGCGTAAAAAACGCTAAGTCCATCGTTTCAAACTTAGAGTTGAAACTTGTTATTAGTGATTTTCGTTAACCCCAGAAAACAACCCAACGGGACTTGTGCTGCTTAACGGGTATACATTCACCGACCATTGTAGTTCGCTTGATATTCATGCTGATCCGCTGTTCTTACGCGCGATCTAATAGCATAAACAGCTGGATAAATATGTTTGCGTCGTTCCTCATGAGATCTAAATCTAATGGAGCCGGTGGAAGTGCACTGCTAAAGCCAGATCAGCATCTGTTAGACACTTGTGGCGTCGTCGTAACATTTCCATCCAGACAATGGACTGCATTTACAGTGCCCCCTTTTGTTTACTTTTTGGTGTGAGATCGAGTGCTGGCGAATTTGTGTTGAGGACAAGCGCCATATTTCGGCCTTCGACAATGCTTGTTTGAGGAGCATCGCCCATGTGCAGTGGCAACACCGAACTCACAGTGAGGATGTTAGACAACGCGCAATTGGGAATGCGGGTATCCTCTACGATAAGCTGCTTTTGCTGCGTGGGTTGAGATGCCTTGGTCACGTCCTACGCATGCCGACTGTGCGCTTTCCACGTCGCGTTCTAATTGCTGGTTCAGAACCTAGTTGGAGACTACCACGTGAAGTTTATCCTTGCAACTGGCGTGAAATCGGTATAATAAAGTCTAACTGCTGTTGGACCCCTAGTTCTTTTTGGATGGGGAGGAAATGATAAAGAGCACTAGTAGCACAGAGCTCTTCAAGACGCGGTCAGAAATCGGAAGCAGTGAGAGCACTTTATACGGAACTGTAATAATACATATCTTTAGTGCTTTGAGCATTGAAAACCGTGAGGAATCGTCGTATGTAAAATGATTTTGTTTCATACATAATCTGATTTTACTTTACTTCCTTCCTCAAACAAATTCCGGATGCTCTGGTCAGCGCAGTGGATAATCTACCGTGCCCTAGCTGCCGCATCGAACAACGTGGATATGGGTTTGGATGCTACTGCCTATACCTTTCCGTCTTCATATTCCCATTCTTACGCTTTATTACCCTTATCGTCCAATTCCAATAACAACATTTTCCCTCTCCCTCGTTCTCAATCCCCAATTCTCGTCCCCCACCATGCTTTGATAGGCATACATTTTATAGTATCAACTCACATGTAGGAGCAGAAAACTGTCCCTACGGACTGAAGCCGCTCCGTTATTGAACCCAAGCTTCAAAGGAGGCTCGCGTTCGGAATGCGGACACCATAGACGAATCAATCTGATCTTTACCACCTCCAAATAACTTGCATCTGCAATCATTCACAGACTTATTGGCACTCGTGAAGGCCAGGTTCGTGAGGAGCAAGCCAGGTTAAGTCGTGGTCGGGGCTGCCTTGATCACATAACTACATTGCATCAGTAATTCCATCACTGTCTCGTATATTGGCCGCCTACCGCTTTCGTGTTCCTCGACATCAAAAGCATCTTTGATTCAGTGGATCGACTTGTCCATTGGACCTGTCTGCTAAAGAATTGTGTGTAAATACGCCAGCGTTATACGCGCGTAGCTCGGGTAGATTTAGGGCTAACGACAAGCTCTCGACGTCGTTCAATATATCCAGCGTTGTAAGAAAAAGATGCCCGCTGTTACCATTCCTCTTCAACATCGCTGTTGACAATCTCATGCAGAACGCCTTCCCAGGACACGGTTTAGATCGTTGTGTCACTCCCAGGTGGAGTGTGCTGATGATATTACCCACATTTAGGACAGCACACGGACATGCCAAGCGGCACTGGCTGTCTCCCGTTTTGAGCTATACTTTGCCCCTTCCAAGTGCAAAGCTTTCCTCCAAGCTTGGCATGGACCACTTCCTCTCACTCTTAGTGGGGATCAGCTGGAAGTCGGACAAAAATATACCTAATTGGGTAGTTGTATCAGCGCGGTTTAAATTGAAGACGAGGTCACAAGCCGTTTAGCAAAAGCACCAGGCGCAATTGCTAACTCTACCTATATCCCCGGCGCGACATCGCTCTCTCTATTTCACTCTGAAGGATAGTTTACAAAGCAGCTACATGTTCAACTCCACTGTACGGTTATGTAACCTGGCCCATTATAGCAGCCGAACTAAAGAATCTAGTTACTTTCGAACACCGGTGCCTTCGCAGTTTTGCTCATATCTGGCGGGAACACCATGTGAGCAATGAGCGTTTTTACGCGTTGTTCATGGCGCAGGAAGAAAAAGCGAACCGCTCAGCACTGTTATTTAACGCACAAAGCTCGGATGGCTGGGCCACGTGTTTCACATGCCAGCCCACCGACTCCCGCGACGTGCTTTGTTTACGCGCGTGGGAGTGCGGTTTGGATGGCCAAGTGATGAATTGCCCAGTAGGAATGAAGGCGTTCACTTCGAATTTGGCCGCGGAGGGAACCTCTCGGATCCCTGGTTGGGAACAGATGTACAATGAACACCTTTGGCTGGATACAATTGTTGACATGGCTGGGAGCCCACATCAATGGCAATTGTGTTGCGATTTTTTTTGTCCCTCCCCCTCGCGCTTGGTCTCACCTCCACCACGATCTCGTTTGTTAGGCATAATATTATACGTTTTATGCGGCAAAATAGCCTATTGTTAGGTTTCCGAAACGATGTCTATCCGTTATTGGTTACTCTGTCACCGTACCGCTGTTTCGAATTTTCTGTCTTTTTTTGTGGCACAAAAGCTGTGGTGTTTTCCACCACTAGCGAACGTGCATACGGAATGAATAAATAAATTGTTTGACCAATTCGTAATGGCTTCATATAACTACTTAGAAATATATATATATGTGCATATATATGTTACACACTGCTTGGTCCACACCGGCTCTAGGAGACAGTTGGTCGTTGCTGGAGAGGAAGTGGTCCACGGTCCTTGTGGTCGTGCAAGGCTTGAAGTGTGGTTTCATGCAATCTGTGTGGAGCGGACTACGGTCCAGCCATCGCCTTGTGTGTGCTTGATTCCCCAAATGCAGCGTGATTGTGTTTGCTTGTGAAGGAGTGTGAGGCGGCTCTATTGAGGAAACGTGGCTCCCATCCACATGCCTCCCGGTCTTATTCCTTCGGGTTTACACTGGATGTGGGATGTGTGTTTGGAGCTGTGGGTGCCGTAGCGCAAGCCACCCATGGTCCCTCTGTAGGGGAAGGCGTCCTGTGGTGAGCCACAGTGACAGGTAAATCCGAAACCGGATGCCGCCAACCGTATATAGTATCGCGCGAAGGCATCGATGATGTCATAGTGTCACCTGTGTTTCAAAACTCCGGAACGAACGCCATTCTGTGTTACAGCTAAGCTTCAGGAAGTGGCGACAAGCGTTAATAGGGTTTTTCGTAATCTGAAATGCAAGGAGGAGGTCACCTTGTAGACGGCGATATCATCCGCTGTAACATATCAGGGCTATCATTCGCCCATGAAATTGCAGATGGGACAAACTCTTCACATTTTCGTTGCTCGTTGCTGTGCGTTCTCCGTGGCAACCAGAGCCAGCTTCAACCAGGGTTACCAAGCCTGGATCGCGCACTCTACATCGAATCATCACCTATGCATTGATCAGTCACAGAGAGATGGGGGGATCGAACTCCCGAACGTCCTCCTTAACTGAGCAACATGTTGTTTCACAGTTTCGAAAGCCTTCAAGGACGGCGTCGAACAGCCGAGGTCCTTGGATTACCACCCTAAGATCTCGCTCATGTGAGGCGGTTTTCATAATATCATCTCCAAGCTTATATGCAATGGTGAGCTTGTGGCGGACATGCATAGTTTTGTACTTAGCCGTGTTAAATGAGGTAGATTTGCCTTCGATCTTTTAAAAGCTCAATCTAAGTCTCGTTGCAACATAAAGTGATCTTCCTGACAATCGATTGCTCACTACACCATGATGTGTTCGGCAAAACGCAGGAACGTTGACTTTATGTCACGCGCAAGGTCGTTTATGAAAGGCAAGCATAACAGCGGCCACAACACTGACTCCTATGGAACACCGCAGTCCACAGCAATTGGATCAGAAATGAACATCTAAATCGAACCTGAAGGCGTCGCTGATAGAGGAAGTTTCCGATCCACCCAACGACAGGGTTTCCAACCACGTATGCTTGCAGCTTTTGGAGAAGGACGCTGTGATGTAGCGCTCGAATGATTTGAAAAAGTCTAGGTAAATGACATTAAGTCTGATCTCACTGTCAGCTATCTCGGTCCAATTGCCACGGGTAAGTATTAGGTTGGTAGTACATGACCGATGCTGACGGAATTAGTGTTCCTCCGAAGTTATGATGTTGGACCTTTCGAAGTAGCCCATTACAGCCTCTGCTAAGTTCGATTCCGTTACTTTGAGAGCACCGGGAGGAGAAGCACTGGGCGATATTTTCCTGACTCTAAACGACTACTTGTTATGAAAAGCGGGGTAATAATATGTTTCCTCCCCTTGCTTGGAACTGTGCATACAGCCCTTCGAGTTACGTGAGGACTATCTGTCGCCAGCCAGCTTTTTGCTAGACCGGACCGTCGCAGTGACTCGTAGGGTCTAGTTTGGCTGCATACGATTCCGTTGCAAGGAAGAGCTCATGCGAACGGATGCTGGCGGTCTCCCACCCGTGTCCGCCATAACGCTGTGGAGACAAAAATAGCATACGAAAAGCGCGATTCGTAGGGAGGGTTGCAGTTTGGCTGGAAGTCTTCGATGCACGAGTTCAATCGTCCGACTCCGTTGTGGACCTGCGGACGAGTTGATATCGATACACGGGAAAGCAAACGAAAAACGGTAGAGACAATGATGCAGGGCAATTATGAGTGACGAACCAAATTAACCGTACTATTGTTCGGTGAGGATTTCAAATCGTTTTACACTTTCTTCGTAGTTTTAATACATGTTGCTATTTTTTGTTATTTACAAAAATGGTTGAGGGAACCTATGCAGAGAAAATGAACTATAATATCTAAACGACGAGGGATACATGCCAGTTGGCCTGACCTAGTCCTTCTTGGTACAGGAATCCCAGTAGATGTTGCCGTAGTGCGTCTTTGGCGGAAGAGCAGGCGACTATGTAGTGGTATTGTCGCTGTAGACATGGGCAACTTTTAAAAGATTTATATGTACTGATTTACGCTTCTCGTAGCGATTGATGACATACACTTGGTCTTTCTGTTGGAGGACTCTGAAATGTCCTTCACATGGCGGAGCCGGAGATCACTTGATGCCATCAGGTCGTAGGATTACCTACGTACAAGTTTGAAGCTCCGGCAGTACAAATATTTTCATGCTCTGGACACGGGTGTTTGTAAATGCAAAACAACGCACGCGTGACGCAATTGATTCTGTAAAAGAAACGTCATAGGTAGGTAACGAAACTGGTCGGACGCGGAGGGAACTGGATGTGAAAAGTTGATCAACTCTGTTGCGCAGCAGCCATCGCTGCTAGATAGATGTGACTAGGTGTAGATGAATTGACTCGGGATAACATTTCTTTGCCAAAGTTTTGAGCTCATGAAACTTGCCGTATGTCGGACGTGAAGTGTGAGACAGTCCAGTTGGTGACTCTCTCTAGGAGAGTAGTTGTTTTCGGATTAACCAATGATGTAGACTAAAGATTTGTGGACGGTGACAACAATGGATCCTTTACCTTCGTGTGAAAGTCGGAAGTAGCGAATGGCTAGATAAACTGTGAGAATTTCTGTCCCAAAGCTGCTGTAACTCGTTTCAGCAGGTTTCGGCTGCTCACTTCTACCCGATATTTCTGATTCAAGCCTTACATACGTACATGCGTACTTACATGCTCTAGACTCGTGAAGTTAAAATTGGTCCAAAAAAATATCCGCTGAAAAGTCACAAGTACTTATATATGGATACTGCATACCGGATGCCTCCATTTCCCCTAACAGGTACAAACACCCCAAACTCCTCTTCAGTTAGCGACTTTGGAGGAATATATTCCGCTCAGCTTAACTGTTCCGAACATCTAAGTCAAACAGCAAAATCCAGACAATTAAAAGCCTACAGCACTAAATCCTTTGTTCTACCCGAAGTGAGACTGGAAATGTTTAAGATAATCTTGAGGCCCATGCTGGAATACTGCAGAATTATCCTTAGGCACCTGCGTAGAACGGATCTAATTGCTTTAGAAAACATTTAGCTTCCTTTCACGGAACTCCTTATTAGCCGGTCTACTACTCTGAACTATGAAGACCGCTGTCGCCGCCTTAAAGTAGATATTCTATGTCTGCGCCGCCTGAGAAATAACCTGGTTCTCTTTCACAACCTATGACATTGTCCGGTGCACACTACAGGAATAGATCTTAATTCGCAAAATCCCTCAACCCATCCAAAAAGAAATAGGGGTTAATCACTAATCGTAGAAGAGGCGAAATGAAATATCTGCTCTTGCTTCTTTCTGGTTATGTGCACTCAGATATGGAACAAACTACCATTGGAAGAATGGGCAAGTGAGAACCTAACCAAATTTACAATGAACTTGGGAGCTTTTCTCACCATATAGAAGAGAATGAAAACTTTCGGTCTTCAAGTGTCCAAAGATGTGTTAATTTTATCAGGTCCAAACAATATAGGACCCATAGTGCAGGCTCAACGCACTCCATCCTACCTTAATTTTATGCTCAAAAATGCTACCCTTGAAGTCCCACTTGTAGGTGGAGAAACAAAAATTGTATCACTTGCTTCAACTCTTCTTCGCATATCGTAAATCTTCTATTGCCCTATGGCATCCTGGTAATTTGCATCACCTAGTGCGTATTACAATTAGAAGCTAACTCATCAATAATGCTAACTGTTATCCTAACCTCCTGCAATATTTTATCACACCCAACCATATTGCTTCCCATAATGTCGCGAGACATGCTAATTGGCTACATGTTTCGTTGATATTTCTACCCCTTAATCTCACTACTTCATCTTGTTCCTCTGCGATTCTGTTAGTCACAAGTGGGACGATCTCTTGAGGGGATTATTTGAAGCTTCTAGCCAACATGTAAACCTACGCCAAAGGACACACTGGTGAATACCAAAAGCGTTCAAACACTTAAAAAGCAGTCCAAGCTGATCTGCTGAACTCACATGTAATGGCATACGATGCCTACCGTTGATCCAGGTCATCATGCACGCGAAAAATCTATGAATGATGAAAACGCTGACTGACTTGATTAACTAGCTCACCAAAAAAAACAATTGCCCAAATGATGAATAAAATCATTAGTGGCCAGCATGCTTATAAAGCAAACCGATACATGACCAGATGGGATATGGAGGTGCGGGTGAAAACTCTCGAGACACAACCCCGTATGAAAACAGGTCCCCGGGAGACGGTTCTACGAATGTCCGTATTACTTCACATGTTCTTTCTTAGTTTACTTCATTCTGCATTGAATCTGTTGGGCTCCTAGTTCCTGCTTTCTTTATCACTATGGTCCTACTGTCTTACCGAAATTTCCCATTAACTTGTTCCATCAACCGGTGTCTCACTCTTAGTTGTGGTGCATTACCACCATAACTCAACACCAAAAATCGGTTAACTCTTGCACACTCTACTAATCACCCTCTCTTTGATATCTTCTGCAAGACTACGATATACCGAATAAATCCTGACTTTGCAGTGAATAGGTGGCTATGATGTATTTAGTTATCTGTTTAATTTTCCCTTTCCAATATTACCTTTTTCTTGCATAGTCATTCACGCCTTAACTTCCACATACAAGTGAAGGCTGAAAGGAATGCAACTGAGCTCACCCAGTATCACAACTATCTGGCAGTCAAAAACACAAGCTGATAATTTCAACACCGTAATTATACCGGGTGATGTCTTGACACTACGCTATGCCTTCATACCGCAAGATCTGAATACTGGCTTAATTATTCTGATAACGCAAATTGAGTTTGATGATCCACTGAAGCTACCTTAATACAGTATTTTCTTTATTTTCGCAACACTCCAACTTGTTACTCGCAAATAGCATAACTGTATTATTACAGTCTATTATGTCAGCTTGTGTAACACTCGTCTGATTTTGACTGGTGAACTTAACTGTTACATCCTTTGCATAATCCCTTTCCCACATCAAAGCGCCGCCATCATGGCACTACCAAGCTGCACAGAAAACAATCAAATGCGAATGCCCTCGAACTGGTAGCATACGGCGCCAAAAGTACCAAATGAATAAATTCACATAAACAGCCCTATTGTAACTCTGAAAACCCAAAATTTGACTGCCTCGCTTGCCTGAACATGTCGCAATGGCACTATGATCCGTCCAATCGTGAGCTCAAGTTATATTTACTACGAGAAAATTCACTTTATTATCATTAGTAGCAGTAGTAGTAGTAGTTTTGTTGTTGTTGTTGTTGTTGATGTTGTTGTTTTCGTTGTTTTCGTTGTGTGTGTTGTTGTTGTGCAGATGAGCGTATGTATTCTTTAAACCTATAACAAGCATTCACGATATTTGCATTTGTAAACGAAGTAGGACAGGCTAATAAATACAATGCCGACAGTCCGTAGCGCTGCACTAATTGTTTGTTCGTTGACTTATTCCTTTATTTAAGTTAGTGGAGGAGCGACGACGGTTTGTGCGCACCTGAGGGAGTTTGGTGTTTATCAGAAATGTGCTTTTCTACAGGGCATGCAAACCCTCCGGCATCTTTCTTCAGAAGTTGATATGGTGCGGTCAAATCGTGAGTGTAATGGGGGGTATTGGCAAAACTGTTGATGTTATATCATATGCTAGCGGGAGTAATGCTGTTCTTTTTCATGCTTGTTGTTTGAACGTCGAGTTACACGACGAAAATGCTGCGCAGAAATGCATTCATATCCACATGGCAAGAATTCGCTGCTATTCCCGTACCGCATGTATGTCACGTTGTATCCAACTAACGCCAACTCAGCGGTGATGAGAATATTTCCAAGTCATTTCTGCAACGTGGTCAGTGGGACGCAAGGTAACAATAGGCCTTACTCCATGCGTTGTTTGACTTGATGTATAAGGCTAAAACGTTTAGATCACCCACCGGCCAACTATCCCTAGTATTAAATTTATGCAGTATCCTTAGTGTCTGGCACTAACGGAGCTTAGTTAATGAGCATCAGTATGTGGTATAAGACAAAGAACTGTAGGCAAGTGCAGTTAGTGAGGAATTCAGATGCAACCAGAGTACAGCAAATATAAATGAAATAGCCACTAATTTTATACACACGTTAGTTGCGCTGCAAGCTCTCCTGAGTCATTTGCAGATATTGGGTACCTACAGGCCCTCAATAACATTCAGACAATCCCAACACTCAGAAAGTCACCAAATGTTTCATGGGTACTCCGCTAACGAGTCAGTCATTTGCCGCAGCTCAGACCGGGTAACCATATGCCCTGAGTTCCAGCCAAGCATTTTAGTTACTCACTGCGGCTGCACGTTGACATTGAGTGTCTGCTTCTCAAGACCCAGGACAGCAACAACCCGGCTATGCGACATCAGGTGCGTTGCTGGACACCATTTGAATTAAGCTGACCTACTTGGGGAAGAAAGTCAAGCGTGGTATAGACGGTTGGAGCCTTCAAGCTTTCTTCCGTGGCTGCCTGCTTATGCTGTCATATGAGTGCAGTAAAACAGATATCGTCCACTATTGGTCTCACCTACAGTTACCCTACTATGCGATCCCAGTAAAGTTAGGAATCATAGTGTACTAGGCGGAGGCTGACCGAAGTAGTTCTGAACCGCACACAATAATTTCACACTGCCAGGATGGTGCTTCTGCTACAATTTCGGAGACTGCGCATACAACGTCAGCCGTGATTACACAGTTCTTCGTTCAACTACAACTATGTGCAAAGAAACTATAATTTGAGAAAGTAAGAGAAATTTTACAAAACACGAGGCACGGTACAAGATTCTTAGACACATTAATCACGGTGTTCTCACTTTGTTTAAACATCATGGAATCTAGATTTCCCCTTTTAATACTACATAAATGGAGTTTCGTTTGTCTGAGGTTGTGCTTTTGGATATCTTGTAGCGCTACTTGCCATGCATATTTTCCCTGTCAAATCGTTGCGAGATCAAGCTTGCTTCACTTTGCGCACCCTCAAAATTACAAAATGCCTCCTGTTCGGCATTCAGTGACTACCTCCCATGTCGCTTATCTCGTCGGTCCGTTGAAAGCGGAGTGAGTGTTTGCCCGTCTCGACCAAGACTGTTAGTATTTCAAGCAAGTAGGATTAACTACACAGCGAACTACTGCCGATGTCTAAAGAGTAAGAAAGAACAACTTCACGACAGGATAATATAAAATCAGCTATTTCGCGTATTGATTTAGCCGTTTAGGTATACTTGGCGGAGTGGATAGGTTGCATACAGAGCTCATCAAGAAGTAATATACACCACGTGCATTCGTGCAAAAGCCACATGGATGACACTTTCGTCGTTGTACACACTGACGAGCAAGCAGCACAAATACTTTTGGAGCTAATCCACTGTTACCGCACCATCGGATTTGCAGTTGCTAACAAATCTTACAACGCTTTCCAATTTTAGATGTTCGCGTAAAAGAAATCTAATTGGTACACTACCCTATGTTTGACATTTATTGTCCTGTGAATTACAAACGAGCTCCGAGTACCATCTTTGAGATAGCTAGCCAGCTATGCGCAAAGGAAGCGATTACATGTGAGTTTCAACACGTCTCTTCTACAGTACGTAAAAATAGGCGTCCGAAGAATTTCCTAACAAAGCACTCAAACGGCCTGGATTACCTGTACCCGATTCATAAGTTGTTATTTGTTTTCAATTAAACAACAACTACGCTCCGCTCCACCAGACTTCCCTTTGAACCGGCGTTTGGTTTATCACAATACACAATCTGCCACAACTTTTAAAATATTCCGTCGCATTCACAGTGTCCATGGAGTAAAAGAGTACACGAAAACTGCGGTACTTAACATGTGCTCGGAAGAACTCACTTTTATTCTTCTTTGCTTCAGCTCATCCGGAATGCAGAGCAAAAGAGCAGGCATGTGGGGTATGTGATCAGCAGGCTAATCGGAACCAAGTTTCTGCGCCTTCGGTTTCACACTTCATGTAAACGACTACAGCGCTCGTCTGGCTGACATTACTGAATTGTGCCAAGAGATAATGCAGCAGAAAATTTAGAATATAGACATGTATATATATATATATATATGTATATATATATATATATATATGAATGGAACCGCGGCCATTTAAACTCTCTACCTATGCGGCAGATGCCAAATATATGCCCCTATTATTTCTGCAATTTCTTCACATGACCAGATAAGCTCAGCGCCAAGTCAACCGCAATGTATAGTTAATACATCAACACTCTCGTTTCACAAGGTATACCGGTGATGGCGGAAGACACACTATCCCTACGCGCAAAGTTACCAGCAATAGACACGTTTCCAAAGCTTCCACACCTAATCACCGTTCAAATAATCCGCGATTATAACGACTCAAACCAAGTGACGCGAAGCTGATTCTACCAGTTACGGTATGTTCTCCTTACTTTTGAATGATGCCAGATGGATTACCAACAAACGGTATTTTCTAAGCATGCTTTTAAATTTAAACGAGCTGCAAGCGCTTCCCGTTACCAAACGTGGTACCCCGCAGATATATTCGACTGTAATCCAACTACCCCTTTTAACTCCTTTTTCGTAACATTCCTTGTAAAAGGAAAGGTGGAGAATGTCTCACGAAACCCTTTTACAAATGTACAGCTGAGTGGTTCGACCATCCACCGCTGGCAAATATCCCTGATTCTCTCTGATTCTCCCTCACAAGAGCCTTGGTTTACTTACAATCGTCAAAATCATCAGCAATGAATGTTGTCTGTATCACCTCAGCTTTCACTTTTGCATCGGAATAGACGCTAAACAAAGCATAATTGCAGGTGCTTTCAAGATACCAAAGATACACTTGTCCTCTCAGACCTGCTTGTCTATATACAGTGCATTCATTGATTTATTCAGAGTTGGATGGACACAGTGGGTTACTATACCAACTAGATTGATGAACACGTTAGACGTGTTGTTTTCTTTGGGTATGGCCAAAGTACAGAGAGACGCTTCAGAGAACCTCCCTGGTAGCGACGGCAACAGATAGTCTTAACCTTCACCGTTAAAATGGCCACCAAACAACAACTTCCTTCATACTACACCAGCCGCAGTTTTAACTGGAAACCTATCCGTCAAATAATCCGGTCCTGCGATTGAGATGCATACTTTCTCTCCAGCAATGAATACACAGCTGTGGTCTGCATCTATCATTACTTTCAGCAAGCCATAACCCTCATTGCTAAACAAGAAAAACGAATCAGTGACGTAGACAAAGAAGCAGCCGAACGTTCGATGAGTCAGAAATCCAGCAAGCTGATCGCGGACTAAAAAGGGTAGACTATTTTACAATGATTACACAGATGCACCGACTCTTCTATGGAATCAAGCACTTACACTTGATGTGAAGTCTATATGAAGAGCAAGAAACCTAAGAATGACATGTAACGCAAAAGAGCTGATCTGACTTTTCCATCAAAGGACCAAAAAAGGCTTTGCCTTTATCACTAAAATGATGGGCGACATCCAGGGGAATTTAGCTGTTTCTTCTCCATCTAAATGACCATTGTCACCAACGCTATATTTACACTACGGCTCCATCTAAAGCACTGTGGCCTTCCACAATGTCCGCCAAGCAACACACTGTACTCAACCGTGCTCAATACTGGAAGCTGATGGCATCTCCTTTTCCGCCATGAAACTGGGAGTGTCTGAAATGTCACTGCTCCTTTTGTATATGTTTGCCGTTTCCTTGGGATCCACATATTTTGCAGGTCGATTGAAAACTTCATTTCTCAGTCATCACTACAAGGATTCCACAAAAGAGGAGTTCGATAATAACAGGCCAAGCCATAACAATCCTATAATAGCCGGATTACTAGTAAAATTAATAACTAAGTGTGAGGAAGTTCATCAACTCATTGCAGGTGATAGGTCTAAAATGCTTTCCTTGACTAACGGTCGTACTCATTCGGGTAGCTGTATTACCTGAACTACATAACGGACTACATTGACTCAAAAGATGCCATATAATTCTATGCTTGCACGTGTAGAAAGCGGTCGATCAGGAGCCTCACAAACGGTTACCGAACCATCAACTTTACTTTGAAGTCCGCAACAAATTAATAGATAGGTTATGATTATATGTGAACGGTCGCGCTAAAATAGTCACGTTAGACGTCTACTGCTCTTCCCCGCGGCCAATTATAGCGCGATTAAACAAGGATGTTCGCTTGGTATACTGATTTCCCTTCTTCATATCAGTGATAGCAGTTCGGTTAACAAAGATATCATGCAGTATTTATATGTTGTGATATAACATTTTTCCACAAGTACCGAGGAGTTGAGCTTCGGAATGTACTACAACGTATTTCAACAATACATTCATTCGCTTGAGACTTTATACGACAGGTGGATGATGACGTTTTAAGCAAAACAGTCAATTATCATATGTTGCGGTCGCTTGACACCCGAAGTATCCATCACAAGTAACAGCCAAGTCGCCTGTGCACATCGGTCAACCCGTGCCCGTGGGAGCAGATATTCTAGTACCTACAACTTCTCTGAACAGATTAGGTGTTAGATAGCACGAACTAGACAATCCTTCGCTAACTTCTGTCATGGTATGGATACAATTACAGCTATAGTTGAACGATTTGAACTCCTTAACCGTCTCATCCTTGAATATCGCAGTATACTCGGAGGCAATATGGGGAAGTCATACAGAATGTCGACAGAAAGCTTTCAACGATCGTTTAGTAAGCCAGTATTGGGAAAATTTATATCCTAAACTCTCGGAAGCGACGTCAGCAACTCCGTTTTCTTCCGTTTTCTCTGCAAATACTAAAAACTAACGAGACTGCTGCGCAACTTACGTTATGGCATCTCATTGCAATCGATTCATCCTTAACACTGCAGTGGAAATACACGCAAGACCTAGTACCAAACACCTTACCTTGTTTATACAATGATGCAAGACAAATTTGCGGTCTAACTTTCGTCCTACCACATATGCTTCGCTGTGGAATCGCCATCACCATCAGGTTGTGTGAGACTGTGCAATCCTTTTGCTCTAAGTTGGGAAGCTAACTCTACCTGGACACCATTATGTAGCTTTTTCGTAGGGAATATCATTAGAACATCCATTCAATAGAAGCTTAGCTAATGTCTAATGAGTCTAATATCACCAAATTATGCAAGGTAATCAGTCCTCAGTGTCTACAACATACACAAACTGCAGTCATGTCCCCACCATCACATGAGACGAACATTTGGGGCAAATACCTTGCCAGAATGGCAGACAGATATAAGAAGATAACCTGATAGTGCTCTTGCATGGGCATGACATAACCTGTGCATGTATGTTTTGTGCCAAATATTGCCACAGCTTTTCAATTGATGAGAAAATGCCCATTAGAATCATTATTATCTTTAATAGTATTACTAGTCGTAATATTATCTGCATGCGGTATATTGTTTCCACCAGATGCAATACTAAGCTAGAGCCTAAATGTGCCATTGGTACTGTACATCTCGGACTGAGCACAATTTGTGCGCTCGATACGTTACAGACTACTCGGGCAAGCACTAAAAATTTGACACATGGATACCGGCTAAGGGCCGGGACTGAATACGAACCCATGGTAGTTCTTTCCGAAAACAGATCCGTTAAAGTGGTGCTGACTTGGAAGGTGCAAACACCTCAACTTAGGTTGACTAGCTACAGTTAGTAGTATTGATCGTAACCCTTAGCACTGACACCTACATCCTTGTCTGCCTTCTGTTAACAAAATCCTCGTTCTGGAGCAGCACGGATTTCACCAAAATCGGTCTTGTATCACTAAACTGTTGATTGTTGGTGCAATCTGGACGGAACCTGTGGATGCTGATGTTGGAGTTGACGCCGTCTATTTAGATGTCTCAAAGACGTTTGACCGTCTAGACCATCGCATTCTACTCCACAAACTCTAGAAATATGGAATCGGCTATCCTGTTCTGGGCTGGATAGGAGACTTTCTCGTGCAACGTCACTTGAATGTGAGGGTTAGTAGCAACCTATCGGAATCCGTCGAAGTTCAGTGCGGCGTAGCTCAGGGCTCGATAATTGGACCTCACCTGTTCCTGCTTTTCATAAATGATCTCGCGAGCGTGCTGTCTTCTATTCGTTTGCTATTTGCTTTTGATCTAAACGTATGGCGTACTATAACTGCGGTGGAGAGTCAAACAACGTTACAGGAGGACCTAGACAAGCGTACAATGGTTCATCGAGAATACGTTGTATTTTAACCTCATTGCAAATTTCTCAGAATACGGCACAAGGGTATGCACAAATACCGTCTAGGACCACAATTTCTACAGCGGGTTTCTCACGAGTGCGATCTCGGCGTGCTCGTTTGAACTGACCTCCTTTGTTTGAGGTATACTGAACAAGCATATAAGTAAGCAAACCAGTACCTCGGCCTTCTTCGCAGAGATTTCGGGAAGTCTGACCCTTCAATCTTTCCAAAAATGCTTAGTGCATACGTGAGGCTGCACGCGGATTACGCTTTTCAAGTGTGGCAACCCTGGGTCAAGCAACATCTTACCGCGCTCGATACAGCAAAACGTAGGGCAACGAAATGCGTCAGAGTTTTGACTAGCCTCCTCTACCTACACAGGCTGAAGACTCTCAAAATATACAGTGAAGGCTATGGGCGTCTAAGGAGCGATCTCATAATGGTGTACCAGATCCTGCCATGCCATTCCCTACTGATACCGTTAAAACACCCTGCTAAGGGGACATCCGTTTAACCTAGTCACGCAGTACAACCTATTGGAATGTTGGTGAAACTATTTCTCCCTCCGAGTGTCACAGTTTTAGAACGCCCTCCCGGAACACGTAATTAATGCTCCCATCCTATCCTTTTTCAAAAAACGCCTTGACAATACTCTGTCATATTTACACTACGTGCTATAGCCCATGACCACCAGATGCTGGCACAAATGAACAAAACAGACAGTGGACGGTGCTATAGCCCAACTCGAGAATGAGTCACTCCAAACCCCATGTTTACAATTTGATAAACTGGTATAGGTAGAAATTCGTCACATCTAGACTCACTCAAACAGCCGCCACACGCCCGGAAAAGCTCTGTACGCGCGTTTCATCCTTTCGGGAATCATCAGCAGTGCGCATTTTATCGGACCCTTGGTAGGGCTCGAACCCGCATCTTGACTGTTGCGCTATATCACATCTAGTAACTTATTCACCATGGTCGTTGCCGTCCCCCGTAGCTCAGTGGTCGCAACCACGGACTGGCAACAGTCGAGATGCGGGTAGAAGCCCTACCAACGGTCCGATGGAATGCGCACTGCTGATGATTCCCGAAAGGATGAAACGCGCGTACAATGCCTTTTCGGGCGTGTGGCGGCTGTCTGAGTGAGTCTAGATGTGACGAATTTCTACCTATACCATTCAACTCCCCCTACTACTCTTCTGTAATCAGTATGCAGACCAAACTGCTTATAATGACATAAGTTAATTGGCGGCTTAAGTTTGGTAAGCTTGTCGCTTGGTGAGGGGGCTACCCTGTCCTATGCACGGCAGTAACGTGTAAGTCAGTAGATAGTGAGCGGTGCTATATCACATCTAGTAACTTATTCACGATGGTCGTTGCCGTCCCCCGTAGCTCAGTGGTCTCAACCACGGACTGGCAACAGTCGAGATGCGGGTTCGAGCCCTACCAAAGGTCCGATGGAATGCGTACTGCTGATGATTCCTGAAAGGATGAAACGCGTGTACAGTGGATTTCAGGGCGTGTGGCGGCTGTCTGATGGAGCCTAGATGTGACGAATTTCTACCTATACCATTCAACTCTCCCCTGTAATTTGATAAACGCTAGTACTGTAGATACTAAATTTCTGTATTCCGTTGACTCGAGATAGCTACATGCGAGTAAGCGTTGTCCTTGATACTTTTTTCTTGCGTATTACCTTATCTATAACCACTCCACATGTCGCTTTACTTGCGCACATTCTAATTACAAACTCCCTTTATACGGCAGTGCAGTGAAACCAGTGATTGCCCGAACCGACGATTCCATTATCCGTTGATCTATCTTTTTTCACTCTAACCATCCTACGGGACATGTAAAGCACCTGCTTTTTTGCCCGTAATAAATCATTGTTCATTTTTGATTGTCAACCTATTCTGGAGCATAGCTGTCCCCATAAGCGCATACATCTAGTCCTGTGCTTACATCCAGGGAGTCCCATTGGCTAACGTCCAATGTCCAATGAGAGTATCACTGATAGAGCATGCATGTAACCCTTCAGGGAGAGAATGAATTGGTGCCCGCGTGAAATTAAATTCACAACACGTTATTTTGATCTTCGTAACTCGCTAATGCATTTGCACCATGCGTGAAGTTGCTTGTAGAAATGAATGGAAATACTTTGTCAGCCTGTGGCTGGGGATTATTTGGGTGACGGCCTCAGAAGATGTCTCGAATCCGCAAATGGAAGGATGTCTTTATTTGTCAATTAGCATTCGACGATGCGTACCAACCAGTAGATCGAAATGATGCAACAAATCGATCATGAGGATGGGAAATGGTACAGCACCAACTGTAAAAATCCAACCGGATGAAAATATATTGCGCGGATGATGATCATGTGCATTGGATAAAAACACAACATCGTAGGAAACGAAGATTCCATGGGAAAATGAAAGAGACCGCGCGATTGAGCGGTGTGCTAAATCCAATGGTGCTGTCGAGTGTATTGGATGTGCGTTAAGTCAGAAAAACAATTACAACCTACAGTTCAGCATTATGAAAACCCTACTGGCAGAATAAGAAGGTCATGTAGCTTAGTATTTTACACAACTTACACGGATGAACCAGGGGAATCTTCAGACTGCTGAACTGCAACGAAGACAACCGCTAAGTTCATCAAATTTGCGTTTAAGGAAATCACGTCTCCTAGCTAGAAATTCTAACTAGTTGCAAAAACTTCACGAAATTGTATGTAGGCCAGACAGTGAAATTGCGGCGTACGAGGAATGCGGAATGTAAAAGGCGCATTTCAACTTCGCCAAAAACGAACCCAAACATGATGTCTTATAAAGTGATTCAGCTGTGCCGTTGCATACGCTAGATACGAGACACAAAATAAAATGATCTTATGTCAAAATATTTAAATGCGGAATAAGCGCAACAGAACAAAATCCAATCGAAGAGGTGCTGAAAATCGCAAATACCAAATTCGGCATGAACAGAATGGACGGATGGAGCTATCCAGTGTTCCGCGGATAGTCTTAACCTGTGCAGCCTGAACAGACTCAGTTGACAGAATAAAGCTGGAAGCTAACGCCAAAATATTACCGTCAGTATCAGCACCGAAAGAAGCAGATGAGTCACAAGTGTAAATAACCTGAACCGGATATCAACCGGAAACTATCCATGTCCGGTGCATCAATTGAATGACCTAGAATACTCTGACCTATAACCGCATTTACCCACTGATTATTTTTAGTCACGTGATTCTCATCGTAATGTCCCTTCAATCAATGTCAACAATTTACTGATTTATCCGGTTAAATGGATTAGCTCTGGCTTTAAGAGCGATACATTACCGTAGTATTTTGCAGAAATAGTTTGATTCAGAATTTCAAAACACGTTTACATTCATATTGTGCAAATAGACTTTTTGTGAACATATGTTTTCACCTCAGAAACAAGGATTAAAATCAAAAATTTCTCTCAAATTTTAGTTTGCAACAACGTTTTAAGAGCAACAAATGTACAGATTTTTCTGTGCCTCTTTGGCATTTGAGTCTGGATGACCAACCGCGTAGCAGTTGCCGTGAATTTACATGTGTTCTAGACACAAATTGATTTGGTTTATTGCTGTCCGAATTTTAGTACTGTCTGACTAAATATCGCTTATCGTTTATCATTGAAATTTTGCACAAAACATGTGTTTACGCGCCTAATGTCGCAATGGATTAACACTGTTTTTGGCTGTCTAATTGCATGTAGTTAGTTGAACATGCGAGGATCATATCAGGGGTCCGGCTAGAAACTGAGCGATTTATAATTCAACACACAGTAAACTAATGGCTCGGAGTTAAACAGCTAACGCATCATTCATCTTGGCATTTTTGAGACGAGCACTGTCTACCGAGTGTCTTGAATTGATGGAAATGCCAGTAAATGGGATGCAGTTTTAATTAGGACAAGTTAATACTAAACGAGACTTCGATAAACATAAAATTTAAGCTTCATTTTATGACTCGGTAAAATTTTGCCAGTTTTTAATAAGCACAACAAACTCAAATAATATTTTCAAGCAACTTGGGTGCGAATATTCTAGAACTTGTTGTTTGCTACTTAGATCATGGCCGCAGACATAGGTCCGTAAGCTACGTGTCTAAGATCAGGATAGATGGAACAGTGAAAGATAAAAGCGTTAGCGATAATAACCTTATTTTTTCCAGTATCTGACAACCAATTCGTACATGTCGTGCGTGACTAGCAACCTGGAGATTCGTCCGCACGATTGCCCCATGGTATGTAAACTACCACCAAATTTTGGTGTGATTTCGTACCTAGGATAATTAGGTAGTTATTCCGTCGCATGCTGATCAGCTTTGTTTCCATACACCCACATCCGAAATGTGACCCGAAGGCTGTCTTCGATGCTCTCGGAGTCTTCTTTCTTTCCACTCCCTAGCTAGCTTTCATTGTGTGCCCCATAGCTTAGCGAGCATTTACGTCTGTGGAATAAAACTATACCCCACCTATTTTTATTTGGCTTCTTACTATTCCCATCGATTACGCCATAGTTGGTGACGGCACTATAGGTGACAGACCAGAATGAGTTCGTTGCTTTTCTGCCAGAATCAGTCGTCTATTCCGCACATTTTCACGGTTATGACGATATTTTCTTTGCCTGACCCGCAACTACTTTGTTATGGGCATTATCGGCCTCGGGTGGATTCCATCCTGGCTGAGTTAACAACGTGACTTCTTGTTATATTTTTCCGTGCATTGAGATTATTTCCTGGGAATTACGGTATAATTCAGCTTCATTTGTGATTATGAATTTTTCGACCACAGATACTTGTGTTGTCTCTGTATTTTCTCGGGGATCTTGCCATATCTTTGTGATCCACAATTGGTCGCCAACTTGGTCCAGGAGTTATCATAATGTCAGGGTAATCACGTTGTAGTGCCTGTTCCATAAACTCACAAGTGTCATTTGTCAGGTTAAATTCCACGTTATCTGCACTGGACTATCGATTGAACATTGCCAGCGTTATCTTGATAATAAACATGAGTTTGTTCAAAATTTGTGTTGGGATTACCGAAACGAGATACAGCTGGAAAATGTAAAGCAGAACCGTAAGACATGTTCTAGGATGGATCGTTTCACTTCGAGAAACCCTATGTGTTTGGCCCTATAATCTAACTAGTAGAGCCTCCAGGTTTCAGATAACTTTTAATGTTCATGTGGAGCAAACTCGCCAGCATGAAATCCCGCTGTTGCCAACAGCTCAATATCACCACACAAACATTTTGTATATGTGTTGCATCATTCGGGTAAAGATGTTTCAAAGCGCAAAGGTTTGTGTTCTGAAGACACGTAGAAAAAATGAAAAGACAAAGCAGAAATATGAAATGAGTTCATCCATGCAAATCAATGACAGGCCACTCCAATTGACGCCCGGGGAAATTCCTCGCGCTGAAAAGTAAACCTTGACCGACTAGAAGCGTTTTAGTCTCGTGATCTTCCACTGAGTCCAAAGATACAATTCCTCAGATACGCTGCGATTATGACGATGATTTTACAGAGCCAGCTTGATAGACTCCTCGACGTGGGCGAGGATGGGATGAAAGAGAGGCAATGTACCAGTCTTGGAATATTGGCGATCGACAAGTTAGTCCCATGAGAATCCCCTTTGTGGACTGAGTCAATCCGAGGCTGATCATGTCCCACTTATTTAGGTCGAAAGCTTTGAAGAATCTAATAGATCGACAATGGCTTAAGTTTGCCGTCATCGAGCTTAGGAAACCAAATTGTGTTAAGGAACCAGTTCACCGTATCTTTAATTTTTGTGTCATTTCTAAGACTCTATGAAGCAAGATAAACAGATTGCTCAAACTTCAAGCACTTCCGGGGTTTCTGCTGTTGCCTGCGCGCAGATTTACCAACGTTTGTAGCCTTAAAAACAAGCGCGAGGAACTCTGTCGTTTCTTGGGTTTAACAGCCAGACGTAATTTGACTCTCAGAGGCGTCACTCTACATTCGGCCTTCCTTGTGTGGGAGAGTTGTGAGCGTCTACGGAAGTCGTGATGGTATGCGTGAGCAGCTCTGGTGCTCAGTCCCCCTCATACGCTGAAGGCTGCTCCTGGGTGCGTTTTATAACAATCCCAACAGCCGTTACTAAGATCCGTTACTGCATCTCCAAAGTCAAGCTATTCTTCCACATTTTCTACTTATGGGTGATTTCAGATGTTCTCAAGTACCCTGGTCTGAACTTCAAACACGCCCGCAAATTGTGACGTCGAAGCAAAGTACGAAGAAGTAGTATTTGAAGTAGCGCGGACACGAATAACGCCTCGCTCAGCTCCGTCGTACCTAGACATGGTGGTAACAAGCTGTGCATATAATGTGTATGACATTCAGGTCCTAAATACAAACTCGCTTTGGCTAAAAATGTTCAAATCCCACATCAACGATCTACGTCAGCATCTACCGCCACCATTTAACTTGGTTGCGGACGACCTAAAGATTTTCAAGTGATTAGCATTCTTGAGGACTACCCTCCGCATAATCAACACCTCAACTGGTTCTCCATGTAGTTTGCGGAAGTCCGCCTCCCTGTCAAGCCATCCAATTCGGTATTCATGAGCCTAGAAAACTTTGGTGACGGCTGAATTTACACTGGTGACGACCTACCGCTATATTCCGCACCTTCTCTGAATAACCTGTGTGTAGTACCGCGCTGCCGTTTGAAGTCTTTTGATAATAAGAACAGATTACATTGTAACGGACTGCGCACGCTTTGGGCGCTCAAACGCAGACTCAGTACTTGGTATGCAGACGTAGACACTCGCCATTTCTCTTCCGTCATATGACCAATACTGGAATTCAGCTCACCTGGCTACTGTCTAATCATATGAGGCGACACACAGAAGATTGAACGGGTCCAACGGGTCGTCCCGAGGCTCATTCCAGTTTACGGGATTACCGTATGAAGATCGGTGCCAGAAACGAAAAATTTACACCTTGTACATTCCTCAGATTCGAACTGATGTCATCGTGACCAAGCGCATATTACCTCGCGGTGGCTTCCCTATGTCGTAGCTGCTAATACACCTGCAAGGGCTATGCGACACGCGCGTGTATAGGTACAGGCTTGTAGTGCCAGATATAAAACTACCTCCCTGCGCTTCGAAAGGAGTGGCAGAAGTTTGCAAATGTTTAAAAGAAAATGCTTTGCAGGCCAAATGTGCGCAGCAGCTCAAAACGTTGTTAGATTTGCATTCCACAACCATTCGAGTCAGGTAACGATGGTTGACTATGAATGACATCTTACATTTGTGAGTCAAGTAAAATTAAGTCAGACATTTCAATATGCTACGTGAGAAATTTTAGAACGATTAAATTCCCACAGGTGACGAATTAAATTTATAACATTTTTGCTTTCATTTTGATGGGGTAGTATGGATTTTAATTTTACTTGCTCCCACTACAGCACTCAGTTAATCTTTTAGACTCAGGCGCTTCTGTTAGCGCTGTCATGACTCTTATTTCGATTTTTCTTGGAAGCAATCCGAAAAGCTGGTGCACTCAAACTGTCCAAATTTTAGTTGCTTGACATTAGAACCATAACATTTCACCATGTCGCAGCACTTCGTCCGTAGGTCGTCGATTACGATAGCTCGAATCTTTGCTGCTGAAGTGTTAACCATTAGATCCGTTTGCTACTAATAACATGTTTGTGGAACTGTACTTTCATTCACCTATATAGCAAAACCTATTCACACGCTACATATGATACGCCACGTGATAGCACGGCCACGTGAAAGCAATATTTTGACCTAGTCTATTACCATTTCGGCATCGAAGCACGTGACAATTGGGAATGCACTTGCTCGCTAACACTGACCTATATCGCATCAGGTCACACACCAAATAATCTCACTGCAACGACCGGAAAACGGATGTGCGCGCTTTCCTTCACATGTTCAAGCCACGAGGTGGTCATCGTCGCAACCGCACTGATAACAGTGGGACGCAGCCAGGATGTAAGCCAGGATGTATAACTCATTACTACGTGTACAACATTATTATGTATATTAGTACCTAGGCTCCTGATATTGTAACCAGTCAAGATTTAAGCGGCACTAATAA
Organism: Dicrocoelium dendriticum; assembly: GCA_944474145.2. Classification (NCBI taxonomy): domain Eukaryota; kingdom Metazoa; phylum Platyhelminthes; class Trematoda; order Plagiorchiida; family Dicrocoeliidae; genus Dicrocoelium; species Dicrocoelium dendriticum. The sequence goes on from OX104070.1 coordinate 16,258,638, forward strand.
ACGGCGACCCCGAGTTGGGATATATTGTAGTACCCTGATATTTAGCTGTTTATTTGTCGCCTAGAACACTATGGCTGTTCTTTCACACACTCCACACTACCAAAAATTAATGTACTTCTATGAACCTTCCGCGATTTTTGGCAACATGATCCACAGATATGCTTCACTCAAGTATATGTACAATTTGTCCTTTGCAAATTCACACACGAATAAAGCATATTTTAATCTAGCGGTATATCCACTAGATGTTGATGCTGACCTACATTTTGTCGTCACCGGATGACGCTGTTACTATCTGCTTAAACATACAGTCATCCAACGAACCGCTGTTTCTGAGCAAAAACCTCGGAGAGTTCATTAGCAGCGAATTGCTTGAGGGAAACCCTCCTTCCCTGTTCGTGACACGTCTTCCAGAGTATTAGACGGTCACAAACTGGAAGACGCGTTATGTAAGCAGTTATTTTTGAAGCGTTTACCTACGCAGATACAGGCTATCTTAACCATCTACCCTGAGAGTGTTCCCATGACACAACCAGTTAGTATCGCTGACAGTATTATTAAAACGGCCCAGCACAACCGATATCCGTGCCGTTGAAACGCGCAGTCTAACAAACTGGATTAACAACCTTGTGGACGATTTGATATTACAAAATTTGAACTTTGGTTAAATCGACCAAAACGACGTTGTTCTTCCTGTACTCGTTGAGCTACCAGAGCAAAAAGCCCTTCTTCATCGCATACTTCAAACACTTCTTGTTACCATAGTCGTTTCGGGCGTTACCCACGTAAGTGCACTCAATCCTGCTACGTCCGTCAAAAGCAGCCGCCAAAATTCCCGCTGGCAAGAAACGAACACGCCAAACGATATAGGCACGGACCGTTCTTGGCCAATCACAATCCAACTCTTGACGACAGCGGTACTCCAGTTTTCTCCAGTCCGCGACGTCCACATCAGGAAAGGCTCAAAATAAATAAGGGTGATTTTCAGCGGATATTTTAGTTAAGAATAATTCAATCATCTCAAAGCATGTAGACATTATCGTTGCATATTGTGGCAAAGAAATCAGCTGAGATGACGTAGACTATTTTTCTCCCCCTGAGTGTGTCTGCTGTGAAACGTCCTCCGCATTTTTGTCGTCTCCACTCCCAATCTAACGATATTAAAAAAGCGAACTGTGTTAGCCAGCGGCTACATAAGGCAACCAAACGGTGCTTCGAAATTTCCAACCAATTGATTCATGGATGTATACTTTTGGAACCTGAACATCTCTTTGACGCAGACTGTGGTAAGCCCAGTGAAATTTTTCACCTTTTATCATGCATCTTGTTTCCTCAGTAAGTTCTATCCCACGGAACTTATCAAGCATTACACTTTTCTACGTAAACTCCATCGTTTACTGACCACAAGGTTCGGGATCGTCCACGCGGAATAAGGCGCAGGAACTAGTTCTTCTGCGTCACTCAGTTGTTTGAATGCTGCTTCGACCAATGGTATAACTACGTACGGAATGGGCCTTTTAGACGGAATAATGGTTGTGCCTCACGTTTTAGCCCTAGAACCGCTCCAGTGCGCGTACAATGACTAAAACCATCCTGGAGCACTGGGGCAAATTGTGTGGGGATGTCGTCGTTTTGGTCCGTCAGTATTGTCGGAGATGGTACTGTGCTGCAGATGACCCCAGTTATTCGAACAATTCCATTCCAAAAAGATTGAGCTTCGATCTCGTGATGTAGCAGTTGCCGTCGACGGTGATGCTTCTGAAATAGAACAGCGACGGCACTTACGGCCGATTTTGTCTGCGTTATGCTTGATTGTTTCGCTTCCCTTGTGTATCTTGTCCTAATACAGATCGATTCTATTGCCAACTTGATTAAGAATATAGTCCCCAATTATAGTTTCTATTAACTAATTCATACCGAACATCCAATTGCTGACACATATCTCTCCTATCCAAAATTGAAACCGTTACACAGACGTTACCTTTAACTAGTGGTTTCCGACAGTCTCCATCGAGACTGAGGATTGTTCTAATGGAAAGTCGAAGCGGGATCTACTATCGCACGGACTAGCATGTCTTGGATAGTGACTTGTAGAGGTGGATGTGAACAAGGAAACTAGTGACGGGGTCTTTAATAGTAAAGTATCTAGCAAGTTGTCCTAGGTAGTTGTACGGAAAACAGTGTCTGTGATTTCGTCTTCCGTATTTGTTTCGTTGTTTATCCGTCATGGGCGTATTCCTCGACAGTAGAGAGTTTGCACCACCTGCGTCAATAGATCAACCTTGCATTACAATTCCGTCGGCTGGATTTTTCCTATGGTCACCGACCACCAACAACCGTGGGCCACAGTCACTAACTCTTCTGCTTTGAGCATTCCAAATATTGATGCCAGCTTGGCTTTTGTTTCGAAGTATTATGGGTAGGCTTTGAATGACTTGTCCTTTCAGCAGTCGTTCTTTTGCGGCAAAATAGATTTTAGGTAGCCGGGCTGCCAACTTTCCATTCTTCTTCTGGTGAAATACAATCACGCTGTCCTGCTTCTCCCATTTTGCCGAGTGAACTTATCATAATTCTTGCTGTCGATCAATTTCTTTCCCCAACTCCCAGTGCGAAACTGTCCTTACTTTGCTTTAGACTTTCGTTTCAGAAGATACGTCCCTTTTGTCTGCTGGTTGCCAGCGATCCCATGGCCGTTAGCAATTTGGCATCCACATAGACTCCGTTGCTTGCCGCAATTGCTTCGCAACTCATGGAGCAAAGCTGCTGCTTTTCCTTCCGCAAATTGGTCTGGCCATGACAACACTATCTATATTGTTCACGACACCAACGTAGTGAGAATGAAACAGCAGAAGCACACAGCACTTATTGCCAACAAACAGCCGCACACCAGGCTAACCCAAGCGCGCAAGTATATAGAATATTTTCACCCACAATCCATCACACATTGTCTATTCGCACCGTGTCGCATTTATGCCTAGGAATGCACCCAAATTGTGGTGGCTTTTTCACCGATTGGCCCCGTATCTTCGCTACTGTCGCCGTATTCTAACCAGACTGGATTAATTATAACGCTCTTGATTTGTTCACTTTGGATTACATTGCTCTCATTGGTGTTATTTCTGGGAGCATGACCAAAGGCGTATCTCTACAGAAAATTGGGATTTTCACCACTACGTCCCTCACTCTTCTCGGTTTTGGCCCGAAATCATTCCTTGCTTATGAACCATTCCCGGTTTGTTCCGTGGATCTGGAGCGGCTTTGACGACCATCTTCCCTCTTCCATAATTTTCATGACTTTTTGGTTTCGCCTGTGACTTTTGCATTTTGCGTCACTGTAATCTTCGTGGGTAGCAAAAGTCCTGCAACAAGAACACAGTATGCTCAGCTGCAGCATACGGTCGAAGTAGGTTCTCACTTATAAAAGCTTTTCACGCCCCAATTCGAGGACGATGGAAGACAGGGCTACTTGTTTTCCGATTCCGATGGACAATCTCATGCTTGGCCTCACTAGGACGATCTCAGGCATGGTTTTCTACTTTATACATTTATTAGATCCAAATATATTTGAACGGCTTGAGGCGGAATAAACCGTTGACTGGATAACATAATGAACCTCCGGAGCCCACTTGCGATAGCTGCTTTGAAGCCATTAGTGGTTTGATATCGCTTTGGGACCACAGTAATGTCCTGATGTTACAAACAATTAACTACTTAGATGCATTTATTAGAGCCGCTTGGCTTCTTACAATATAAGGATACTGAATACAGTATTATGGAGCAAGTTTAAATGAATTCTATACTATTTTTTGAAATATGGTGAGAAACGTTATAAAAATTGTTAGCCTTGAATATCCATATGGTTATCATGAAACAGTTAAAATATCTGACTCACGGTATTGCAGGGCTCACAAATGTGACAAATCATCATAAGTGTGCAAGCGTTCTCTGAATCGAATAGTGGTAAAATATAAACTTAACAACGTTTTGAACTACTGCCCAGTTGTTGCCTCCATCACATGTTCAGGCAAGCTGTTCCAAATATTTACCACTCTACGTTCGAAGCACAGTAGGTGAAGAACTCGCTTCACATCTGGCACGACAACTTTGTATCAGTGTCCGTGTTCGCTGTGTGGCCCTCATAAGTGCAGCATTGGCCTCAGCATGAGAAATTCATCGAGATGTAGAATAAGGTAGGTCATAATGAAGTCGACTCGCACCGGACGGTAGGACAAAGTGTGGAGTCTTAGTTTATCGCACTGGTCTTCATAACCCAAGCAACATAAACTCGGGATGAGCCTGGTAGCAACGTGTTGGACCCATTCGATCTGTTGTGCCTCGCCTCGGGTAATCGGAAAGTAGGCGGGCGAACCGTTCTCTAGCACTTTTACAATGATAGAAAAGAAGAGGCTAGTGGCAACCTCCTCAGACCATGTGCCGAAGCAAGGTTTTTAAAGCCCAAAGCAAGCGCAGTCCGTTACGATATAGCCTGTTTGTGTTGTCCACGGACTTCAAATCGTAGCTCGGAAGTACATCTAGGTCCTTCACGCTTGGCCGTCAAGCGTCTATTATCGGCTGTCAGCCCCCTTCTCCGGGCTCATAAACACAGACTTGGCTGGGTTGACCGGGAGATGTACTGCTGCAAACCATGTGGATAGGCGTTTGAGGTCGTGCTGAAGTAGGTCATAAGCGTCAGGAATGCCAATTTCGCTTCAAAGCTTCATGTTGTCCGCAGATATCGCCTGGGAAACCTTTACAATGACGTTTCACACGCTGGTAGCACACGCCTCGGAACAGAAATCCCTCCAAACCAAAACAAGCATAAATCATTTCTGAGGAGCAGAACAAGTTACTGTATGTTATGGAGGGATTTGACATGGTGAAGTCAATTGCTTCTGATTTCTATTTTCTGCTGACGATATCAAGATACGGCGAAGGTACAAAGAACCGGATTACCACGAACGACTTCAGTGCGATCTTAACACGTTGCCGAACTGGTCAGTTCAAAATCCCTGAAATTCCACATAGACAGTTGTCGAATTGTACAATTACGCCATAGACATAACTACACATATTTGCTTGAAACAAAAGGGTTGCAGACCAGCTACCAGGTATGTGACCTTGGTGTGATCGTACAGTTCGACCTCAACTGTTCAAAACAGGCTGAGGTAGCTGCAAAAAGAGGCAACCAGCCCATCGGCCTGCAGCGGAGGGCATTCGGGCGCTTTGACGCATAAACCTTCTCAATCACACACAATATGTACGTGCGCCCGCATGTTGAATAGGCTATCCAAGCTTGGCAACTCTGGTTGAAGCGCGACCTAGTGGCATTAGAGGCACCACAACGAAGAGCAACAAAGAATGTAAAGGGTCTGAGCTATCACTTACCACCGAAGACTGAAGCTGCTGGGAATTTTCAGCGGACGCTATCGAAAGCTGCGCGACGATCACATATCGGCGTACAAGATATTGAGTGACCCCAACTACGTATGCCGCCATCTGCTGAAACTTAGCCACAACACGCAGCTCAGGGATAACTGCTTAAAAGTGAAGGAACATTAGCCCTCTACAGTGTCGACTGAATTACCTTCCCTCCGGTTTTATCAACCACGGAACGCACGCCCAGATTACTTTTTATCCACCCCTACATTGAACGTTTTCAAAAAGCGATTAAATGTAGCTCTTAGCTCACAACACTTTGTTACCTAAACTCCTCATTTGTGGATTACGCCAAGTATGCTTTCTACTTGATTTTTGTAGCAAATGGACCCAAATGAGCGACCATTATTTACCTTTCTCACGCCTTATATCAACGACCATTGCACCCCAGTAAATTGCTAAACATTTACGCTTGTTTTTTTATTCTACAGTGGTGTTATTTATCGAAATATTCATCTCGGCAGACTTTCGGTAGATGACCCACATATATTTTGATGTCATCGTCTTCACCCCAACCATCTTACGGGATGGGTCAAACATTTGCTTTTATCCTGTGGCAAATCATGTTCCACTGTTCATTGTTCAAATAATGTTAACGGCGACCGGAGAAGCTGGAGTAGATCGTTGATATGGATCAAGAGAGAGTGGGCCCCAGCACAGTGCCTTGAGGCACGCCACTTATAGAGGGATACCAGTCAGTTTGATGGTCGTCAACCTGTACCCTCCACTTTCGTACCGCAAGAAAGTCGCGGATCCACCGGTGCAATCAGCCAACGACAGCACACATTTGGAGTTTGCGAAGGAGAACCTCATGGCTGAATTTGTCGAAAGCTTTACTGAAATCGATGAACATCGCGTCGACAGACTTTTCCTTGCTTATTGCCTTCAAGCACTCATGCCTTGTCACAAGCAAGTTTGTAATGCATGAGTGGCTTTGCATAAAACTTTGCTATGCGGGGGTCAGGACCTCTTTTGACTACAGCAACTACATCAATCCCTTATTCACGATTTTCCCAGCAACCCTTGCCAAAATAGGTGTCAGAGAATTTGGCCTGCATTTGCCTACTTTGCTATGGTCGTCGGCTTTTGGAATAGGCTTCACCAGTAAACTTTTCCAGTCAATGGACAACGAACCTTCGGACAGCTACCTGTTGATAAGGTCAGTCACGACGGGAGAGATGATGGCCGAAAGTGAGTTGAGAATCAGTGGATGAAGACTATCAGGTCCGGCAGCTTTGGGACAGTCAAGATTGGAGAGTAGTTGACGTACCACTTCAACGCCACAATCCAGACTGTCGAGTTCGATAAAAGCAGTACATGGCGACCTCGGAAAAGGCACCTAGTCATTTGCAGATGGAGAAGCGACGTGCGCCGCAAACGCGAACGCACGCTCAGTGCTGGAGGTTAGGGGCTGGCCATCTGAGCCATCCAGCACTGGCACAGCACCTGCCGGCTTCCGGCGTCGCTTCACATAAGCAAAGATTCTCTTTGGGGCGGTCTTCGCGGCGATTGCGAGCTGCTCTTCGAAACGTCGGCGCTTATTGCTATTGCACTGTCGCAGATGTTCGCTGACTTTTATACCCTTCCTAGTCATTGGCAGTGCCAAAGAGGAAGAATCTGTCCCACAGTCTGCGTTGCATCCTAGCCAGATTTCCATACTCCTTATCAAACTAATGAGGCTTAATCCGTCCAAATTCCCGACATTTCAAGGGCACAAATTGGAAACACAATGACGTCAATCTCTGTTGTAAATATCCAACAGGCTTCCACAGGTGCAGTTTGTGACAGAGATTAATCAAGTTGGCTCGCAGCTCGTGTTAGACCATCGAAGTCCGTTCGCCAGTAGTTGTAAGCGAGTTCCAGCGGACATGAATAGGACAAATATAATTCCATATCACATATGAGCATTGAGTCGCCGCCTGTAGCCAGGAGTTCCAGGATCCGAACGTCACGTACTCGTTGTTCCTTGCCTTGCATGGGCAAACTATATTACCAAACTCACGTGGTATGGCTAACTGTTGACTTAAGGAAGTTAAACGCCCAAAATTCCTTGGTAATTTCGTCCGTCGTTCTTTCCACTGGTCTTCAGCACTCAAGCTTTCACTTGCTGGGACATCAGTGCCCGTTGGACACAACAAAGATAAACAATGTATGCCGGGCGAAACTGGGTTTCTCACAAAGGTTGGACTTCTTGCCGGTGGGTTCAAACGGGTAGAGGAAGACGACTGAGCTGAAACCTGAAAGCTCTTCCGGCCAAGTTGTTGGGCCAAACACACGGAGCTGGTCGCAACGGAATGATGTGGCCTATGTGTCGGCTTTACTCTTCCTGGCTGTATTTTGTTTTGGCAATTATCACCTAAAGTTTGAATTAGATCGTGTTGGATTTCACGAAGATGAAAATGTTTAACTGATGTTCGGACAAATGAAATATGATAATTAACTTGGCCCAAAACAAACGTGATGGCATTTGCACGGTACCCGACTATCTTGGAACTAGTACGACGAGGTGACCGCTTCGTCATTGTGAATAATCCGAAAACCACATGGCGGCCAATTGCTGGAGAAAATGGTGCTAGCAAGATCGCCGAAACTAGGCGATGAAAACACAAGTATTTCTGGTCGGAAAATCTAGAATCAGGAATGAAAATGAATTGTATCTAAATTTCCACGAAATACTTCCAATAAACGAAGAAATCCAACACAAAGTGATTTTGTCAACACAGCCAAAAATAACCGATCAGAGGCAAATGGTCCAATATAAATAAGGATATTGTACACGTAGCAATGATACGTACGAAAGAGAAGAAACTTATTTCATGTGCTTACATGATGGCTTGGAGTCCCACTCAGATTGCATTGCGGTTGCGACGATGGCTTGCGCACGTGAAAGGAAGCGTACACATCCGTTTTCCGGTCGTTTCAGTGATGTTATGTTGCGAGTTTAATTGAATGTCTACACATTGGTTTGCGGGCGAGGGTGCAGCTGAGTGGACAGGCCTCGGATAACTTCGCAGTTGTCTCTGGTCTGAAGCAAGACTATGTCTTAGCTCCTGCCCTATTAATATTTATTTTCATGCAATGACGGCTTGTGCTTTTGATGCCGCTTGTACTTACGGTGTTCGTGTAGAGCACCGTATTGCTGATGGGTTGCTGAAGCTCTGGCGTTTCGGTGCGAGAACCCTAGTCTGCGAGACAACTATCCGTATGTTGATGTTTGCTGACGATTGTGCATTGTTTGCACACAGCGCGGATGAGTTGCAGCATATGACTAGTGTTCTGGTATTGACAGCGGCCAAATTCGGGCTCACCATCAACACAAGCAAGAGTGTTTGTCTTTTCCGACAATCACCCGGAATGCAGTGCCTGGGCGTGCCCCAAATCCAGATTGCCGACGAAGTGTTGGAAACCTCTAGTATCGTAATAACAACCGACCAGCAGATAACGAGTGAGCTGCGCAACCGCGTATCGAATGAGCCTGCTGCTTTTGGCAAACTGGAATGCAGTGGGTGGGACAAACGCCAACTCACTTTTGCGACGAAGCTGCTGTTACTTAAGTCTATGATGCTGTCCATTTCTCTATACGTTAGCGAAACATGGACACTTTATCGGAAGGGTGCACGATATCTGGAGCGTTTGCATCAGTGGTGTCTGCGCCGCATTGTGCGCGTCAGCTGGAGTTACCGAATTACATTTACGGAGGTGCTCCGACGCAGTGACGTGTATGCAGTAAACTACATGATTCTGCTGAGGCATCACAAGTGGCTCGGGCTTATTCACCTCATTGATTCGACCCGGATACTAAAACAGTTGCCTTCCTTCCAAATGAGTGCAGGAAAACGGCTCGTGAGAAAACCGAAGTTACGTTACCAGGACATGATCAAACTGAACTTATTACGTTCTATTGTTGTTTGCAGGTCATGTGAATTGATGGTTGATCAGCGTGCATGGCGCGATCTAATCACGAAGCCAGTTGTCAAGGCGCATGATAAAGCCCTCTTGCATGCAGAGAAGAAGCGGCAACTGCGGAAGTGACAGGAACCGATGGGCTGTACTCCATCGACGTCGGGCGCATGGTGTTGTAACACATGCGAAGGCGAGTGTCTGAGTCAGGCAGGCCTAGTGAGTCTCGAGCGAGGCCATTCAGGGCCAGCAGCGAAACAAAAACTGGTCCTGTCGAGAATGCAAGCAGAACCGGCGCAATGTTTGTAGGTACGCTGCATTCGATTTACTAACTGCGTGCTTGCGTGCTGACTTTCTGTATTTCAGGAAGTGGGTTTTCTACGCTGTTTGTTTTATTTTATTACCTTGTTTTATTTTGCTCCTAAATAATGTATTAGACAGCACTTTTCGCATAAACTAACAGTGGTTAACTTTCCTCATTTGTTCTTTCTTAAATATGTGTCTTGATCCCCTTTTCTGCCATCCTGAATCTATCATGACTATTTTGATAATCCACTTATTTCATAGGCTAATTTAGCGGCATATCCTTATGTCTTATCCGATTTCATTTGTTTGGCATCGTTATTGTAAGTGATTGACTGTTGTTTCACATCCCTGGGGTGGTTGCGCTTAGGTGCATGTTGACAAAGTCTCTACCTCTATATTACCCACATCCTCGGCTGTACGGAATCCAGGAGACTGTTGCTGGTTCCTGGAGCGGACGGTGTGCACGATCACTGTAAGTGCTACCACGCACTCAGTGTTGAGCGGACTACGGTCCAGCCACCGCTTTGTGTGCGCTTGATTCCCCAAATACAGCGTGCTTGTGTTTGCTTGTGAAAAAGTGTGGGCCGGCTCCGTTGATGAAACGTGGCTCCTATCTGCATGCCTGCTGCTCTTATTCCTTCCGATTTAAACTGGATATAGTGTGTGTGGGTGGAGATGTGGGTGGTGCAGCGCAAGCCACCCATGGTCCCTCCGTAGGCGCAGACGTCCTGTGGCTGTCCCAGTGAAGGCCACAGTGACATATTAAATCGGGAACCGGATACCGCCAACCATGTGGTTTATGTGCTTTGATGCAATAGGGTATCAGTTTGAATGCGAGCTAAGATGTATTCCCAATTGTCAAGTGTCTCGACGCAAGCTGGCAATGGACAAAGTCAAAATGACGTTTTGACCTAGTGTGTATATCACGTGACAACACGAGGCTCCATGACAAACAAAGTGAGCCTATCATGTTCAGACATCGATTTCAGATGATTGGAATCAAAAGCGGTTGATCGGCCTACATTGCACGACCTAACCACGAAGATCGTTGTCGAGGTGCAAGAGAAAGCCTTCGTGCAAGCGGAGAAGAAACGGCAGCTGCAGAAGCGACGGGAGTCATTAGGTTGTGTACCATAAATGACGAACGCATGATATTATAAAAAAGCGGTCGCGATTATTTGATTCAGGCAGGCCTAGTAAGCCACGAGCTGGGCTACTGAGTATCTGCATTGAAAAGGCGATGGACGCTGCTAAGAAGGTAAGCAGAACAGGCTGAGCGTTAATAGGTACACAGCATTGGATTTACTAACAGCATGCTCGTATTCTGTTAATTTATTTCACTTGCTTGGTTTACTATATTTCATTAATACTTCCTTTGTTAAACAGTTTAGATGTCTGTCAGAATACGCTTCTTTTTACTCACTCACGTCGCTTAAGTAGATTGCTTTTAAATGCCTTAACTTTTCACTGTTGAAGCATTTTTAAATCTATCTCATTCTGACATACTGAACTTATCACCGACTCGTTGCTAACCAAGTTATTTCATATTGTCATTTATCGAAGGGATAACTCGGTTTATTCCTACACTTTTCTTGATAACTAGCATTTGGTATTGTCATTGGAAGGGATTTGCTGTTGTTTGACATCCCCGGTGTGGCTGCGCTTGATCTACATGTTGGCAAGGTGCGTACCTGTCTGTTACCCACTACCTCGTCCATACCGGCTCCAGCAGACAGTTGGTCGTTGCTGGTGTGGAAAGTGTGGAGGATGCTTGCGGCGAATTTAGACTCAGGGAGTGGTTACATACACTCAGTGTGTAGCGGACTACTGTCCAGCCACCGAATCATGTGCGATTGATTCCCAAATACAGTGCGATTGTGTTTGCCCGTGTTGAAGTATGGTCCGGCTCCGTTGATGAAACTTGCTTCCCATCCGCCTGCCACTCATCCGCATGCCTCCCGATGTTATTCCTTCGGGTTTACACTGGATATGGGGTGTGTGGTTGGAGCTGTGAGTGGTGCAGGGCAAGCCATTCATAGTTCCTCTGTAGGTGCAGGTGTATTTTGGCTGTCCCCGTGGAGGCCACATAGACAGGCAAATACGGAACCGAATGGTGCCGATAATAACACGTGACGCTTGATTAAGTTACTCCATGTCGGTGAATAAAAATTACAGTTTTACAAACATGAGTGGTTTTAGAAAATAGCAAACGACCTAATCATACTCTCCTCTTAATGAAAGTGCATTCATAATTTGAGAAGCTTGCACTAATTTTACGTCGTTTGGCTGTTTTCTGTGAGCGACATATCCATCAGGGAAATGCACAAGTTGTCTGGATTGAGTAACACGTGTTGTTTCCTTAGCGGAAGTATCTGTTGGATGTGATAACTTCAGAGACGTCGCTGGCCTTTTGTTAATAGAGGCTTTGGTGTTATCTGCTGGTGTGGATTCCAAAAAATCGGTATAAGCAGGTTTTAAGCTGTCAATACTAGCCGTATCCGTGTTGTTGTTTGGCCGGACAGTAAAATGACTAGCATGAAGTTTAATAACTGAAAGGGGATCGTCATTCGGAGGTTGTAAAGGTTGTTTGACAGGGTCATTGCGAAAGAAAACATGAGTACACAAAGAGAGATCAGGGTGAAGGTATACTGATTTCACTGAACTCGTTGGTGCGTAATAAAGAAGTTTGCTTAAGTGATTCCGCAGTTTAGTAATGTAAGTGAAGGATTCATTATTACTGTTGATTACTGAGGTAAAATAATTTGACCGGGGATGCACAATGTTGTTCCAACTAACTCCGCGGGGGAACATTTTAGGGTTGACTGAAACATTGTACGCAAAAGGAAGAAAAATCATCAGAGGTATGTCTGTCTAGTGCGTAGGATCAGAGTGAGCTTTGATCGCGGTCTTTAAGTGTCGATGAAAACCTCCGACTAAACTTTCGCTTGGGGATGATAAGCTGTTTTCCGGATTCTTCTGTAGCCCAATAGTTCCGACAACTTTTAGAGAAGTTGCGATTCAAATTGGGACCCGCGGTCATTGGTGATGTAAGAAAG
>OX104070.1:16271448-16294299 GCA_944474145.2 Dicrocoelium dendriticum
CTTCGCATTCTGTTAATTTGTACTATCTACTTTCATAATAGTAATGTTGTCGGATGCCCAATACAATTTGTCTACTGGGGAGGTTACTGGCAGGTAATACATCAGTTGACGAGCGGACCGAAAATCTAGCTATGAAGGTAGTGATTTTGGAGCCATGCAGCACCTGGTCGATTATGTTTTTAGTGCCTATGAATCACAGGATCGTCCTAGAAAACCGGATTATTTGTGGATTTTGGCACAGGTTAAAATGCTATTCTCTATCATTTAACGATTAGGACAGGGCAGTCTGAGACAGGTAGAGCTGTGTTGCAGGCAGCGCTTGCAGAATAAAATAATCCATTTAGTTGGATCACTGTATGGTACCGCCCGAATTGTTTTCATGTTCGTTGGCATGCAAACTAGAAAATGTCGTCGGTTCCGCTATCTCCAGAATAGAACAATTGAACAGACCTCGCCCATAATAATTTGTTTCATCCAGTAGTGTTTTGTATGTAAGAATACCCTTGTAATCAACCTTACCTAGTGAATGCAACCTTGATGTCAGTAAACCGTGCAGTTGTTATGTATTCATCCAATTTGTATCGTGGTTGGTACCACTGAAGCTGGTTCAGATCGGCCAGTTTAAGAGAGGGCTTTTGTAATTTGTTTTTAGATACCGGCTAATTTGATATGCATGAATATGCCAGCCCGTCAGTTTTATTTTCTGTTTTCAAAATCAGTATATCAGTCATTTGAATTTATTCTTCGCTGCCATAAAAACATAACGATCACGGAACTGGAAAATCAAGATCGATAGAAGGAGCCTTGATGTAATTCTTTTGTGATATTTGGATCAAATCAGAGTAAGCAGATGGACCAACCGGACGAGCCAGACAGCCAATAGAATGTGGACCTAACGGATTCGATTACTGTACTCGGATTAACCGTTATTAGTGTGTTGCACCTTTTGTTTAACTGAAGCAAAAGAGGAACTTCTTGGACTCAGACGGGTCATTACTTAGGATTTTGAACCAGCAATATATCGAGGAGTTTGTTTTGCGAAACATGCTGTAAGGTTTGCTGGGACCTCTTTGCCAAACATACGCTTGTCGCTGAAAGACTGAATTTTGCAATGTGGTTTAGAGAAGACAAAGACGAACCCCACGCACGGCGCTCGGATACTGTTTGGATCACTACAGTCTATTCGGCTGCCTGCCTAAATTAAACATGGATGAATGGAACTTGGTGAGTCATCGGCGTGCATGGAAGAGCAAGCGAGAATATATCTGCACCTTAGTGCATTTGGACGAAAAACCGACTTCGTATCACTTGGTTATGTTTCGACAAGCAGCCGGGGTTAACGCGCGCAGTGTTCTAGAGACACATCACAACGGTAAAGATGAAGCTCCCTATACTTTAGAGACCGTCACTGGAAAGTCCGTTGAATATTGTAAAGATCAAACCAACGAGATCTATTAACGCTATATTTTATGTTCGCGCAACACAGGCCCAAAAGAAGCAGTCGACGCGTGCATCACTAAATTGAAGATTTCGGTCCTATCCTGTAATTTCTGTAAATGCTTGGGCGACCGTCTCATAACCGATCGCATCGTGCCGGGAATAAATGATGAAAGTACCACAAAGCCGCTTTTGCGACAACGCAACTTATCGCTTCAGCAGTGCATTAATATCTGCAACATTCAGTCTTCGACCATCGATCAATACCAACAAATGGACCTCGCAACAGATGCATAATTGTATGTGATTTCTAGAAGCGAACCAACGAAGTCTACATACATAAAACAGGAGCTCTGTAAATTTTGCGCCACTCTACATCCAAGCAACCGCGACCAGTGTTTTGCGTGGGGACGGAAATGCACCAGAGGTGGAAAAAGAAACCACTCTGCTCGGTGCTTACAGTCAACCAATGTGAGTGTGGTCGTTTATGACAAGTCCCCCACAGTTGCAGAATATTCTAATGACAACGTATCTCAGAGGGTAGCGCAAAAATGTGTCTACCAAAGTTTTTGTTCTAAGGTAAAACCGCACTAATCCAGTTAGACACAGATGTTACTGTCAAATTCCTACTAAGTAATCCCTGTCCAGGAGTGTGCATTCTATCCAATCAAGAAGGATTTTGTTATAACTCTTGCTTAGTATTAAAACGACAGAATTGACACAAATTGCAAAGGTCTATTTTGCACAACTGCGGTTACAACCAACTGTCGGGAAATCCGCTAACTACACACTTGGTCGAAAACGATCGATGCTCGCGTTCCATGTGGTTGGCTGAAAGTTCCAAGCTAACATGCAAACACAGGCGCTGGATAGCGATCGATTTTCACTTGTTGTCTGTGTAGCCTACATCCGTGGTCTCTCCAACACCCTCCTTGGTTAAAATTAAATTGTTACACATAAGATCTTTTGATCTGTATGACACTGATTTGTTGAATTGGGATCGGGTACCTGTGGAATGTATTCGTTTAACTTCCATTTCTGGGCTCACACCAACGCGTTGCTCTGGTTGTGGTTCCATTGACATAGGAGAATCAAAAGCAACTAAAAGAACGTGTAAGGGAATCCCTGTAGTGTTCTTTGATTAACCTGCTCGGGTGTATAACGATGTTTGATGTGATTCAATAGACGTGCAGTCAGTCGATTTGACAGAAGTGTTGTTCATCAATTCCAAAGCGGATACCTCGACGAATTCCTACAAGACACGTTAGCATGTGACTCTATGAGTTAACTCCGAATGTTCAGATGGATACACTATATAACAAACTTATTTAAACATTATTACTGCATGACCGCTGCGACCTAATGGAGATTCCACTGATAACTATTCGATCATGTGCTCTTCATTTGTGATCACGTGGTCCAATATTGACGGTTTGTTCGCTGTCCTGAATGTAGTGAGCCAGGTGACATGACTGTACAAGGGAATAGTTGCAGTAACTTCATGTAAGTTTGCTTTGAACCGTTCATAGGCAGATGTCGTTACCTCCGGATCATGTACTTTGAAGTCACTGGCTATGAGTGGTTGACCGTACCTAAGGCGTGTTATAAGGCACGCTTCAAGCTAGAGTCCATTTTCGGCGTGGAATTTGAAGGGGGTGGAGAAAAAGGACAGCCACTATATATGCGTCTCTTTTTCTCAGTCAGATACGGAAACAAAGTGAATCGTTAACATGAGCTTCTGGATCATTAACTATTCAACATTGCAGGAAATTGCGGCAGTAGTGAAACACCACACCTCCTCTGTTGGGACGGTCGTTCCGGATGAATGACGTTCTTGCGATCTCAACCTCATCATCGGCAACCTTTTGGTATTACCTGGTTTCGGTACTAAAATTTAGGTCCCGAGCATTCGCGGCCTGGTGTATCCGAAAATCATTTTTTTCACTGAGGAGTCCTTATACCATAGTGGACATAAATGAAAGTTTCTCCGATTTCAACAGTGTGTTGATAATTGTGCAATTCATACGTAAACATTAGTCGAGCAGTGAGTGGCCAGTGGCTAAGCCTTTTTCGCTAGGTACTTGACGACTGGTTTCACCTCCTCTTCATTGGCTGCGTAGTATGTTCTATGTATAGTCTTCTATGTACAGCGTAAATTGTAACAATATTGTTCCTTATCATGAGTTGTTATTTCATGCTCATCTCATGCTTCGGTTTCAGGAACACTGTGGACAAGATTGTTACCGGTTGAAGTTTCCTTCCGCTGGTTTTCCAAGTTGCGGTTAATACGATGGTTTTCGCTTCATGGGTTGTCTGTAATGATAAGGATGTAACGGTGTTCGTTTCTGAGTCAACCTATCGACATCAGAACTGATTCCAATTCTGTGGTGGAGTTCAGCATAACGTGCATAAGTCTAAGCTATCCGAAATGCTTAGACTTGGGTGCCGTATGACTCGCAGTACATATGCAGCTCTAAATACACGCACAGTAGGTTACTAATGATGTTCCACCAGTTGACGTCGTCCGACTGCCTAATTGATTTCTAATTTGATTCTGGGGCTTTGGAGCACAGTACCCTCAGTGTAACTTTGTTTTTCCGTGCGTATTCCGACATGTCGCAGTTAGTGATTGAAATGCTCGTGGGTGTACCGCAGGAAACCGGTGATGCGTGCAATAGGTTAACCCCGCTTCACTTCCAATTTTCCGATTTAGTGGAGTTTGTTGCCGATTTCAAACCTTAGCCCTACTTAAGAACAACCGTTACACAAAATTCACTAATAAGAAACCTTTCTCTAAGACAAAGCCTTGCATATAGTTACTTCAATCAAATTGAGAACCGCATTGTTAGAATATGATCCGTCTGTGATATCGGAACATTTATTGATTTTTTTGGCCTTTGTTGTCGTTTTGCTTATGAAGTTACCAACCGTTCTCCTTCAGATAAGAGTAGCATTTACTTGAGGCCATGGGTTGTACAGTCCTCTATGTTTGCCTTAACTGTGGCGATTTGGCTTTACACCAAATTCCGAGATAATAGGACAGAATGTTATAAGTGGGATAGACGTGTATTTCACGCAAAACCAGGGAGAAAATAATTTGTTAAATAACTTGGCCGGAATAGATTTACTTGCATATATTTAGTATGAAAAAATCATCCAACAATTGCGACTCGCAACGCCTTGTTTGACAAGTTTGGCACATAATCAAAAGATCTTTAGCTTCAGGCACGCTAGGAAACGCGCTCGTTGCACATATGTTACGAACAGTTAGAATGACATCTCTGATAATTAGGGGATTTTCTCGTAGTTCTGGCGTTGTTGCCAAGGTCGCAGCGGCCTCCTTGCCTATGTGTAATTGCGACGGCGCTCTCTGGTGTATCGCTCGGATGCGTGAGCGTGCCCGTGAAGTAGATCACACGAGGATTTGATCGAATAGTTTATGTTGAACTTGGCGAGAAGGAGCTTTTCTCCTCAGTGACGCGTAAACTACCCTGTTGCTTCTCCAAACAATGTCGGGCTTGAACAAATAAGAGTTCGTCCAAAAAACCGTTGAAGTGATCTGTAGCCCGACAGCAAACAATGTCCACGGTATTTTTGTTCGTCGCAGTCAGCTGACAATTCGGATAAGTCAACTACCTATCCGGATAGGTAGTTGACTTATCCGAATTTTCAGCTGACTGAGACGAACAGAAATACTCGCTAAAATCCTTCTACTCATAAGTAATGTCCACGGTGGTTGTAGTTATACAGCTTGTAGCATTTGGATATGAATAAAGCACTGTCCGGAATTTGCAATTAAAGGAAAATGTAGAGTGCACTGTAGGGTACTCTGGAAAATGATAATACGAGGTAGAGCGTGCAAAAGCAAGACTATTCAATACAGTACCAGTGCTGTGCGAAAAGATGCCGCTTAGAAACAGTGAAAAACCATGATGGCACAACTTCGCCGTTAGCAGGTACCTTGGTTATAGGTCACAAAGTAGATGTAATCAAAAAATAGTGTAGCACCATGTACTAGAGTTGCTTCACAACAGCAATCTGAGAAACAATTAGCTTAAAATGATAGGGCAGTACATTCGTTTGGAATGTAGTCTCGGTTTATTTTTCGCACTTGTTTGCTAAGAATGGGTAGCATTCTCAGCAACTGTTCTCTGTGCGCCTATTTCGTTGCTCTGTGCAATATGACTAATTGCTCGGGGCCAAACATGAGTGCCTGCTACCTATATCACTGTCAGTCATTTCCCATAATAATTTTCACCACATTCACTTGTGGACATGTTCACCAGATGACATGGTTTTCACGATCGTCTAATGTCTCCTTATTACTTTTGGAACTACCGTATGTATAGTAGCTAATCCATTTGCATCGGTAAGCCCACGGTTTTAGCTTACTTCTATTGACACCATTCTCATATTAATTTATTCACCCAGAGCACCCAACGGAAGCCGCACAACTTTTTATATGAATTGTGCATCACTCCATTGTTTCACAGTGCCGGCTAAATCAGACTAAGACATACAGTAGACAGTCATAGACGGTACGCATTTCCGAGTAAACCCACGTAGCATAAGTTGACGATATAATTTGCGCTGGTATGTCAAAACAGATTGCTTTTGGACGAAGTTATGTCAACCAGGAAATAGCAACCAGTGAAACCTAGAAATTTACAGCGAATGCGAGTTTCCTGTTTACAAAGGTTTTTCACTATTCTTGGAAATTGGTTTTAGTAGCGCCAAAAAGTAGTACGGGAAAGCTAAATAAAATGAGAAACGTAAATCGTCAGCTGTACGCCCTAAAGGCGTTTATCTACCGCGCAACAACCACCAGTAGCGCGTCGGTTGAATATACCGCAAAGAAGCCCGCCCCTACGCAAATTCGTAATGGTGACCTTAAGATTGCAAGCCAGGCATTAAGCTATTCCGCTGACATATAAGATATAATCATGCAGTGGAAAATATCCAGTGACAAAATATGTCTCAACTGGACGACAAAAGTAACTAACTCGGCGAATCACGCTTACCGTTTGTGCGACATTACTAATAATGACTTACTTCTAATTTGGAAGCAGTAATGTGAGGACCCTTCATGGTGTTTATTATCACGAGTAAACAAAATGCGCCGCCACTTTTCTTATTTCCATCAAATTTCTTCGAGTGATTAAATGTGTGCACCAATAACAAGAATGGCCTTTCGATTGTGCCGCCAGTGTACACTTACGGCACTAAATTTTATATTGCTGTTAAGCGAATTTGTAACAGACGCTTGTTGCAGTTGCAAATAGTTAACCAGTTTCATTCAAAAACCAAATTCTTAGGGATAATTATATACCCTGCTACTTGTTTATCCTTTAATTATTTTTGTTTCCCTCCTCTTAAGTCCATATAGAATTAGCATAATAACTTGTTTAATGGCTTTAACTAAAAAAATTTAAAACTAAAAGGACAGATATATAATTTTGAAACGAAAACTATCACTCACGTCAGTGCAATTACAGATAATCGGATTGCTCAGCCACACCACATGAAATAAGTAAAGGATTATACATTTCATTTCCTAAAGGTGCGATCAGATGGATAGTTACCCTCTATCCTAATGAGCGCGAAATTTGATTTAACGCAGACACCGGACTATTCAGACGGCAACTATCACCAATTTCTATCCATACACTTGCGGTATTCAACCATGGCCGGTAGATTACAATAGTGGCTTGTCTGTTACATTTGAGTCGAAAACATTTGCAGATAATTTACTACTGACAAATTCCTGCTTGGTATGAAACCTTGTTATTTAGGTGCATAAGATTTGCGAAATAATTTTGCCAAAGAATATGCAGATTATCCGTGACACATAGCCTCTAGATGCGTGGAGGCATTCATGAAGAAAGGAAGCAGCATCGCAGTAGTTCGACGTCACTTTTCGCCTAATGTTGGATGGCTTAATCTAGACACAGTGGCATGAATCATCTGTGCGCACGTATTCCCGCTCATCTGCGCTTCTTACTTTGTTAAACGTTCTGCGTCCATTGTTGTGTATGCTATGGTTCTTACAGTTTTCTGTCCTGCTATCTGGCTACGCGCCAACTTAGTACGATGAACGTCTAGCCTTGACATAAGGCGATGCAGTTGGGATAAAATGTCTGCTCCGAACACTCTACAAAACTTGTGATCCTGTTCTATCACAAACCGAAATGGGACAATTGGAATCGATGGCAAGAGTTTTTCCTGATTTGTTCCAGTCTTGTATTCTGCAGTGTCTCTTTCAGAGATGAACAAAGTAAAACTATTCTGATAGTTCCAGGGGATGTAGGTTACAGATATTTTGACCGACTCTTGGCATTGAAAACGTCTGCTCTAACATTGCCAGTGCCTTTTCTACATACGACATTCTTTGGTGGGCTCGCCAAAGGGTGTTTACAGCAAGATATTACATCTCTAAACGATCTCAGAAACCAGACAAAAGTGTGAACCAATTCATTGCTCCTGTACTCCAGGTGGTATCAAAATGTTACTAAAGTGAAATCTATCCAGTGAAGGTTGAAGCCTCATGTTGCCACGGTGTCTGGTCTCTGAGATTTTAGACAAATGCATCTAAAGGGAGTATCCTTCTTCAAGATGGTTTTTAGTAACTGGAAAATTCCCATTTAGTCATCAAGAACAAGGGACCGAAGGTAAACAATTGTTTTCGATGAATTCCTCGTCAGACCTGTACAATCATATTGGTAAAGAGCAACGGAAGTAACAGTTGTTTCGATCAGTTCAAATGAAATTGGATCACGTGCCAACTGGAGGCATAAACCAGCAATAAACTTAAACAAGAAGCGCACACTAGGGCAAAGATGTAGTCAAACGATTCCTTCAAGCCTCCGAATCGTCCACTTTTTCTGGCCATGGTAACTTGAGAGCTTCGATCAGTTTCTTTTGTGAACACAAAAGCGGTTGATACAAGCGAATACTGATCGCCTCAGCTATAGCGACGGTACGGAGGCGCAGGCCTTTCTATTGCAGTGTCGGAACCTTGTAGAGTATTCGAAAGGCGCGGACTGGATCAACTTCGTGCCCACTATCAACTAGATGAGCCATAATAGAGCTAGTTTTAGCCCCGGTACCGCCTCGAGGCAACCAGCGTAGAAGGTGCTCATTAATGCGCTTTAACAAGTGCCTAGTAGTTCGACCGATGTAAATAACGCCACAAGCGCACTCGAACTGATAAATGACCATAGAACCGCACAGAATCGGCAGTTCGTCTTTGTTGCAAATGCGAATAAGGGGTTCCGTTGAGAAAGTACACTTGAACTTAGCAGCTGGAAAAGTTGACTAAACGGCTGTAGAAATGCTTCTGGCTATACATTCGGCGACTGCGTCTCCTTTGAAAGATAATCTTATAAATAGTTCTTTCTTCTCAACTGTTAGAACCTGCATAGGGTCCGGTTTTTCCTACATGTTCTTACAAATGAATCGATCAGGATACCCATTTTCGTGCAGCACATTTTGAATGAACTCCAACTCAGTATCCAACGTGTCTTCAGAACAAATCCTCCGGGCCCTTGTGGTTAAAGTGCGAATTAGGCTCCGCTTGTGTGTCGAAGGAACGAAACTATGGAATTTGGTATATTGGCCACTCCAGGTTTTCTTTCTGTATACGTGCCGTTGGATCGAACCATCTCTCCTACGAGTTGACAATAAATCAAGGAACGGTAACCGGTTGTTCACTTCCTTCGCGCAGGTAAACTGCAATGCTGCGTGGGCCTGAATAAACTGTTCAATAACAGCGTCCATGTCGGTGGCCAATTCGGCCACAACAATTATGTCATCCATATAGCGATGATAGCAATCAAGGGTGGTGATCTCCGCATGTAGCTCGGTGTTCTCTAGTTTTGCCATGAAGACATCAGCAAGCAGCGGACCTAGAGTCGATCCCATGGCTACACCATCATTTTGACGGTAGTAGGTGCCATTTAATAGGAAATGTATGGTCCAGATGCAACGCAAAACGAGACTTTTCAAAGCATGCAATGGTACGCCTATCGTTGTCTGTGTTTCCTTGATGTAGGTGCAAATGTAATCAATTTTCTCGAGAAGTGGGACTTTGGTGAAATGTGAGACAACATCCAAGGAAAACATTATTTTCTTACTGATGTTGCGGTCTCTGACACTTTCGATGAAATGAAAAGTGTCACGACCACTGTGATGTGTAAGTTGCTGTCTTACTGGCTAAAGAATTTCCACAAGCCATTGGGCAAAATAATGGTACGGTGAATTAACCAATGATAACATTGGGCGAAGTGGGACATCATTCTTATGAATTTTAGGTAGCCCGTAATGGCTGGGAACATTTGTGCCACTCGGCTTAAGGCTGTCATAAAGAGTATTTGAGATGTATCCGTTATTCCGAAGCTCTTGCAAGCTCTTAGTAATCTGCTTTTCCTTTCACTCAGTTTGCTACTTTTCACAAATTGTTCAGGAAAATTTCGCTTTATCACTCAGAATTTTTTCTAGCTTGTTTATATAGTCGTCTTTGGCACGTGATCCAATTTCATCTAGACTGAGCGAAACCACTGTTACCTCCGTTGCACTTTACCCATATGATTGTACAGGTCTGTCGAGGAATTCATCGAAAACAATTGTTTACATTCGGTCCCTTGTTCAAGATGATTTGCGCTGAATCGGGAGACAGACTGCCTGCTTGCCCGGGAGAGGGAATATCTTACGCAGCAACTAACAATTTTCACTCTCAAAAACGTCGGAATAGTTGCGGTTGATGGATCCTGTTCCAAAATCATAGACGTGTAATAACGTTAGTTAGATTGTAAACTATCGCTGTGCTGAACGGCATAGTTGTCCGACCGACTGCCGACATCAAATGCAGTACGCAGACGTTGCGAGAAGATTGGCCACTTGCTGCAGGTAGGTAGATCAGGTACACGTCATTCGCACAGGACGTAGCGGAGAAGAGCATATTAAATAGTGGACGACCAAGGGGGGAGCGCATTTTATACGGTCGAATACAGATCCCAACACGCGAATCATACCATATATTCAGAGACGATAAATGCAGTTGGGGATTGATACGAGAGAATCCGAGACGAAAAATAGGAGAATCGCTGTGGAATGGCTGCCGCCTTTATCAGTTTGCAATTCTGTTCTCTGCACGTACACAGGTGCAGCAATACGTGTCATCGGTAAATGCTTGATATGGGTAAATAGGGCGACAGGACACATAATTCCTGTATATGTGGTCTACGGAAACATCCCAAGTCTGGTTGCTACGGACTGGATACATGAATTTCAGGATACACGAGAAGTAGAAGAAGTAGTCTCTGAAGTTCCAAGGCGTAAAGTATTAAAAAGGCAACATTTAGCTGCTTTTGCCGACATGCTGGGCAAAATTCAAGGATATTCAGGCCTTTGTAATATTTATGAAAAACACGGCACAACTTCATGGAGTCGCGCATATTACCGCACGTTATGAGGCCCAACGTAGAAGAATAATTAACCCGCTTACCAACCCTATTTATTTTCACCTCTGTACGATTTCCTGATTGGGGTGCATCAGTTGTAGCTCGGTCAAGTCAGACGGCTATCAAGGTATATGTCGTGACTACAAAACTGCTGTTTACAAAACTTTTATGTTAGTTAAGTATTCACCGCCACACATTGAAGAATTATTTGTAACTGGCAGTTTGGCAAATTCTCCCAAGCTTGATGTTAGCCATGCATGTTAGCAGGTAGTGAACGACAAGAATTTCAAAAAGCTTACTGGGTTTACCACATATATTTGACTATTTCAATATGGCCATTCGCCTTTTAGCATTAATTCTGCCCCAGTAGCTTCCAGAGGATTATCAACAACTCGGTAAAAGGCATAGTTTTCGCTTGTGTTTTTCTGAACGCTGTAAAACAGTAGATCTTCAGACACTCGCTGTTGTGCTAAAGTGACTGGTATGAAGCAAATTTACGTCAAAGAAATCCAAATGTGTATTCCTTATTGTATCTTTTCGTTGCCTTGGCTACCAATGGGGAACCGTAGGTTGCATTGTTTAAATTACCCGGTAAATGCTATTATAGGAATTCCTGAGCCGAAGAAAATTGATGAAATTCGTTCCTTCGTATGAATTCTTGCTCAAAATCTGACTTTGTCAATTACGTCTACAGCATTATCTCCATTCACTTCAATACTACACAAAAGTGTACCACGGTGCCGTAATTCTCGTCACAGCGACCAATTCATTATAACAACACAGGCGATTCCTTCTCTATAAACGTAAGATGATTATGCTTCCAAATCAGTGCATTCCTCAGTGTGACGCAACACCTTTGGGAATAGGTCGGAGCTGATCTGTACCAGTGTGAAAACGATGGATCCATCCGTCCCAGAGCATTTATATTCAGTGCTTTAAAAACAGCTGAGAAGCTTTGATTGCAATCATTGTGGTGAAAAGGTTCCACAAATAAATTAAGAGACTACTTTTCGAGATGCACTCTGACAATGAACGCGTACTATACTTACTGAGTGGAACCATAAACATCCAACAAATTATCTCATCTGGAATGCAAAAATTAGCTGTAAAATTGAGTCACTACAGTTACGGGAATTTTTACATAACAGGCGTCAGCAATTGCACATCCGATGCGTTAAGCCATCTATCATTTCTTTTATAATGTTTTTTTAATATAACAGCTAAACGTAACACAGATATGAAGTGCAACGATCCACTAATGGACGGACCGGGACCTTGTGCTGTCAATCGTAATACGTTGCGTGACTATAGCTTGGTCTCCTGAAGTAAAAGCGGACTTGCAACCGCAACTAATACACAGAAACGTTGTGAGTCTATTCGATATCTGAATATTCTGGGGCTCTCTGCTGGTATCACTAAAAAGACGCGGTCACAGATTTGTATGGAGCTCCACGATGCACATCCAGGAGTGGAGAGGATAAAGTGGATAAGTGGATAACGCTGGTGACTTAAAATTGATTCTCATAAGGAAAAGTTGTTGTGGGCTAGCTATATTTGACAAGTGCATCAATGTAACTAAACGTCCTGGCAGTGGCGCGACAATCCGTAGCAAAGGATCTACATCGAATACATTGGACCGATCCGCGGAACGACGTAACTCCTACTTCCACTTAAACAAACCACGTATGAGGAAATCACTGCTAAACCGCGCTCTTCCTTTGCTACCGTTAGCATCCCGAAAACCTTAGGAACAGAGGATGGTTCACGTGTTACTAGTGCCTAATTGAATTTGTTTGTTACCAGCAGTGGAATCCAGCTTATCAAAACGGTCCCGTGTCACCCGGTATCAGAAAGACTAGAGGAATGTACAGCGTAAAAGGGTGCAACATAACCCAGTAAAGCAGCGGGTGAAAACGCAGTAAACAACTTGTATCGCTTCCTATTTGCTATTCGTTCCAGGCCCACTTGGACCATAGGTATATCCCCTGTGGGATTAAGGGTTGGGAGAACTCTTAGGACAAAGCTTCATTTGTTGAAGTTGAAACGGCGTATTGGTACAGTGGAGCGATAGAGGAAGTCTGTGTCCTCAGAGAAGGTAAAATTTTGAATGCACTTTCAGAGAAAATCAACCAGTATACACTCGGCTAACACAATAACTAAAACAAGACTGGCAGTCAGCAACTGCTCTCGGTTCTGCAAGAAGCAAAAACGTGCTGCAAATTTCGGATGCCGGGTCGTCTGAATGCAATGGGATAAGGTACGACCCCGGCGCATGGACCCACCAGCCGAAGCAAGAATCCGACTCCCGTTCTAGCACAGAGTAAATAGCGGAGGAAGGAAAAGGGAAAAAACTTGTGCGATCCTGCTTCGGCGGTCCAGCCGAATTGTCAGAACGGACGAACCATTTTAACCGAGACTTTGTCATCAGCCACGACATTGAAGGATTTCACGTGTCACCTAACGATGGATGATTTATGCTGCAGCTTGCATGCGCACACATGCACGCCTACCTGTGTTTCTCACACTGAAAACGTTTCTCACACTTTAATGAATGTACATGATTCTTACACGTTTCCCCTGCTCTCTGGTTACGCGCCAACTTACTACAGTTGAAGTCTAGTCATTACAGGTGTTAGGTTGACATGAAACGTGATGAGACAGACAGGTTGATCTAACGAATAGAGCATATCGATCAGATTGTCATCAGCAATAATACACTCAGAGATTTCGAACAATGTTTTTGATGCATAGCTTATGCGTTAGTAGGCTAACTGGCATATGATGTCTTTAGTCATCATAATTGCAGCCGATGCTGAATTGAGAAAAGCCCAAGTAGCCTGAAGTTTACCGATTTCACGTTCTAATTTGATCTATTCTATAAAATGTCTGACAGCTCGTTCCAGGTAATCAGCTTTGCTATTTAAATGTGTTCTTATTATGCGTTAGGGATCAACGCACCATTTAGACGAGATTATTTTAAAAATACATTTCCTTTTACATGAAGAAATGTGGAAACATTTCATTTAATCACGTATTGGAAAAATGGAACAATGGTTTATTACGGGTAAAAAAGCATTGCTTAACAAGTCCCGTGGGATGGAATGTGTTGCGAAAATCATTTGCATGATAAAGTGAAAAACCTTGTGGTGGACTCACCATACACTTATGTAGAATAGCGATGTTCGCGTATTAACCGTATAAATCCATACATCCATTGGTTAGGCGTTCGTCAAGACACTGTTTGATGGCGTTTTGTAACCCTTTGCTAAAAAGTCATAAATGAAATGTAAGTGAGAAAATGCATTGTCAACACGTTTTTAAATATCGTCAGATTGGGAGCAGACACAAGATAATTAGGGAGGGCGTTTCAAGGCTGGCACTCGCGGACGGAAATGACATTTCTACGGCATTCAAGTCGGCTACACTGAATTGTCAGTTTCAGTGGGTGACCTCTTAGTTTATTGTTGTGGTTCAATTCCAGCAGCGGACGGCAAATGTGGTTTGGGTACTTCAGCATCTGGCAAACCATTATGCGATCCCTCCCAAAAGCCGATATCGACTGCTGTACATTCTTAGAAATATCGGTCTAAGCTGATAGGTCAGATGAAAGAGGCCCCTGACGTTCGTGTTTGCCCTTTGCTGAGGGGTATCCAGAGCAGCAATATCCTGTTTCTGACACGGCTGCCACGCCTGAATGACATAATCCACGTGAGGTCGCACGTAGGCGTTAAGCATTTGGGGAAAGATTGAGGGTTCAAACCGACCGAAGGCTGTGCGAAGAAGGCCGGAGTGTT
Organism: Dicrocoelium dendriticum; assembly: GCA_944474145.2. Classification (NCBI taxonomy): domain Eukaryota; kingdom Metazoa; phylum Platyhelminthes; class Trematoda; order Plagiorchiida; family Dicrocoeliidae; genus Dicrocoelium; species Dicrocoelium dendriticum. Next base: position 16,286,138 of record OX104070.1, read on the forward strand.
GACTGCCGATTCTCATCGTCTCCTCTGCTTGTTTTGAACACCCGTGATCTTCCTGTACCAATACACACAGGTCACGCTCCTGAGAGACCTTCGCCAAGATGTGGTCAAGGATTTTGTAACCGCTAACCGGTCACACACATCTGTACTAGGATATGGATACACTTGGAAACGGGTTGGTTTCACTCGTGGTACAAAGCCATAACACATCTTATAGACATTGTTGATGTCTGACTTTTCGTCGGGAAAATTTGCACAATTTGGTGGTAGCATTTAGAACATTAAACACAGATCATACTTAATTTGACTAATTGCTTACATGATTCTAGCCCACAGTATACTTTGTCTGAGGCACTTAAGGATTCAAATCTATTTGTTCTCTGTAACTCAGCATAGTTTCATTACCTGACACAGTGAGCCGGTTGATGATGTGTGCTTTACTGGCTGTGGTTGGTTGCGCTTACCAGCCCGACAAGCGATTTGGCGAGAACAAAACCACCTTGCTTCCGTTAAATTCACTAAAAATGCAGATGATACGGTTCGGTTATCTATTGATCAGTAGGTTGCGGAATTCTAACATGTCCCGTCAGGACGAAACTGCTTGCGCGAATATTATTTTTACTTATCACATCAATGGCTTCCTCTTTGTTAGATGGATCCACAAGGAGAAATATCGCAAAAGTAGGCATGCGTGGGGACAAAAATAAAGGAAAGTTTTGGAAATGGATGCGTATGCTACAGGCAATGCTTCTGTTAACTAAGAAACAAAAACTTTTCCTGGAACGTCAGCTGCGATAATACGTGTATGGAGCGGAATATAGCAAGTATTACCTTGCGCTACGCATTCAGTCGAAGAAGAAAACAGAGAGGCACAAGTTGTGTTTGTCTCCCATGCCATAAACAATTGTGAGACTTACCTGAATTTGTAAAACTTCTTTTCTCCGAGCTGCAGTTTTATTATGGTTGCAAACGCAAATAACATAGCGCACCCGCCAGTGAGTTTAGTGTACACCAACGGAAACTTCAAGTACGTGTTAGGGATCAGTCTCTAACCCAATTGAGGTGGAATGTTGTGTCCCACAAGGCTCAGTGTTGGGACCGCGATTATTCCTGGTGTTTATCAACGACTTGGCATCAGTTATCTCCTCAAATTTTCTGCTTTTCGTCGATGACGTCAAGATATGGCGGGCGATTAATAACAAGCCGGATCACGATCTGTTCCAACATGATTTAAATGGCATTTACGAATGTTCAAAGAGGAACAAGCTTCAATTGAACATATCAAAGTGCAAAGTGATGCATCTGCGCCACCAGCCGGTGAGCGGTTACAAAATCCTTGACCACATCTTGGCGAAGGTCTCTCAGGAGCGTGACCTGTGTGTATTGGTACAGGAAGATCACGGGTGTTCAAAACAAGCAGAGGAGACGATGAGAATCGGCAGTCAACACTCCGGCCTTCTTCGCACAGCCTTCGGTCGGTTTGAACCCTCAATCTTTCCCCAAATGCTTAACGCCTACGTGCGACCTCACGTGGATTATGTCATTCAGGCGTGGCAGCCGTGTCAGAAACAGGATATTGCTGCTCTGGATACCCCTCAGCAAAGGGCAAACACGAACGTCAGGGGCCTCTTTCATCTGACCTATCAGCTTAGACCGATATTTCTAAGAATGTACAGCAGTCGATATCGGCTTTTGGGAGGGATCGCATAATGGTTTGCCAGATGCTGAAGTACCCAAACCACATTTGCCGTCCGCTGCTGGAATTGAACCACAACAATAAACTAAGAGGTCACCCACTGAAACTGACAATTCAGTGTAGCCGACTTGAATGCCGTAGAAATGTCATTTCCGTCCGCGAGTGCCAGCCTTGAAACGCCCTCCCTAATTATCTTGTGTCTGCTCCCAATCTGACGATATTTAAAAACGTGTTGACAATGCATTTTCTCACTTACATTTCATTTATGACTTTTTAGCAAAGGGTTACAAAACGCCATCAAACAGTGTCTTGACGAACGCCTAACCAATGGATGTATGGATTTATACGGTTAATACGCGAACATCGCTATTCTACATAAGTGTATGGTGAGTCCACCACAAGGTTTTTCACTTTATCATGCAAATGATTTTCGCAACACATTCCATCCCACGGGACTTGTTAAGCAATGCTTTTTTACCCGTAATAAAACATTGTTCCATTTTTCCAATACGTGATTAAATGAAATGTTTCCACATTTCTTCATGTAAAAGGAAATGTATTTTTAAAATAATCTCGTCTAAATGGTGCGTTGATCCCTAACGCATAATAAGAACACATTTAAATAGCAAAGCTGATTACCTGGAACGAGCTGTCAGACATTTTATAGAATAGATCAAATTAGAACGTGAAATCGGTAAACTTCAGGCTACTTGGGCTTTTCTCAATTCAGCATCGGCTGTCAACTATGATGACTAAAGACATCATATGCCAGTTAGCCTACTAACGCATAAGCTATGCATCAAAAACTTTGTTCGAAATCTCTGAGTGTATGATTGCTGATGACAATCTGATCGATATGCTCCATTCGTTAGATCAACCTGTCTGTCTCATCACGTTTCATGTCAGCACAACACCTGTAATGACTAGACTTCAACTGTAGTAAGTTGGCGCGTAACCAGAGGGCAGGGGAAACGTGTAAGAAGTATGTACATTCATTAAAGTGTGAGAAACGTTTTCAGTGTGAGAAGCACAGGTAGGCGTGCATGTGTGCGCATGCAAGCTGCAGCATAAATCATCCATCGTTAGGTGACACGTGAAATCCTTCAATGTCGTGGCTGATGACAAAGTCTCGGTTAAAATGGTTCGTCCGTTCTGACAATTCGGCTGGACCGCCGAAGCAGGATCGCACAAGTTGTTTCCCTTTTCCTTCCTCCGCTATTTACTCTGTGCTAGAACGGGAGTCGGATTCTTGCTTCGGCTGGTGGGTCCATGCGCCGGCGGCGTACCTTATCCCATTGCATTCAGACGACCCGGCGTCCGAAATTTGCAGCTCGTTGTTGCTTCTTGCAGAACCGAGAGCAGTTGCTGACTGCCAGTCTTGTTTTAGTTATTGTGTTAGCCGAGTGTATACTGGTTGATTTTCTCTGAAAGTGCATTCAAAATTTTACCTTCTCTGAGGACACAGACTTCCTCTATCGCTCCACTGTACCAATACGCCGTTTCAACTTCAACAAATGAAGCTTTGTCCTAAGAGTTCTCCCAACCCTTAATCCCACAGGGGATATACCTATGGTCCAAGTGGGCCTGGAACGAATAGCAAATAGGAAGCGATACAAGTTGTTTACTGCGTTTTCACCCGCTGCTTTACTGGGTTATGTTGCACCCTTTTACGCTGTACATTCATCTAGTCTTTCTGATACCGGGTGACACGGGACCGTTTTGATAAGCTGGATTCCACTGCTGGTAACAAACAAATTCAATTAGGCACTAGTAACACGTGAACCATCCTCTGTTCCTAAGGTTTTCGGGATGCTAACGGTAGCAAAGGAAGAGCGCGGTTTAGCAGTGATTTCCTCATACGTGGTTTGTTTAAGTGGAAGTAGGAGTTACGTCGTTCCGCGGATCGGTCCAATGTATTCGATGTAGATCCTTTGCTACGGATTGTCGCGCCACTGCCAGGACGTTTAGTTACATTGATGCACTTGTCAAATATAGCTAGCCCACAACAACTTTTCCTTATGAGAATCAATTTTAAGTCACCAGCGTTATCCACTTATCCACTTTATCCTCTCCACTCCTGGATGTGCATCGTGGAGCTCCATACAAATCTGTGACCGCGTCTTTTTAGTGATACCAGCAGAGAGCCCCAGAATATTCAGATATCGAATAGACTCACAACGTTTCTGTGTATTAGTTGCGGTTGCAAGTCCGCTTTTACTTCAGGAGACCAAGCTATAGTCACGCAACGTATTACGATTGACAGCACAAGGTCCCGGTCCGTCCATTAGTGGATCGTTGCACTTCATATCTGTGTTGCGTTTAGCTGTTATATTAAAAAAACATTATAAAAGAAATGATAGATGGCTTAACGCATCGGATGTGCAATTGCTGACGCCTGTTATGTAAAAATTCCCGTAACTGTAGTGACTCAATTTTACAGCTAATTTTTGCATTCCAGATGAGATAATTTGTTGGATGTTTATGGTTCCACTCAGTAAGTATAGTACGCGTTCATTGTCAGAGTGCATCTCGAAAAGTAGTCTCTTAATTTATTTGTGGAACCTTTTCACCACAATGATTGCAATCAAAGCTTCTCAGCTGTTTTTAAAGCACTGAATATAAATGCTCTGGGACGGATGGATCCATCGTTTTCACACTGGTACAGATCAGCTCCGACCCATTCCCAAAGGTGTTGCGTCACACTGAGGAATGCACTGATTTGGAAGCATAATCATCTTACGTTTATAGAGAAGGAATCGCCTGTGTTGTTATAATGAATTGGTCGCTGTGACGAGAATTACGGCACCGTGGTACACTTTTGTGCAGTATTGAAGTGAATGGAGATAATGCTGTAGACGCAATTGACAAAGTCAGATATTGAGCAAGAATTCATACGAAGGAACGAATTTCATCAATTTTCTTCGGCTCAGGAATTCCTATAATAGCATTTACCGGGTAATTTAAACAATGCAACCTACAGTTCCCCATTGGTAGCCAAGGCAACGAAAAGATACAATAAGGAATACACATTTGGATTTCTTTGACGTAAATTTGCTTCATACCAGTCACTTTAGCACAACAGCGAGTGTCTGAAGATCTACTGTTTTACAGCGTTCAGAAAAACACAAGCGAAAACTATGCCTTTTACCGAGTTGTTGATAATCCTCTGGAAACTACTGGGGCAGAATTAATGCTAAAAGGCGAATGGCCATATTGAAATAGTCAAATATATGTGGTAAACCCAGTAAGCTTTTTGAAATTCTTGTCGTTCACTACCTGCTAACATGCATGGCTAACATCAAGCTTGGGAGAATTTGCCAAACTGCCAGTTACAAATAATTCTTCAATGTGTGGCGGTGAATACTTAACTAACATAAAAGTTTTGTAAACAGCAGTTTTGTAGTCACGACATATACCTTGATAGCCGTCTGACTTGACCGAGCTACAACTGATGCACCCCAATCAGGAAATCGTACAGAGGTGAAAATAAATAGGGTTGGTAAGCGGGTTAATTATTCTTCTACGTTGGGCCTCATAACGTGCGGTAATATGCGCGACTCCATGAAGTTGTGCCGTGTTTTTCATAAATATTACAAAGGCCTGAATATCCTTGAATTTTGCCCAGCATGTCGGCAAAAGCAGCTAAATGTTGCCTTTTTAATACTTTACGCCTTGGAACTTCAGAGACTACTTCTTCTACTTCTCGTGTATCCTGAAATTCATGTATCCAGTCCGTAGCAACCAGACTTGGGATGTTTCCGTAGACCACATATACAGGAATTATGTGTCCTGTCGCCCTATTTACCCATATCAAGCATTTACCGATGACACGTATTGCTGCACCTGTGTACGTGCAGAGAACAGAATTGCAAACTGATAAAGGCGGCAGCCATTCCACAGCGATTCTCCTATTTTTCGTCTCGGATTCTCTAGTATCAATCCCCAACTGCATTTTTCGTCTCTGAATACATGGTATGGTTCGCATGTTGGGATCTGTATTCGACCGTATAAAATGCGCTCCTACCTTGGTCGTCCACTATTTAATGTACCCTTCTCCGCTACGTCCTGTGCGAATGACGTGTACCTGATCTACATACCTGCAGCAAGTGGCCAATCTTCTCGCAACGTCCGCACAATGCATTTGAAGTCAGCAGTCGGTTGGACAACTATGCCATTCAGCATAGCGATAGTTTACAATCTAACTGACGTTATTACCCGTATTCTTTGATTTTGGAACAAAATCCATCAACCGCAACTATTCCCACGTTTTTTAGAGGGAACATTGTTAGTTGCTGCGTAAGATATTCCCTCTCCCGGGCAAGCAGGCAGTCTGTCTCCCGATTCAGCGCAAATCATCTTGAACAAGGGACCGAATGCAAACAATTGTTTTCGATGAATTCCTCGACAGACCTGTAAAATCATATGGGTAAAGTGCAACGGAGGTAACAGTGGTTTCGCTCAGTTCAAATGAAATTGGATCATGTGCAAAAGACGACTATATAAACAAGCTAGAAAAAATTCTGAGTGATGAAACAAAATTTTCCCGAACAATTTGTGAAAAGTAGCAAACTGAGTGAAAGGAAAAGCAGATTACTAAGAGCTTGCAAGAGCTTCGGAATAACGGATACATCTCAAATACTCTTTATGACAGCCTTAAGCCGAGTGGCACAAATGTTCCCAGCCATTACGGGCTACCTAAAATTCATAAGAATGATGTCCCACTTCGCCCAATGTTATCATTGGTTAATTCACCGTACCATTATTTTGCCCAATGGCTTGTGGAAATTCTTTAGCCAGTAAGACAGCAACTTACACATTACAGTGGTCGTGACACTTTTCATTTCATCGAAAGTGTCAGAGACCGCAACATCAGTAAGAAAATAATGTTTTCCTTGGATGTTGTCTCACATTTCACCAAAGTCCCACTTCTCGAGAAAATTGATTACATTTGCACCTACATCAAGGAAACACAGACAACGATAGGCATACCATTGCATGCTTTGAAAAGTCTCCTTTTGCGTTGCATCTGGACCATACATTTCCTATTCAATGGCACCTGCTGCCGTCAAAATGATGGTGTAGCCATGGGATCACCTCTAGGTCCGCTGCTTGCTGATGTCTTCATGCTAAAACTAGAGAACACCGAACTACATGCGGTGATCACCACCTTTGATTGCTATCATCGCTATATGGATGACATAATTGTTGTGGCCGATCAGGCCACCGACATCGACACTGTTATTGAACAGTTTATTCAGGCCCACGCAGCATTGCAGTTTACCTGCGCGAAGGAAGTGAACAACCGGTTATCGTTCCTTGATTTATTGTCAACTCGTAGGACAGATGGTTCGATCCAACGGCACGTATACAGAAAGAAAACCTGGAGTGGCCAGTATACGAACTTCCATAGTTTCGTTCCTTCGACACACAAGCGGAACCTAATTCGCACTTTAACCACAAGGGCCCGGAGGATTTGTTCTGAAGACACGTTGGATACTGAGTTGGAGTTCATTCAAAATGTGCTTCACGAAAATGGGTATCCTGATCGATTCATTAGTAAGAACATGTAGGAAAAACCGGACCCTATGCAGGTTCTAACAGTTGAGAAGAAAGAACTATTTATATGATTATCTTTCAAAGGAGACGCAGTCGCCGAACGTATAGCCAGAAGCCTTTCTACATCCGCTAAGCTCAAGTGTACTTTCTCAACGGAACCCCTTATTCGCATTTGCAACAAAGACGAACTGCCGATTCTGTGCGGTTCTATGGTCATTTATCAGTTCGAGTGCGCTTGTGGCGTTATTTACATCGGTCGAACTACTAGGCACTTGTTAAAGCGCATTAATGAGCACCTTCTACGCTGGTTGCCTCGAGGCGGTACCGGGGCTAAAACTAGCTCTATTATGGCTCATCTAGTTGATAGTGGGCACGAAGTTGATCCAGTCCGCGCCTTTCGAATACTCTACAAGGTTCCGACACTGCAATAGAAAGGCCTGCGCCTCCGTACCGTCGCTATAGCTGAGGCGATCAGTATTCGCTTGTATCAACCGCTTTTGTGTTCACAAAAGAAACTGATCGAAGCTCTCAAGGTACCATGGCCAGAAAAAGTGGACGATTCGGAGGCTTGAAGGAATCGTTTGACTACATCTTTGCCCTAGTGTGCGCTTCCTGTTTAGGTTTATTGCTGGTTTATGCCTCCAGTTGGCACGTGATCCAATTTCATTTGAACTGATCGAAACAACTGTTACTTCCGTTGCTCTTTACCAATATGATTGTACAGGTCTGACGAGGAATTCATCGAAAACAATTGTTTACCTTCGGTCCTTTGTTCTTGACGATTAAATGGGAATTTTCCAGTTACTAAAAATCATCTTGGAGAAGGATACTCTATTTAGATGCATTTGTCTAAAATCTCAGAGACCAGACACCGTGGCAACATGAGGCTTCAACCTTCACTGGATAGATTTCA